>CAOKZL010001187.1:0-403081 GCA_948472985.1 Iguana delicatissima | reverse complement strand
TTGCTCTCATTTCCGCTGGGGGGCAGTGTGGGAAAAGTTTCCAGAGTGTCGACTCTGGCCGGGGGGGGAGGAATCCCAGCGCTTTCATCTTTTGCACCCGGCGCAGCTCCCCCTCCCAGAAAAGCCCCGCCTTGCAGCCCCCCAGCCCTTCTGCAGCACCCCCCTCCGTGGCGAGTGGGACAGGGGCCGTGGCGAGGAGGGGGCCTGCCCCTCGTGCTGCCACCCCCCCCCCAAAGCTGGCCCGTCAGACAGGAGGTTCTCCCAGTAGCGGAGAAGGAGAGCGATTTCAGTCTCTTCTGAACAGGGGGCAGGAGGATGCGAGCACGTGGCTCGCGCTTGCGCACCACCACTCCTGGGCCTTTTCCACACGTTACCTTACTGCGGAGGTGGGGGGGTGCCGTTCGTGCAAGCAGGTTCTTGTGCGAGGCGCTCTCTTCGCTGCTCCTTCGTCCCACAGCTGGCTTCCTGGTCGCGTGACCGCCCTGCCCCTTCCTCCCCCAGCGCAGCCTACAACTCCCAGGCTGCACTGCGGAAGGAAGGGGCAGGGCGGTCGCGCGACCAGGAAGCCAGCTGCGGGACGAGGAGCAGCGAAGAGAGGGCACCCCCCACCTCCATGATAAGGTAACGTGCGGAAAAGGCCCAGGAGTGGTGGTGCGCAAGCGCGAGCCATGCGCTCATGTCCTCCTGCCCCCTTTGGCGGGAGCGCATGTGGCCACGTGTGCTCCTGCCGAAGGGGGCAGGAGGACGCGAGTGCATGGCTCGCGCTTGCACACCACCAATGAGGAGGGAATGGAGCCCAAGACCATCGGAAATACGTATTTTCTGATGGTCTTAGGAGACCCCTGTGAAAGGGTCAGTCGACCCCCAAAGGGGTCGCGACCCACAGGTTGAGAATCGCTGGTCTAGAGAGCTTCTAGGAGACTTCTTCTGACCCCCACCTTTCTTATGATTTCCATTTTGGTGTCCAAGCTTATAGATCTGTGCTTATTATCATGCTGAGGGTAGCTGGTGAGGCAGGCTTATCTCCTTTTCTCTCTATTTTGCTGTTCAGGCATGGTCAGTAAGGGACTCCAGAGGCAGCTGATGTTTACCTTGCCTGTGGTATGCATTTACATATAGCCTACAGTAGGGGCAGCTAGAGTAGAATCCCATTCTTTCCTTACTCAAGCTTACTGCAGTCCCCCACCCCCGAAACAGACGTGTTGCCACCACCCAACACCAAAAGTCTTGTGTTTCTGCAGCCCTTGTTAATCATCCGTCCTATGCTGATGATACTAAATAATCTTCCAGCTTGACAGAGGATGAGGGGAAAAGGGGTTGGATATAAAAAGACATTGTGAAAAGGAGCTTTTTTGTCAGAGGCTTGGTAAACAGAGGTATGTGTAAACATTTATGCAGGTTTAATTGACGAACCTAATACGATTTATGCAATCCAACAAATGGGGAGGCATACCTCTCTTAACATTATTATTAATTTGCATTAATCTCTGAATTGGTTTTTTTGGGTTTTTGGGTTAGGTGTTGATTCAAACAATGTTGTCATCGGAGAGCAGGTGGTCTCATCTTGTTCTTGCAAAGTAAGCTGATTTTCTTGACAATTGTTTGAGAATGATTGGAAGCTGTCCTTGGGCATTTTATCCTTTTGAGCAACTTTGGGATGAAGCATGTCCTTTAAGTATGACTAATAATTTCAGGTGGCCTGCATATCTGTGTTAAGAGGAAACAACATGGTATGTTTCAATATTTTGCTGTCACTTTCTAACTGTTCCAGTTTGTCAGGGACACTCCTGATTAATCGTCTGTCATCCTCCCCTTTCAGCTGCTTTTAAAATGTCCCAGTTTCTCTACCGAGCTCCCACTTTCCCCTTTGTCCTCAGCCTAATTCCACTGCTGCAAATGGAGTACAAGGTGCAAAAGTAGTTTGGACACAGTTAGCTCAGGGAGGGAGGGTAGAACCTTGCCCTTCCCACTAGGCTCAGGCAAAAGCAAACTTCTGTAGCCTCTTCTTGCTTGTATATTCTTCCTCATTAATAACCTCTGCCATATTGACCACATCCTGGTGTCACTTGGCCACAGGTATCTTGGTTTCCATTTGTGAAATGCTAATATGTTTGAACTTGTCAGAAAACTTAAAGAGAGACCAATGAGAGGGGCCCATTTAACACAAATTTGTATTGTTCTTTTCATTTTATGTAAAGGGCATAAACATTAAACCTGTTTAGTCATTCAGTGAGTCACCGCCCTTCCTTTTGTCCAGCCTGAACAATATCCACAAGGGATAGAAAGGCATTCAATTGGACAGGGTTTTTTTGTGTGTGTTCAATGTCCCTCTGTTTTCAACTGTTGCTGGATTTCTCTGTTCTGTCTCCTTTCCCACCTACCATACTCACAGTGACGCCTGGCTAACTGTAATAGTTCTCCTTTTTCTTCCTTTCCTGTTCAGGCATCAAGAAGAATTGAACAGAAGGGCTGCCATTGACCCATAATACAAAAATCAGCAGACTAGAAAAGCCAGAATCCTGTTTATATCCACTGTTTGGGACCCTGTTCGACTTTTTGAAATTTTTTGGAGCTTTCTAGAACACCTGGTCAGTTGATCAGTTGGTAGAACCAGAGGACCAAAGCATGCAGGCTGCTGATGTGGGTGAGCTTTTGATTGCATCGAGTACCAGGCTTGTTGCTGGTGTATTGACTTCTCTCCTGCCTAGAAACTGGGAAATGGGGGATCCCTTCTCTTGGGAAGAAACCGCAAACAGAAGGGAGAGTGTCCCTTCAGAGGGTAGCTCCTCTCCAGAGGAAACCAGGGACAGGCACATCCGTTTGTCACAATCCAGCATGAGGTCGGAAGAGAAGCGCTTAAGGACATTCCAGCACTGGGCAGACAGAGCTTCTGTTTCTCCAGCTGATTTGGCTGCAGCTGGTTTTTTCTTTGTTGGTCCCAACGACAGAGTGGAGTGTTTCTGCTGTGGTGGGGTGCTTTACGACTGGTTTCCTGAAGATGATCCCATGGTAGAGCATAAGAAGTTCTTCCCCACGTGTCCATTCATCCAGGGCAGGGATGTCAGAAACCAGTCCACACCTCAGGCAGAGGAAACCCGGGACTGTGTGGACGGCCAGTTCCTTGGCATGCTGCAAAGCTTAAGTGCAGAAGAAGCTGCCCTAGACAGCCAACCAGAATATCCAGATATGGAGACGGAGGGGGATCGCCTGGCAACATATCGCAGCTGGCCGTCCTACGCTCGCGTGTCTCCAGAGGCACTGGCAAGAGCAGGTTTCTTCTACACAGGTATGCAGAGATGCTAGAATTGCCTTGCTCGATGCCACGAAGCAGAACTGTATTCTGCTCTCAACAGATCTGTTTTAGGAACTTGACAGCAGATTAACAAACAAGGAGGCAGCCTGGCTTCTCAGTGTTAGATGTGTGTTAAAAAGCCATCGTAACAAGAGCTGTTTGGCTGTGAAAGAGCCAGCAGATAAAGACCACTTTATTTCAACAGGTATTTGGCAATGAGCTGGTTGTACAGAAGTGTCTTTTAATGGGGTGTTCATCCTGTCCATTTATTCTTATTATCCTTTTTATGCTATTTGAAATTAATATGATAACTTATTTAATTTTTTTTAAAAAACCGTTTTATCTTCAGAGTGTTAGCTGCACTTTGTTTTAATCTGGCAGGGAGGGGTGAAGCCTCTCTCTGTCCCGGTTTCTGTACAAAAAGTGAGATATGACCCTGAGTATGGGCTTATTGGTTTCATGTCATACCTCACCACTTGGATTTCATGGATATTTCTATGAGAGCGCTGAAAAAGCAGCATGACATTCACTGCAGAATTCAGCTACGAGGGGGTCTCTACATGTATCTTCAGCCACCAGCTTCAGTTCCCAAAGGTTACTAGCTCTCACTGATACAACAGTATCTTAACTGTTGAAAAGATGCCTGTGGAAATCTTTTAGAAAGAAAAGGAAAGGAAAGAGGGAGGGAGGGAGGGAAGGAAGCAAGCAAGCAAGCAAGCAGGCAAGCAACTAGAGAGGGTAGCTGAATTAGATTTTTGTCATTAGAATGAGGGAAGGAGGTTTTCCTCCCTCTAAGCCATGATGAGCATAACTAGAATACATTTATGAGCATAAGTAGAATACATTTATGGAGATCAGCAGACTTACGTCTTAACCTTGTAGAACTTTGTGTGTGTCATCAAAGTGTGATTTCTTCAGCACAGAGTTCATGCAACCCCATGCACAACGATGCCACAGGTCTATGATCAGAACAATGCTAGCTACTGTACAGTGGATTTTGGGTTGATCTTTTGACTCATGCATTGTTCTTAGATGTTTGTTCTCTTTGTTCACAAGCTATACTTGGCACTTTTGGAAGACTGGATTCAGCCCAATGAACTGCAAATGACTGTGACTATTAACCCATCTCTTATCAAATCCTGCAGCAATAATGTCTCCCAATTGTCAGATCAGCCTTGCTGTCCCCACCATGCATTTTAATGACATGCAGCTCTCTGATGTTTGATGTCATGTCATATCATACCGTCTAATGCCATGTAACAGCATATAGTGCTTTGAACAAAGGGCTGGAATGGGGATGATGGAATCGAATGAGAAAAAAAGGTGGTAGAGATGAAGGAATGTTGTTTTAAAAACTTTGATAAGAGAGAGACCAAACACAGATGCAAGGTCATGCCGTTAGCAGGCAGAATGTAAGCCCAAGAAAAGAGTTGTTTTAATTAGCTGTCTAATAGGAGGTTACATGCACAAATTTGTAATTTTACCACTTACAAAGCACTGTACATTTCAACAGTCCTTTAGTTTTGGCAATTGCCAGAATGTGCTGCTGTTATTCTGCTGCTCCTGAATAAAGTTTTTGTAAACTTCTAAGCCTAAGTTTTGAGATGGGAGTTAGCCTCTACATGACACCAAGCCAGGATCGTATGACCATCTTTCTATTCCCGAGAGATGCTTGTAGCAACATGGATTGTTGCCAAAGGACTTGTTATTTGTATCTGATATGTCCATTACTCTTTTGTTTTTGTTGTTGTCTAACCATAAAACCTTTTGTCTGAAATGTTTTCAGGCCAGGGAGATTATGTGCGATGTTTCCACTGTGATGGTGCTTTGAGTAACTGGGAACGTGGAGATGATCCCTGGATGGAGCATGCCAGGTGGTTTCCAAGGTAGGTTCATCCCTGTATATGTAGTCCTCCCTGTCCCCACCAACCCTTTCTCACTATTTGGGTATAGCTGACAATGGAAAACAGAACAGCAATAACGTGCCCCGCATGATGGTCATTTCCAAGCTCCAGGAAGGAAAACCTTGGCAATATTTATTGAATGCTTAGGGCCTCTATACACATCACAGCCTTTGGGAGAGGGGTGGGGTTCTGTGTAGCTGTTAGTCTCATCTTTTGAAGGCTACCATTTCACTAAATCAGAGGGGGCAGCTGTGTCAGGGGCCAATTTTCTGTCCCAGAATCCTCTTAAAACCATGTGGATTGCCCAGAATGTGGGAGGAGATGGGAGAAGCTGAAGTATATATCTGGTTTTGATAGATGGACAGATTAATTTAAGCAGTGCGTGACAGCTTGTTGTTGTTGTTACCTGATTTCAAGTCAAATCTGACTTATGGTGGCCTTATCAGTGGCTTTTCTTGGCAAGATTTATCAGAGGCATATCTAGGGTGGGGCAACTGGGATGCATGCCCTGGGTGCCAATGCCAGAGAGGTGCAAAAAAGCCAAACCCCCACCCCATCCTCCTGCCTGTGCCTGGCCCACCAGTGCCCCCCTTCCTCTCCTGCTGGGGTCCTTCTTGGCCTGGTGGGGGGCGTGGTGATGGTGGCAGCAGTGGCAGCATGCTATTGAGCCTAGATACACCACTGAGATTTATTTGAAGGAAGCTTGTAACCACCTTCCTCTTAGGCTGGGAGAGTATGCCTTGCCCAAGGTCACTCAGTGGATTTCCATGCCTGAGCAGGCTTTGATCCCTGATCCTCAGTCCAACACTCTAACTGCTACACCACACTGGCTCACTGCTACTCCTTTAAAGGATGAATTAGTGCTCCTGATTGCTTCAGGAAAGGGATTTCATCTTTTTTTTTGGATCAGAAAAAAAGGCATTTTGGGTGGTGTAGAAAGGCCAGCAGTTCTGACGTTGGGAAGGCTGCATGTGGCCTCAGAGGTATGGGCTAGGTTGCCTACTCTTGCATGAAATGCATGCTGTCCAGTCACTTTTCATCTTTCTCTATTCCTCCTCTTACTTTTCCTCATTGCTTTGGTAGGTGTAAATTCTTGCTACAGTCCAGAGGGGGAGACTTCATAAACAGTGTTCAAGAATCATACTTCAGTCATACGGTAAGTATGTGCATATGCACACATGAAGACACATCCATGCTATGTATATGTGTGTGTGTTCCTTCAAGTCACCTGTTGAATGATGATGATCCCATGAATTTCAAAGAGTTTTCTTGGGCAATGACTACGCAGAAGTGATTTTGCCAGTTCCTTTCTCTGAAATTTAGCCTACAGCCACCAGTGGCTTAAACTGTGTATTTCTGTTCAGTGATGCTTATCTTGTGTTGATTGCAGGAAAGCAGCTTGTATGAACCTGGTCAACATTCTGCAAGTCCTCAAGGTAGGCATGTATCTCTTTGAGCTCTTGCTCACAAGGAGACCAATTGCTTGACTTATATCTTAACCAATGCTCTGTCTGGTCTGGCTTTGAAGCCTCAAGCAATCATATTACACCCCCTCGGAATACTGCTTGCACAACTACATAAGATGATGAGATACTGGCCTGGGATCTGTTGCCCTAGGAAGATTGTTCAGATTACTTGCAGAGCTGGCAGAAGTTATTTGTTGGAGTACAGTCCGCAGAATGCCCCTGCCAGCATGGCTATTGGCCATTCTGATTGGAAGATGTTGGGAGTTGTACCCCAAAGAGGTAATTTCTCCAAGCACTGGTGAATTGTGCCAGCCCTTGTGCCAGTTTAATCTTGGCATCTTCAGTGTCGCCAGTATCCTAGATGTTATACAGTGAGCACAGTTGTCTCTCTAGCTTGGCACAGAGTGATCAAACACAAGGTGTGGGTGACAGAAGAAGTCTTCCCAGAAGGTGCAAGGTAACAGTTAGTTTATAAAAGTATGTGCCTCTTTAAATGATCTGGAAAAGAATGATGTAAGATTTGTGGAGAGCTGAGAAAACAGGCTGTGTGGGTGTGATACCAGTCAAAGATAGGGAATGAATGTATGCAGGGAAAACCTGAATACAGTTCTCCCTCTACATTTGTGGGTCTGAACTTCATGAATTTGATTATTTGCAAGTGTGCATGCCTTCTGCAACCCCATTCTCCTCCTCCCACTTCCATGCAACTTGTGCTGAGGCAAAAGACAACAGGGGTTAATGTTAAGTTATCTATAACATGCCACAAAGTTTCTGTCTAAGTCAGGTATGACTAGAGATGTATTGATCCCCTTTTATAAAAATGCATTTTTAGAAATTTCTAAAGGAAAATACAGCAGTGTCAGGATACGTTGCTCCTGTCATAAAGTAGCTGATGGATGTGTATTAGAATAGATCAGATAGCTGGCTTAGGCATTGCTAGAGTTAGACAGAACTCTATAAAGCAGGGCTTTCCAAACGGTGTGCCGTGACACATTAGTGTGTTGCCTGTAATGTGTTGCCTCCCCAGCCAAGAAAGACCCCCCCCAACCAGAGCATGGCCCGCTGCCACCACTCTCACTGGGGCCTTTCCCTGGCAAAAGCGACAGCAGCGGGCAAGGACTGGGTGGGAAGGGGCTGCCCTTCCCCTGCCAGCGCTCTCACTGGGGCCTTACTGGTGAGGGTGATGGCAGTGGGCCAGGACTGGAGGGCTGATTTTCCCCACCCTAGATACACCTTTGGGTACCTCCAGTTTGCTGGTAAAACTGAACTACTGTGTCGCAAAATGATACATGTTGAAAAAGTGTGTCACCATTAAGAAGTCAGTAATTCATGATATTATGTAGAAAGGTAAATGAAAGGAGTTATATTGATATCGTGAAGCTTGATACAGAAAATGAAATGCAAAGTACCTACATAATAAATGATAATGCAGTTCTGTTCTAGATAACTATGTAAAATGATAATGAGGATGAAATTTGGATCAGTTTGGAAGAATCAAGAAACATTGCATGTGAATTAACGAGAAGAAAATGTTTGTTTTATTCTTGGAAATTTTAATAAAATGATTTATAAAAAAAAGAAAAAGAAAAAGTGTGTCACCAACATGAAAAGTTTGGAAAGCTCTGCGATAAAGTATTGAATGCCAATAATTGTTTGTAACAGTGTGTCTGTTAGAAGCTTGCTTGTGTATTCCAAGGTATCAAGCGGTTAATTGCTTTATTGCCTCCGTTGCTGCAATGCATCTGGTAGAGGGGGAGAAGATCAGAGCAGGGGGAACAAAAGGGCCAAAAGGGGTTGGGAGAACTTGAAATGTTCAGAGATAAGGGGCAGGAAACATGTTCCAGCCTAAGGATGAAAGGCAGGTAAAGAACTGAGAGTCTGGGAAATGTCAAAAGACATGGTGTGATGCTAAATTTATGATCCCTCTCCAATCACAGCGTTGTGCACCTACATTTGTATCGAAAGGTATAATGTTTATATGTTTCGGTCTCAGCAACTTCAGATGAAGTGTGCTGTGTTGGTTGCTTTGCTATAAATAAACACTGCTGTCTACTTCTGAATGAAATCTGTGGATTGTGAGTAATCCAGAGCATGACAAGCAGTGAATAATTTTTTACTGTGAAAAATGGCTTGATGCTTCCATTCCTCTTCCTCCACATACTGCACCAGTTATTGGCACTCATACGTGCATCCTTAAAACTTGAGTTCTCCTTGTTCCTGCTTCTTACAGGGGAAAGCAGCATTTTAAGGCAATACCAAAAAAAATTTTCTGCACTGTCTGGTACAAAAGAGGCCATTCACACATGTCAATAGCTAACTGATATCTTAAGTGATAGACAAAGCATAAATGAGCAAGCCATACCTTTTTGTAGGGAGAGAGATGCTGCTCTTGGACTACTAAAGTTCAAACAATTTTAGGACTCCAAATTTTGTTGAAGCTAAAGTTCTTAAAGAAAAATGCGATGTTTCTATGGAATGAGGCTCACCCCCAGGTAAGTTTGTGTAAGGACGCAGCTTTAGATGGCCTTGAAACCAAACCCTGTGGAGGGGGCAAGATGTCGGCGCAGCTGATAGCCTGAACCGTTGGCTCAGGACTACCTGCTGTGAACTCGCAGGGAAAACATCTCCAGGGGACCCTTGTGGTCCCCCAGAATAAGTCCCCCTTAGAAGGTAGGGGGAGCAGAGCAGCTCACAAGTCCTGGAACATCCCAGCACCAGCGGAGAAGGAGTGGAGGGGCCGGTGCGGAAAGGACAGAGCCGAAATGCAGTGGATTCACAGCCAGTTATATAACTGATGAATGCCGGCAAAAAACTTTTTTAAAAGAAGAGGATACAACTTAACAAGCCAGTTGAAACAACAAGCAGCTATGTCAAACTGTTCTGAAACCTGTTTGCATTGCTGGAGCAGCCTGTCATGGCGGAGACTCAAGGTTTTGAATAAAAAGAAAGGAGATGGACGGACTTGGTGAGCGGAGAATTAGCCCTTTCTCCCCCTGGAAGTGCTTGGGCGAGCTCCTAAAGGAACTTTTAAGCAGCATCTTTGAACTGAACTGTTTCTTTATAAGACTTTAGGCTCTTGGACTCATTTATTTTTTTGAAACTGGTATTTTCATTGAAGGAGAAAGGGGGAAGCGGAAACGGATTAAAGGCAGAGTTTTAAAAAACTGGAAAGGGGAAAAAGATGCAGAGGATGGAGACTGTTCTGGGAGAATAGAAAGATTATGTACTGTGCGTGACCTTGAAAAGTACCTGGATGTTCTTTTCTTATCTGAAATAAAACTGGAATATTTTGAAGGGTCCATAGAGGATTAGCCTCAACAAGAGAGGCAAAGATGCAAGAGAAAATTTGGGGAACATTTTAAAATAGGTTTAAAACAGAGGTATAGGAGCAAAGGAACTTGAAAGGGGTCTGAAACAAAGAATGAACTGAAATGAACTGATCTGAAAGCAGAAATAAGGACAAATGAATTGTAAATAAAATAATGAATTTTTAAAAGAACACGGGACATGTATGTTTTTTCCCCCTCTTATGTACTAATGAGTTTTTGATGGTTTAATATCGGAGGAGATAAAGGGAAGATTTAAAACTTTGGACAAATTGAAAAACTAAGTGTTAAGATTGCTCCCTTTTGACCCTTGGAAATGGATTAGCCTCAAGAAGAGAGATGAAGATACTAAAGAGTGGACAAAGAAAGAGATTTGAACTCTGGTGAACACTGATGAAATATAAGATTTATAATGAATTAATGGTTGAATATATCTTAAAAATGTTTTATAATAGTAAAGTTAATTTTGAATTTGTTTTTATTGCAGTAAAAGACAGGTAGAAATAGTTTGAGAGAAGTTTAAAAATCCAAAGTAGTTGATCGATTTTATATTGAAAAGCACATTTTTGAAAATAAGAGTTCTGGATGTTATTTTGATAAAAGATTTGATAAGGATTATGTAGAAAAAGAACAGTGAGATAAGATATGGCTACAGGTCAAAAGAAGACAACACAGACACAAATTCAATCACAAGTCTTGGAAAGAAGAGGATCCACGGGCTTCAAAACGATGGAGATGAACAGGTTACTTGAAGAATTTCAAAAAATGAGAAATGGCATGATGGAAGAATTAAAGGCAACAAGGACAGAGATAAGAACGATGAGGACAGAAATAAAGCAAGATCTGATTGGATTGGGTGAAGATATAAATGTATAAGAAATCAAAGAAGAAATAATGTAATTGTTCTTCTCTCTGTAAGACGGAAATTATGTTTGTAATGGAATGGAAGTAAGCAATTTCAACTGGAAGATTTAAGCATGGAAGAGTGTGTGTGGGAGTATTTTTGAGATAAACTTTCAATAAAAATTATACAAAAAAACAAAACAAAAACCAAGCCCTGTGGGGAATGGCTTAGAGATCTGGCTATATTTAGCCTGAAGAAGCCAAGACTGCGAGGTGATATGATGTTAGGAGTGCTTTAATTGTGCATTCCTGCATGGCAGGGGGTTGGACTGGATGGCCCTTGTGGTTTCTTCCAACTCTATGCTTGTATGTCATATACATTATAAAGTGAGCTTGTTTCTTGCTGTTCCAGAGACTAGGGGGCCTTTGACACTGCACGGTTATCTAATATATAAAAGTCAAAATTTGTCTGTGCCAGGCAAAGACCTCATATGATGGGCTGCCTAAGAAGATTCTATGGAATCCTGGGGTTTGCAGTTTAGGGAGGGGCCTTTAGAATTCTCAGCCAGAGAGCTCTGAGTGGGCCGGTTGCTATGGAGACAAGGCCTAGGAGCAAAGAGGAGGAGGGCTGTGCGTTTCCTCCGGAACCCAACCTCTGTATGTTAATAACTCTGAATGCAGATTGGATTGGGGAACATGGGGACAAGTGACAGGTACTGGGCAAGACAATTTGGGGAATTAGAGACACAGACCTCAAATCTTTCTAACAAGTATTACCTAAGAGAAAATAAAATCCCAGGCAATGCCGAGTATATATGCTAGTAGTTCTATGATTCCAAATGACCTGCCATAGCAACTTTCTATGGAATCCTGAGATCTGTAGTTTACGGAGGGGATTTAGAATCCTTGGCTAGAGAGCTCCTCTAGTGCCTCACCAAAATACAGAGCCCATGATTCCATCAGATGCAGCCATGGCAATTAAAGTGGAAACATACTGCTACAATAGTGTAGTGTGAAAGCACCATAGAAGATGGACCAACGGATTGAAATTACAAGCTAAGAGATTCCACCTAAGCATTAGGAAAAACTTCTTGACTGTAAGAGCTTGATGGTGACTGTCCTTCTTTGGAGGTCTTCAGGCAAAGATTGGGTGGCCATCTTGAGTTGCATATTCCTATAGAACAGGGATTTGGGCCACTGGGTCCTTGCAGTCCTTTCGAGTTCTATGACCCTTAGGATATCACTTTTGAATTATATTCTGGTTTCCTAATAGTGGTTGTCTTTCCATCTTCATACAGAGCCTACTCAAAGAGAACTAAATCCTTGTAGAAGAGAAGTAGAAATGGAACATCTAAATGAACCAGGTAAAAATAATGGAAGAGATCCATGTAGGAGGAGAACACCTTGGTGTGGAAGAAGCAGTAAACTCAACTTTGGCTGTTCAACATGAAACTCATCAATTATTGAGTGGCAACCCAGATTTAGAGATACATGGAACAGACCCATTGAGATCAATAGAGCTCAGATCATGATTAAGGCCATTTCCACACTATACTGTTATAGTGCTATTATTTAACTTTCAACAGCCTATGGAATCCTGGGGTTTACATTTTAAGGAGGGCTCTCAAATGCCGCTCCCTAAACTGCAAACCCCAGGATTCCATAGGATGCTGAAAGTTGAATAATATAACAATCTAGTGCAGAAATGGCCTAAGTCTGAATCTAACTCATTAGGTGAAGCTACAGCAGCCAATTCCCATTTCTTGTTTGAGAAGAAGGCAATTCTAAAATCCTTCCCCACTGCAAATATGTTATATAATTGTCAAAGAAAGTCTAATAAAAGCACACAAAAATGTGTAAATGAAGGTGCAGAACACATCTGTTACAAAAAGTTTAGGATGATAAAAGTCCAACACTGCTAATGCCTAAGTGCTGGGTTTGATTTTGATGTCCTCTTGGTGGCTTTAACATTTTCTGATCCTGGATTTGAGCAGAATTGTAAATGCAGAGATGTTTATTTCAGTCTGTTTTAACTTTTCCATGTCCGGTTGCTTCTTCCTGCAAAACAATTGAGCTGTAAAAAACAAACAAAACTTCAAGGGCAGTATGACCCCCACATACTACATCAGCCAAAGAGCACAAGAAGCTTGTTGTCCTTTAGTTATTTGTTGTCTGGCCACTTGTGTCCAAGCAGCATGCTCCATAGAATCATAGGATAATAGAGTTGAAAGAGACCACAGGGACCACCCAATCCAATCCCCTGCCATGTAGGAATACACAATCAAAGCCTTCCTAACAGATGACCATCTAACCTCTGTTTAAAAACCTCCAAAGAAGGAGACTACCAGACTCTGAGGCAGCATATTCCACTGCCAAACAAATCAGACCATCTTCCTGAGGTTCTGGTGGAATCTCTTTTCCTGTAGTTTGAATCCATTGCTCTTCATCCTGGTCTCTGGAGCAATGGAAAACAAGCCCATTCCTTCTTCGATATGACATTATTTTGAATATTTAAACATGGCATCATGTCCCCTCTTAACCTTCTCTTCTGCAGACTAAACATACCCAGCTCTCTGAGCTGCTCCTCGTAGGGCTTCATGGCTTCCAGACCCTTCACCATTTTGGTCACCCTCCTGTGGACACGCTCCAGCTTGTCGATATCCTTCTTGAAATGAGGTGCCCAGAACTGGACACAGTATTCCAGATGATGTCTGACCAAAACAAAATAGAGTGGTACTATTACTTTCCTCGATGTAGACACCATACTCCTACTGATGCAACCAAGACTTGTGTTGGGTTTCTTGGCTGATTTTGTAGACATTTGTTTTACTTATTCATAGTATGAATTATATTCCTCTAATGAATTCAAAGTGACAAGAATGGCAGTCTTTCTCCCTACTTTATTCTTACAACAACACATGGGAGGTAGGTCACACTGAAAGAGAATGAGTGATCCAAGGTCACTTGGTAAGTTTTGTGGCTCAGCGAAAACTTGAACCTGGATCTCTCAGTTTGCAATCCAGTAGTCTAGCCCCTACATCACATGATAAGCATAGGTCTTTGAAAGCAAAGAAATGGATCTACTGGCACATTCATGCAGCACAGTTCAATAGCGTTTTAGAAACAAAGCCATGATCCAAAATGCACGTACTGTATTAGTTAACACAAGAAGTTTTGGTCCTTTGTCAGCATTGTTTGGCTCTCAGCTTATTTATAAGATTCTTCTAAGCCTGGGATGACTATCATGCAGCACTCCAAGCACTGTACCGCAAGTCCAAGTAACCCTAACCAACACAGTTAATGGTTGAGGAATACTAGGAATTGCAGTTCAGCAATATCAGGCCTGCTACATGCTTCCTAGCTGTGCGCAAGCACAGTGATGGGGAGCAGAGAGTTACTACTTTCATTCCCACATGATGCCTCAACAAACTCCCCACAGGCATATGGCTGAGCTGGGGTTTTACTCAGTTTTTCCTAGGTCCCATTCCAGCTTCTGAACACCATAATGCTTTAGAGAGCACACAGCAATCTGTGCTACCATTGAGTTCTGCTTGCTGAACTTCTTTCCATTTACTAGAATCCACCTCGAGTATAGAAGAGAAGCTGCACCGGCTTCAAGAGGAACGTATGTGCAAGGTGTGCATGGACAAAGATGTGTCCATTCTGCTGGTACCCTGCGGCCACTTGGTGGTGTGCTCAGAATGTGCTCCTAATCTGAGACGCTGCCCTATCTGCAGAGGGGTCATCCGGGACAAAATGAAGGCATTCCTTTCCTGAACTGGAAGGTGGGTATAAAGAGGACTATAAGAAATTCACCTGAATTGTGTGTGGAGTGTAGGTGTGCGAGAGAGAGAGAGAAGGAGACAGACAGACAGATGGACAGACTGGAGATTTAAATGGCAATTAAATGGAAAAACCATCAGGCCTTTGTTTGGCTTGTACCTTGTGGGCAGTTTCTGAATTTGATCAAGAGGTTCCCCTGGTACAAGTGTTGCTGTTGACCAAAGAAGATAGTTGACCACAATTGCAGTGCTTAGTACAGGGTTGGGAATTAGGCAGCACTCCAGATAATGTTGGGTTGCAAGCCCAGCAGCCTGAGGTAGTATAATCGATGGTGAGGAATGCTAGAAGTTGTAGTCCACAAAGTTTGGAGATTTTCATATTCCTGCCCTGATTTAGTGAGTGATCTCCTTTTTGATTTAAAGAGAACCAAAATGTCATTAAATTTGTAGTCTTCTTTGAAAATAAATTTTTAAAAATGCAAGAAATGGCAAAACCTGTGGGCACCATTTCAAAAAGTGTGCTCCTTCTTTTTCTTGGCAAATACCTGTTCTGTGAGTTGGGGCAAATGTTCAGGGGAGTGGAACAATTCCCCTAGAAGGGAAGATTTGAGTTTACTTGCTCCTAAAAAAGTGGATTTACGGTGCAAGGTAGGAGCTGGTAGGGAAGGAAAGGCCAGGGAAAAGTACACTTGGTACAACAAGGAATGTTTTTGCTCTTCTTGCCAGTACTCCTTCCTTTTGACTTGACTGCCTGTGGAGATCTTCCCTGAGTAGACTTAACATCAGAGAAACTTCAGAATGGGTGCTATTGGCCTGAATTATCTCACAAAACATCTGCATCCATGCCTTTGAAAACTGTTTGGAGTGTCCATTTCAGCAACCTAAAAAGGTCAAAGAACAAAGTAACCCTGAAGATCTTTCTGGCCTGTAGACTGGCAGCTTTGTCGGGAAGACTTTTCACCTTTGAGATAAACTTCAAAAACCTCCTGTGCTGTTCCTTACTTGTGTAAGGTCACAGAGCAGATATTCTTGTCTAAAGATGATTTAGTAGCTCTCTCTGTGTGTTTTTTTAATGTTTTTTTTTTACTTGAAACACCTTTTTTGGTCTTTCTTTCTTGGAATAAGAATATCTATTTTACCTTTTTTGGTTTAAACTTGTAATAAACACATTAAAATTGCTCTTGTGATGTTGTTACCTACAGTTGCATCAAACAGCAGATTTGGTCTTTTGGCAGCTTGACTAGTTGCCTATAGAGAAACTACCATCTAAAACATTGTCTGTAGAACTCAACCAATATATACCCACTTATAGCACTAATTTATGCTCCACCTTTCTCTCAATATGGGACGCACAGTGGCTGCGGTTCTAGTTCAGCCGCAACCCATGGAACCCTGGGATTTATAGTCTGGTGAGGCACTAGAGTTGTCTGCCTGAGAATTCTAAATGCTCCCCCTGGACTACAGACCCCAGGATTCCATAGGATGTTGCCATGGCAGTGAAAGTGGAATCATAGCGGTATAATAGTATAGTGTGAAAGCGCCCAGTGAGTGTATAGGAATACATGCATGTGGAACTGGCTTGCATGAAAATACAAAACAATCATCGGCTTGCTTCTTAAAAGAAGTGCTTTCTTTGTTTGGAGTAAAGAAATACTGGATTGCATTGTTTGGGGAAGAGAAATGGTCTGGTAACTTTACCTTTCCCATATGCTACCTCCTGTGGGATATCAAGTGGAAAACTTGGCAAAATGTTAAATAATGAAGGGGGATTGGGAACTTAATAATTAAAGTGGCTGATGGATGGAAGGTAGAATAAATTGTTGGACAAAGTTTTGGAACCTTTGTACCTACTTTCCTTCTGCATAACATGAGAGGTGGGATGTGAAAATCTGTCTGTCTTGACAGTATTCTTGTTCCACCCCAATTTTATATGAGGTGGAGTTTTTTTTCTTTCGGTTCCCATGTGGATATCTTTTTTGTTTTTATTTCAAAAATATATATGCCTTTTTCCATTCACCTCGCGTATGCACATTTTTAAATGTGTGCATTTTGAATCACAAAGGTTTTTTTTATATATGATTCTGGGCGCATTTCCCCCTTGCCAAATACATCTCAAGTTCACAACTATATAGGTGTCAAAAGCAAGAGGATCTCATTCACTTGTGAGACTAGAGAGGTACTAAATGGTTATCCCCTCATTCTCCCACCCTCTTACTGCCACTACTCCATCATCAGCTCTCTCCTTAGTAACTGTAAAGGCAGGTGTAGTCCAAAACTCTAATGCATACCCTCAAACTGTCTCCATTTGACAGGGACAGTCCTGGTTAATCCTCTGCCTTCCCACGTTTTCCGCTGCTTTATAAAAGGTCCCAGTTCTTCCCCCACCACATTCCTCCTTTGTCCTCAGCTTACCTCAGTTGCTGCAAAGTGAACTCAAAGTGCAGAAGTAGTCTACATTCAATTAATTTTGGAGAGGTAGAGGAGCTACTGTGGCGTAGTGGTCTGAACCTTGGACTACAACCCTACAGACCAGGGTTTGATTCCCCAGTCAGCTATGAGGCCTTTCCGCACTACACTATTATAGTGCTATTATTCCACTTTCAACATCCTGTGGAATCCTGAGGTTTGCAATTTAGGGGGGCATTTAGAATTCTCAGCCAGAAAGCACTTGAGCCTCAAGAAACTACAAACCCCGGAATTCCACAGGATGTTGAAAGTGGAATAATAGCAATATAACAGTGTAGTGTGGAAAGGCCCATGGAAATCCACTCTGGGTTACTTTGGGCATGTCACACACTCTCAGCTCCAGAAAATCCTATGATAGGTTCATCTAAGGGTCACCATTAGTCAGAAATGACTTGAAGACACACAAGAAAAAGAGGAGAGGAAGGGGCAGAATCTTGTCCTTCCTAGTAGGCTCAGACAAAAGCAAACTGTTGTGGCCTCTCTTAGATTGTCTGTTCTTCCTTATTAATAACTTTTGCCACCTTGACCACACTTTGATGTGACTTGGTCACACGTGTCACGGTTTTCATTGTGAAATGCTGGATGGTATGCAAGTGAGGTACATCATTTAGTCTTACTGTGCTGTTTTGTTTTCTCTGCCTCAACCTACATATGCAAAAGTACTTCCTAAGAGTGTTACCACTTTTTAAAAAGGTTACCAAAATACATAATGCAAGTGAGGGTAATAGATACTATATGTTAGGGAGCACTACACTGGACTACAACTCTGGAGACCAGGGTTTGAATACCCACTTAACTATGGCAACTCTCTCGGTGATCTTGGGAAAATTACACTCTCTCATAGAATCATAGAGTTGGAAGCAAACACAATGGCGATAGAGTCCAACCCCCTGCCATGCAGGAACAAACACTCAAAGCACCCCTAGCAAATAGCCATCCATCCTCTACTTAAAAACCTCCAGAGAAGGAGACTCCACCACGCTTGAGGCAGCATATTCCACTGTCGAATGGCTCTGACTGTCAAGAAGTTCTTCATGATCTTTAGGTGAAATCTCTTTTCCTGTAGTTTGAATCCATTGCTCCGTGTCCTAGTTTCTGGAGCAGCAAAAAACAAGCTTGCGTCATCTTCAACATGACATCCCTTCAAATATTTAAACATGGCTATCATGTCTCCTCTGAACTTTCTTTTTGTCAGGCTAAACAGCACCAGCTCCCTAAGCCACTCCTCATAGGGCATGGCTTCCAGGCCCTTCACCATTTTGGTCACCCTCCTCTGGACACGGTCCAGCTTATCAGTATCCTCCTTCTCAGCCTCAGAGGAAAGCAAAGGCAACCCCCTGCCCTGGACAAATTTTGCCGAGAAAACTCCACAATATGTTTCCCTCAGGGTCACTGTAAGTCAGAAACTACTTGAAAGCACACAACGGCAAGATCTTCAGCTTACCTCTCAGTATCAGGGTCTCTTCTGCCTTCTGCCATATGGCAGACAGGGGTGTGTGTGTGTGTGTGTGTGTGTGCACGCTTAATAAGTATATGGAAATAAGGAGCCAGTGTGGAGTAGCAGTTTGAGTGTTGTTGTACTATGACTCTGAAGACCAGGGTTAGAATCTTGCTCAGCCATGGAAAGTCACTCGGTAACCTTGGGCAAGTTACACTCTCCTAGCCTTAAACGAAAACCCCATGATAGAGTTCACCTTAGGGTGAACCTAAGTCAGAAACCACTTGAAAGCTCAGAACAAGTAAGATAGAGACTTGCCAGATTCATCTTTTACCAGTTGAGGGCACCATTGACCTAACAAATAGAGATGCTTCTTTTTTAGTATGGTGGGAAAGATACCATTTCTTTCAGACTAATCCTCAGCTAGAGTTATCACGGGAGGAAGCAAAGAATATACCCAGAGAATTGGATTTCTAGCAATGTCTCTGTACTGTCCCCTTTATTTTATAAACTTGCAGGTTTTGCTTCTGGTTTTAAAAGATTGTATTCTGTTGTAGTGCCTCAGTGCTGTGAACTGCCTGCAATGCTCAACAGAAAAGGGAAAATGATGTTTTCTTATGGCCTGGTGAGGTACAAGAGCTAGTTTTCCACTCATTTGCTTCATTCTGTGGCTCTATGAAAGGCTGTCCCTGCAACAAGAAAAGCTAAATCCTGCAAAGGCTGGTATGCCAGTGGTGCAGCCATCACTTATGGAGTGGCTAGCAGGATAAGTTGGTACACACAGGCATAGTCCATTTCTGGACTACGCTATTATAGTGCTATTATTCCACTTTCTACATCCTATGGAATCCTGGGACTTGCAGTTTAGGGAGGGGCATTTAGAATTCTCAGCTAGAGAGCTCTTTGGTGTTGTGGAATGGCAGTTCTAGAATTCACATCCAGGGCTATAGCTAGTGCAACAAAAACTTCAGAATGTTTTCCCACCTCAGAATGTGGAAAGTGTCCTTTTTGGGACAACAATTCCCAGAACTCCCCAACTGGCAAGGCTTGGTTATGCTGGCCACTGTAGTGCAAGTAAGCTTTTCCAAATTTCCATTCCTGCAGAAAAGGAGGTATCACAATAGCGGTAATGGACCAAACCTACTATGGGATGATGACAATTCATGTTGTATGCTGAAGCACTAGACTGATTGACATGCAAAATAACAGTTGTGTATTTAAAGCATTACTTTATTAGACCAGTAACAAAGAACAGAAGGGATCATGCAAATTACAAAAATGTGACTGTCTTCAAGAGCAGTCCAGGGCCCTTCACAGAAGCTTGGTGGACTACCATGCCAGGCAATCAGATGGAGGGTCTTTATACTCATAACAAATGCAGTTGGTTCCATGATAATTTCAGTTCTTCATGACCAGTGTACTGTGCCACTGTGTTTATTATCTTCTGTGCACCTCCTTCATGATTCCTCCTTGGAGACCATGTTTCTGTTCAGTGTTGTATGGAATTATGGGACATGGCCAAGAGGTGGAGCTGTTGATCAAAGACAAGGATCTCTATAGATGGTTTGGGCTCATCTCCCAGCAGCCATAGCCAGAGGTAAAGGGTTACAGCAATTTTCTTTCAGAAAATATCCAGATAGCCAAAAGTTTCCCCATCCCTACTGTAGGGTGTGTGTGCATATATATGACATAATGGGAAGGGGAGGGGCAGAAAGTCCCTGGAAAAGATTACATGAAAGGGCTGCCTGATTATGGAAAGGGGGTATACAATGTGTATGTGTCCTTCCCTGCAGGGAAGGGCTGCAGGGATGGCTGCGGGACAGTCATCTGTGGTTTTGGTTCAAGCTTTAAAGGCACTGTCTAAGATGTTAACCCCAAATGGATTCAGCACATTGGACAGTTCCTTAAAACTTCAGATTAAAACCCACTGTATTTTTCACTACTCTAGTGACACTGAACTCACCAGCCATCACTGTGCAGATGTGGAATGTAAAAGGTGCCCACCTCTGCTGTAATTTTCAGATGTGGGGCAAAAGGCTAGATTTTTTTTTAATTTTTATGACCTGCAAAATCTCTGTGATATGATCATTGCAGATGTATAGCAAGAAAAGCACCCATAAGTTGGTTCCCTTTGAGAAACAGAAGACCTAAGAGGGAGAATCTATCAAGATATACTCTGATGCTAGCACAAACCTTTGAAATCTTCATCTGCAACAATTTATAGCAGGATCTGCAAATGCCACTTGATTCTAGATCAAGAGATATTCCCTTCCTCTCAAAATACTAGAATTTTAGACAATACACTGTAAATGAAACAGTAAGAGATTCAGAACAGATATGTCTATGTATTTCCATTGCGCAGATGGACATTTGGGTTTATGCAGAGATAACAGATTCCCAAAGCACTTCCAATTTTTCTTTCTTCTCTTGCCTGAAGTATCCAATTTCTTGTCTCATTGGGGTGAGGGTCGCTTGCTGCCCAGGGGCCAAAGTTTGCTGACCCCTGCCATAAGGCATTCTCTCGGTCTTCCAAGAGATCACCAGCAATGAAAAAGATGCTGGGATGCAGTTTCAGAAGGCTGCAACTCTGAGGCCCCTCCCTAAACTGCAAACCCCAGGATTCCAAAGGATGTTGAAAGTGGAATAATAGCACTATAAAGTGGAAATGGCCTAAGACTCATTCTGAGATGCATCTAATTGGCTCTCTGTATATAGAGTAGATCCCGGGGGTCAGGAAAGCTGTGGGCCCAGTGTAACCACCCTTGTGGCCCTCCTGCCCCACTATGTTGCCAACACCCAGAGCATAGCTGTGCCAACGCACGCAAGCAAACCCCTCAGGTTTGGCCTTTATATGAGCTTGGAAGTCCTGACCTTGGAGGAAGATAAAGAAAAGGTCAGAAAGTGACCCTAAGGCTAAAGAAAAGTAGAACCATGCTGAAGGAAAAGCCTGTTAGTGACTTCAGGTTAAATTGTATGAAAGATTCTGAGCATGTTCTAAAACACTGTGACACTTCCTGCTGGTAAAGGATGCAAGGAACAAGTGTGACACACACACAGGTTAGCATCTTGTTAGTGACATATGCAAGCATGGCACTGTCTTATGCCTATGTATGTCTGGTTTTTGCCGCAATAGTTGTTCTTAATGGTGGTCCCATGAGTGGTGGAGATTGTAGGTAATCTGAAGTGTCTGGCTAGGTCTCTGTAACCAGACACAGAGTGACTACATCACCTGCTGAGACCTCCAGAAGCCCCTGGCAGAAGATATGATCCATCTGCATTTGGCCAGGGGGCATAGCCAGATGCTTCTCTAATCCCCCCACCGGTCTCCATCGCTCATGAAATGCTGCTCAAGGGGAGCTATCCCAACAAAAACCATGAGTCCATGGGGGATTTAATTGGAGAGCTATTGCAACTGCCACACTATACTGGGGAATGTAGGATCATAGCCACAGTTTGGAAATAGCGCCCATTCCTTATTGGTAAATTTGTATGACTGTCATAGTCTTTTGTAGCTCAGTTGCTAACATGCTATATTTTTATTAAAACACTTCATCAGGTTGGTTCAATCACTTGTTTGGTGTCAACCCTGGACACAAGCCACAGTTCATGTGGCGCTGCATCATTAAACTGCTAAATTCAATCTACTATCAGGCTCCATTTACAAACCTTGATGGATTGAAATTTCCCTCATCAAAACCACAATGGAAATCTCTATGATAACCAGGTAGCCCCTGGAATGAACAGACTGTTGTTAGTCAGCCCTGAATGGGAGTTCTGAGGCTATGAGACTGCAGCTTTGGCAGCAGGGGAGGGGTTAACACAATTAAAAATCAATTTGGCCTTACCTCTGATAGCAGGGGGTGGGGGGCAAAATGAAAGTATAATAATAATTTAAAAAGGATGGTAAGTAGTAGCAGGAGATAAGAAAACAACTACATGGAGCAGTGGATCTTAACCTGTGGTCCACTGACCCCGGTGGTGGTGGGCACAATGTCCTCAAGTGAAGGCTTAAAGAAATGTTATGAGCTTTTACAGTTAAGAAAGAAAGATGGACAGACGGATAGTCGTACATTGATCTCAAAGGAGTCTTTTGCCAGTAATGGACACCATTTGTACAAAGATCCATTAGAATATCTCAAACTGTTCAAAAATTATGAAAGTAACTGCTTGATTGTGAAAAATAAATGTACTCAGCACTTGCTGCTTCTGCAGTGAGAACATGTAAGTGCATGATGCTGAATGGCTGAGAGAAAACACGTGGCACTTCTTAAGTCTTGGTGAGCTGTGGCAACAAAAAGTATTTTAAGGGAGCCAGTGGTAAAGAAAAGGATAAGCACTCCTGGCATGGGGGACTGGGGCCAGTGGGGCAAGTCAGAAGTGGGAATGAGGTTGAGCAGACTGTGGTATATGTAGGGAAGGAGAAGCAAATGTAGTGGAAGTGCTACACTTTCTGGTTTATTCCATTTCTTCAACCCTCTTTTCTGAAGAAGGCTCAAGGTGTGTTACAAAAAATGTACATACGTGAAAGTTCAAAATAAAACTGATACAAACAATGTAATATAAAACTACACCCCCCCATGACAAATTATAGTGGCAATAAGTATAATGCCAACATTGAAAAGCTGATCTATCACATTCTGCCAAAGTACAGAAGTGTGATGTTGGAAGAGATGGTCACATTGGGAGAGGGAAGCAGGTACATGCCGCTAAGGAGAACATTCTGGAGTTGTAGACAAACAACTAAAAAGGCCCTCTCTCCCTTGTTCTTGTGTGCCTTCGAATAGTTTTCACCTTTTGGTGACTGTATCATAGGGTTTTCTTGACAAGATGTGTTGAGAGGGTTTGCTGTTGCCCTCTTGTAAGCTGAGAAAGTGTGACTTGCTCAGGGTCATTCAGGTAGGGTTTCCATGACTGGGCAGAGATTCAAACTCTAGTCTTCGAGATTCCTAGTCCAGCTCTCACACCACTACACACCAGCTCTTCTCCCTTGCTGCCACCCTCGGAAAGAGGTACTCAGAGAAAGGTGGAAAATACCGACCTATAGCTCTCAGCCCGAATGGTGTGACCCATGAGCATATAAATACTGGCATAAGTAGATCTGGATAAGTCTGTTGGATCAGACCAAAGGGCCACCTAGATTAGCCTTCTGTCTCCAGGAGTGGTCAGCAGCTGAGAAGTCCTATGCAAGATGTGAAGGTAACAGTCTTCCCCTTGGTATTGTTCCCCAGCAACTGGAATTGTGTAGCAAAGCATAGAAAGTAGCCACTGTGGCTAGCTGCTTTTGCTATAACTTTGCTTATCCTTTTATTAGAACATGAATGCATATACCCGGCACTGGGATTTGATTTTTTCATAAGTGATACTTGTTAGAAAGATTTGAGATCCTGTGTCTCTAACTCCTCAAACTGTCTTCTCCAGTACCTGTAACTTTCCCCCATATTCCCAATCCAATCTATATTCAGAGTTAATAACATACAGAGGATGGGTTCCTGAGGGAATACACTGCACTCCTCCTTGCTGCTAGGCCTCATCTCCATAGCAACCCAACCTATTCAGAGCTCTCTGACTGAGAATTCTAAAGGTTCCTCCCTAAACTGCAGACCCCAGAACTCCACAGAATTTTCTCAGGCAGCCAATCATACGAGGTCTTCGCCTGACACAGCCAATCAGATGAGGTCAGGTCTTTGCCTGACACAGACAAACATACAATATTTGACTTTTATATATCAGAAAAGAAGAATACCAGAGAAAGCACCAGTGATGTATTGGTAAATTCTGAAGTATAGGCACCCATCATAACAGTTCCCCACAGTCAGGATCCCAAGAGGAGTTTGAAAAATGTCGGCAGCAACACTGATTTATATCAACACACCAGTTCGTGCTGTCTTTATGTCCATTAGGAGCAGGCCTTTTGAAAACGTATGGATTATACTTGCCCAGTACTTTGCAATATTAAAACAATATGTTGGCTGAAATCCTGTTGGTGTCCTCCATATGTGTTCATTCCCCCATGGAAGAGTTCAGCCTCTTTTTAATGATGTGGAATGTCTGCATTTGATTCAAGGTTGCAGGGAGGGGGGGAATGTGAATGCAGTGCCAGCGTGCATGCGGATGTCTATTTGCGTGTGCAACATTGCCATTCAATACAAGGATTGTGAAACATAATCAATACATAACTCTGTATACAGAGATTTATGTTATGTAGCCCTGATGTATTTAGTAAAACATTTATAACCTGCTCTATAGCTAAAGATTTCAGGGTGGTGTAGGATGACAGCCATTGTCACTGGCAAAGTCCATTTTTCCTTGCAGCTAACAATGAGAATTGCAAATAAGCTCAGAGGAAACAGGGCAACCTGGGAGCAATGGTAGATGATGGCTGGAAACCTGTGAGTCACTTATGCATGTGTTACTCTGGGTTAGATGTAAAACTCCAGGTTAGGCACACCATATATCTCTTTTTGGATGGGACACAAGTGACCACTCTCTAGTGCTTTGTGAGGCATCCCAAACTTGCCTGCTGCAGCTGTCAAGCCCTAGAGATCTGCCGCTGCTTAACAATGGGAGAAGGAAGGTGGGAACTCAGAGGACTGGGCTGTGAGGGAAAGTGAAATGCAGGGCTTACTCCATCTAGGAGAGCATCCTCACTTCCCTTCATTTTACAGCCCAGACCGGCTGCTTCCTCCACAGGAGGGCAAATAAATGGACTCTAGCAGCTGTTTGCTGGGGTTTGACAGCTGGCAGCTGGAACAGCTAGGGCTAGCTGCAGCGTTTTGCAGAGAAGAGTGGAAATGGGGGTTCATATAGTGTTGCAAGAGGTTCTAGGTGTGGCCTAGTTGCTGCTCAGTCACTTATCCTACTTCTGTGATTGCCAGCGACAGCTGGTGGCTTCCATGTCAGTGAGATGGTGAATCCACTCTGGGTCTTAGTCTGAATTCTAAAGGAGCTATCCAAAATATTGATGCCTAACTCCAAAGCAGGTTCAGGAGTTTGGAGAGATCCCTTACAGTTCAGACTAAAACCTGGAGTGAATTCACCATCCCACTAACATGGGAATCACCAGCCAACACTGTTGCTTAACAACATAAGACCAAAACTTTGGGCCAGTCCAATTTAAACATGCCTCCAGCAAACCATGACCCTACTCTGGCTCAACTGATGTAAACAATGTCATCCTTTCCTCTGTTCCCAACATTCATGCTGAGAATACTGTTGCTTATATAGTCAAAACAAACTCGACTGATGCAGAAGAGGTAGGTATCAGCAGGTTTGGGGGAACATCAGGTTTTCCAGAAGTATATATAAAAGGAGGAGAATTCAAGGGTGTGAGCAAGGAGAGAGACAACGATTGAGTGAGACCTGAAGGTGCCAGCTACCCACTGAGTGCCAACCACCTTTGGACCTGGAAAAAACATGTTTGGAAATGGAGTGAGCAGATTTCTGAACAGCATCACTTCATGCTGCAAAATTTTGTTGCAGGATTCCACTTGTCAGCGACAATGCACACTGTGAATAGCGCGTAGACTGTACAAGTTGGTTCTCTAGATTTTCCTTTCTCCCCACATCTTCATCCTTGGTGACTGACTACAATACAGACCAAAGCACACCATGGTTTTGTAACAACATCACTGACATGAGTATAATCAGACAGCCCATGCAGGAGGTGGTCCTGGGTTCAGTCCTCGGCATCTAAATGATCTCAGCTTCAAAGAACTGTTGTAACTCAGGGTTGATACTGATGGGCCAGAGGCTCAGTATAAGGCTGCTTGCGCATACAATAAACCCACTTTACCATCACTGCTACAGTCCTTTCTTAGAGTGAGATATAATAACTTCTCCCATAGGTGGCAATGTTGAAACAATTTGGTTTTCTTGGGTTACAGGGAAGGACATTCTCTTTAGTTCTGATTTCAAAAATTTCAATCAAAGTAAATGGGGACCATGCCGGTGCTCTTTCCTTGATCAGTCAGTGATGAATCTGGCTTCTGGGTAAAGTTGCGGTACCACTCTCTTCTGAAATCTGCAAACAACTCCAACGGAATTTAATTGTCCTTGCAATGAAGATCAGCTGAAGGCAGAAGGAGAATGAGTGGGTTGTTGAAAAGGCTCGAGAACTGGGTTCTAAATAACTTTTCCTATGATAACTAGAAAAAAAAATTAGCAAGGGATTTGTAAGATCCACTAGCAACTTGTCCATTACAAATAGGACAGTTTGGGACAGGTCTAGAATTTGGGAGTGGGAAACAGGATGGCTGGGTGGGGACTGGTCCATTTATAATAACCAAGCCATGAAACCCCTGAAGTGCTTACATTCAAGAATTACTTCTGCAATGTAAAACAACAGAATCCAATGGAAATGTTCAAAATGCTCTCATTTGATTCTCAACAGGGAGTCTCAATGGAATCAGAGGGAAGGCTGAGGAAGAGGGTAGTTAATATTTCCATTCCATTCATTCATTCATAATAAAACCTGTGAGTCCACTAATGAGCTAGCATGTTAACGAGAAGCTGGCCTGAGTGGCGAGCCAGCAAAATGATATATCTGCTTGAATGGCCACTTGTCAAAGCACAGTCCTCCTGTGTGGGGGGGTCCTTTTGAGGGGTGGAATGTATTCTCCATTTCTTTGCTGCTGCTTCTGTACAGCTGGAACATTTGGCATTTGAATTTTGGATGGCTGACTTCAGGCCAAGTCCAGTCTCTAGATCCTTGTTACTTACGCAGGCCTGCAAAAAAGAAGGGGAGGGGAGGAGGACAGCAAAGACATCAGATGGAAACACAGAGGTTCTATGTATTCAAAGCCAACCAACTGTTTGGATTTTTTAAAAATATATAAAGCTTGGGAGAAAAAAAAAAAAAAAGTTTTTTGGACTACAAATCCCAGACTGCTCCAGCTGCAATGTCCACAGGCTTGGGAATTACTTTTCCAAGCTCTGGTTTTGTCCCGTGCCTTTCTCCATTGAAAGTTTCTTAATGATGCCTGGAGAGGTGTGAGGGCTTTATTCACTGCATGATTTGTATCATATGCGGAACTAATATGATGCCTGACTTTAAACATCTGAAGATCCATCATGTGGAAGCTGGAACAAGCTTGTTTTCTGATGCTCTAGAACAGTGGTTCTCAACCTGTGGGTCCCCAGATGTTTTTGGACTTCAGCTCCCAGAAGCCCCAGCCACTATGGTCAATGCTCAGGACTTCTGGGAGCTGAAGTCCAAAAACATCTGGGGACCCACAGGTTGAGAACCACTGCTCTAGAAGTAGGACCTAGACCAATGGATTCAAACTTGGAGAATGGAGAATTTGGCTAAATATTAGCAAGACCTTCCTGATGATTATTGCTATCTGACAGTGAAACGGACTGACTCAGATGCTGGTGACTTGGTGGTTTTTAAACTGAGGTTGGATGGCCACCTATCAGGAGTGTTATAGTTACAGATTCCTGCACGGACTGAGGGCTGGACTCCATCACCCCAGGGTCTCTTCCAACTATACAGTTCTATGATTTTATGTTACAAACATCAAAAAGAAAAACAAGAATATTCTTCACCAATAAACCCAACAACAGCCTGAGACATTTTACTGTCAGAAGCAAAAGACAAGATCTCATCTCACCTCCTTCTATGTACTGTACAGAATCAGACTGTACTGGTAGTTGACTCTTATTTTGACACCAGTGATAGGACAGTAACCTTCTGAGTGCAGGAGGCTAACATAGGGGCCTTGAGTAGTATCCTCCGACAATTCTAAACCAGTTCCCACCATCTGTCATCTGAGGTGGCTAATGGTAGGGCCAGGCCTAAATTAAGTCCCTGACTTCTGTGTCTTTTATAAAATGCATAAATTATTCAAACCTGCACGCTTGTTCTTGCATATTTCATTCTGCTTCTACAACTACCACATGGGCAGATGGTGGAGTAAAGAGGTTATTCAGGGCACTGAAATTCTGCCTCCCTAGCGCTGTCCAAATATCCATCGAGTATGTCTCCCTGTACTATCTTCATAAACCCAAAGACTGGAAACTTAATGACTGTAAACAGTGAAAACAAATCTAGATTACCAAAATGGTAAATCCTGCATTGCAGAATGCACACAGAAAGGAGAATAACCTCTTAGACTTCTTTAGCCCAACTTCAGGGTCTCACGCACTGATCACAATAAAGATTTTCACAAAATGCATGTTGTGATGATCAGCGCTTGGACATCACAAGTTGTAAGTAAAATCGTTACCTGTAACCACTTTTTTTGCACACGGGGTTCAACAAAGTTAAATTGTAAAAGTTAATGTGTAAGAGTGAAGCTACTATCTTGGCGTAATGGGTAATGGTTTCTAATTGATTTGGGAAATTATCTCTGAAGGGCATTTTTAGAGACTTTTTGACAAAGAGTTTCTATCTCATTTTTCTATCAATTCTAAGGTTCTAAGTAACAGAAAGCAAAAAAAAAATAGTGAGCAGTATGCAAGCAGTAACACAGAGAATGACTTTTTGCAACGCTGCAATGGTAATGGATAACTTCTGAAACACTGTAATGAGTAATGGAAATGAGTTACTTTTAAAAAATAATGTTCCAAGCGCTGGAAACAGCACTGTGGAGAAAGGGCTTGTCTACTGAAAGCGCCCTAAGAGAGGCTGTGTGATCCATAGAACTGAATGGCAGTCATAAGAGGGCCTTCTTGGTGGCTGTTCCCAGATTATGGAACTCTCTCTCACGGGAATTAAACTCGCTTCACAAGATCTTCCTGCTCACATAGGCCTTCAGTGACTTAATGACTGTTGTGGCCAGAGGTGATATCATGGCCACGCTGGATTTTTATAATATTTTTCTGTGTACTTCTGATTTACTGTGGGTTTTTAAAATTGTTTTAATTGGTGTGACAGTATACCCTTAATAGTTTAAATGTAATTATCAGAGTACAATTAAATTATATTAGTAATTTATTTATATTTTACATTAATCAATTTATATTTTAACACTATAACGAGCTGTGATTCTGCTGGTGTCTTATAGTCACATGCTGCTCTCTGACACGCTGCTGTCTCAAGACATTTTTCCCATAATGCAGATCATCCATTTTCAGTTCAGAGTTGCACATGCTATGCTATTGTGCATGGATCTCCACTGCAAATGGATGTGCACGAATGTGTATTGCACATTGGCAACAGATGCGCAAATGCATTTGATTGTGTATTTAGCAGCACACTGGCTGACTCAGCTTAACCACAGAAGACAAGATTTGTGTGGCACAATTAATGCATAACCTGGCATGCACTGATTTAAACCACATAGACTCAGCATGGGATCTCAGTTGCTGTGTTGCTATTGGGATTTTGTCAGAAACCACCTTGCAGCACCCTTCTGGGAAACCTGCTGCTGCCTACAGAGCTACATCTCTTCATCACAGAAATGGGGAAACTTATTCAGTTTTGGAGGTTCCTTGGGGGCCACATTCCAGCAGTACATTGGGCTAAGTGTACAGGGCAGGACCAAAGCAAAGAGAAAGAGGCCACAGCCAAATATAACTCTTGCTAATTAGGATACTTTACCACAAATCATACAAAGCACAATTCAGTTCTATGTTTGTCTATTCTGGAAAAGCCCTAGTGCAGTAGCTTCCTGGCATACAAGGCAACAGTAAATTCCAAGCATCTGCTTCCAAGGCCACAAAGCACAGCTCAGTTCTTTTTTCTTTCTTTTTTTCTTTCCTTTAGTGAAATGTATTTGTGGAAATAGCTTTTTTTTAGAAAAAAAATTATTTGTTCCTTTCTCATATTTTGGTTTTATAGTAAACACAAGAATTAGGGAAACAACCAACTACTTCCTAGCCTGTAAAGCAGAGTTCAGTTCCATCCAGCTGCTTCCCAGACTGCAAAGCACAGTTTGGCTCTATACACTGTTTCCTAACCCATAAAGCACAGCTCAGATCTACACAACTACTTCCTGAGTTAAAAAACACAGTTCAGTTCCATCCAACTGCTTTCTAGCATGCAAAGCACAGCTCAAATTCATCCAATGACTTTCCAGGCTGCAAAGCACAGCTCAGTTCCATCCAACAGCTTCCTAGGCTGCAAAGCACAGTTAGGTTCCATGTTACTGCTTCATACCCTGCAAACCAAAGTGCAATAGCTTCCAAGCTTTAAACAGCCTTTTCTTCTGGTCAGCAACCACAGATAGGTGGCCATCTGTCAGAAGTGCTTTGAGGGTGTTCCTGCGTGGCAGGGGGTTGGACTGGATGACCCGTGTGGTCTCTTCCAACTCTACACTTCTATGATTCTATGATTCTATAATAACAAAGGAAGCCTGCAGGCAGGATGAAGAACCTATGTGAGCTACATCCAGTTCGTAGGCCCCAGATGTGGCATCCTTTGAGTATAACAGCAGATTGAATCAAGTGGATTCAAATTACAAGAAAGCAAGGTCTCATCCTGATGATGAGAGCTGTTCAGGAGAATTGATTCCCTGAAGGTTTTTAGACAGAGACTGGATGGCAGCAGATTCTTGCATTGGCTGGGGGAGGGTCTAGATGGCTCTTGGGATCCTTTCAAAATCTCCTATTATTCTGTGATTCTTGGCAAACGAGTCCTGCAAATAAGATTTATTTATTACATTAGTATTTTATTATTAGTACTATGGATCCAATCCTATGCAGACTTTTCTGAAGGTAGACACCACTTATGTCACCACTCATTGTAGAGTACTGCTGCAGACCTGCAAAGGAGTTCTGTTGTTAAAATCTGTGCTGTGCTGTGCTTCTTTTTTTTTTTTAATCTCCCCAAAGACATGTGCATTTCCTCCCATTTCAGTTTTAAGCTTCCTTCCTCTGGTTAGTAAATCAAAGACATTGGCTAGGATCCTCCGGAGGTGTTGCTTATATCCTTTTGCAGAAATCTATGGCTCAGAAAATCAATACTTAATCTCCTGCACATCCATCTGAATAAGGTGGTATTTCAACAGCAATTCAGTTCTGGCCTTAAACAGCAGCTGTTTCTCTTGTGTACGAAGGATGACTCCATGCTACTTCGGCAAAGTTTTAGGACCATCCACAAAATGAAATTCAGGAGAAATAAATGGCAGGACTTCCTTACAGTGCATAGGTAAAAAGGAGAAATATATTGCGGGGTTTGAAATCTCTCTAATTGTATAGGAAACATTCCTAAAGCATGGAGGTAAATCAACTCTCTTTAGCCTGAGGGATGTCATGCCACAATCATGTTTTTAGGGTACTGTGTACATAATAGATTATTTAGTGATCACTCACTCTCGACAAAAAAGATTTCTACACGTAGAAAACTTCCCCATCTGGCAGGAAGCCAAGCTGGGATATTTCTTGATGGTGGTTGGTGGGTTTCATGTGAGTGGGGTGGTGAGTCAGCCTTAATGTCAGTCCATGCTTTAGGAGAGCTCTCCGAGTTGCTGAATTTTACTCCCCAAATAGATTCAACACCATGGATAGCAACTTTAAAGTTCAGATTAAAACCTGCAGAAGATTCTCCTTTGTTATAATAGCTCCACTGGCTGCTGGTTCATTTCTGGGCACAATTCAAAGTATGGGTTTAAAGCCCTATGTGGCTCAGGTCCAGGTTATCTGAAGGACCATACTCGCCCATATGAGCCTGCCTGTGTTTTGAGATCCTCTGTGGCAAGCCTTCTCTTTCTCCAGCCACCCGCAAAGGGACATCTCATGGGAAGACCGGAAAGGCCTTCTTGGAGGCATGCTCTGGAACTCCTTTTGAAAGAAGTTAGACTGACATCCTCCTTGCTGCATTTCTACAACAGAGCTTTTTTAAATTTCAGCAGCTCTTTGAAGATTGACTGTGAAAGGTGACTGGACCTTTTGGAATTGTGCTATATTGTCTATCTGTGTTTTATCATTTTCAATAGTTATTGTTTAAAACTATTTTTAATTTTATGGAGAGTTTAATGATACATTGGGCACTCAGTATCTGCCAGAGTTTGGTTCAAGGACTCCCCACCATGGATACCAAAATCTATGGATGCTGAAGTCCCATTATGAACAATGGTGTAGCAAAATGGCGCGCCGTATATAAAATGGCAACATCTTTTATTTGCTGCAAGCTGTTTTAAGACCCAGGCTGGGAAAAAGTCAGGATGATGAAGACGATCAATTAAGATTAAGCACAAGACACTTTTGCTGCCAGATATGCTCTCCTCATCACAGAATCCTCTTCTGCCAGCAGATCTCCAAGACAGCTCTGCCCACAGAGCAGTTTGTCGGCAGATCTGCTCTGAGGCCTACGATTCGAGAGCAGAAGAACCTATAACGGGAATGGTAAAGGATGGAAAGCCCATATCTCTCCATAAATGGCTGCCTGAGTCTTGAAATTTTGCGGGAAAGGCTCTGTCTCCTTCCCACCCCCCTCCCAGGCTTGTCTGATGAGGACACAGGAGACAGTGTTCTCAGTGGTTGCTCCTAGGCTATGAAACAACCCACCGGGAGGCTCGATTGGACCCTTCTGCTCTCTACTTGCTGTCAGACAAAGACCTTCCTACTTCCACAGACCTTAATTCTTTAACTGATTGGGGCAGGGTGATACGCAGTGGGTGAGGTTTTTATTTAATTATTTTTATGGTTGTGCTACTTGATCATCGTCTTCTAAAAACTTTTGGTTTTTTAAAAATTAATAAGTGTTTTGAATCAATGTTTGAACCATAAAGTTTCAACTGGATTTATGTATTTAATTTGATTGATTGTTTTAATGTTTTTTAAACTTGTATCTTTTTTTGTATTTTTCTTTTAACTTATATTGTAAGCTGTTTTAGCTCCCATTTAGGAAGAAAGACAGGGTATAAATAAAAGAAACAAATACCTAAATAAAAGGACTGGCCTGAGGGAAAAAGCTAAAATGCTAGGCCCTTTGTGCACCCTAACTTTTTGTGCACCCTAACTTTTCTCAAAGTTGTCCAGTGGGAATCCTGGCAACGGCTTTGCCAGGAAGGGAGTGCGACGGAAGTGCTCCTATCTGCACCGGGTGGCTCCCTATGGATGGTCACGCTCTTCCTTCCGCAGTGCAGCCAAGTATTTTCCCAGGCTGCACTGGGACAGGAAGTGCAGCCATTGAACTTCTGCACCTTCTGCAGGACAGGTAAGTCTGGAATAGTGGCACAATCATGTGTCATTGACAGGGAAAACCTGTCAATGTTATCATCCGTGATCATGCCGCTTGGAGATAGGAGAAGGAGGGGACCACGACTACATCATGCAGAAGCGTCATCATGGTCCTGTCCTTCTCCCATCCCCATTGCAAAGTGGGAGGGTGCTGAAGAAATGGCCATAATCTCCTCCAATTCGGTGACACACACACAAACGCTAACACAAAATTAGGCCACAGTGCAGTTGTGCAATGTCATACCCTCCAGTGTTTTGCAGATGAAAACTGAGATATGTGTGGCCAAGCACCATCAGCGAGTGGGTAAGATGGCAAAAGTGATTAATGAGGAAGACCACACAAGATGGGAGAGGCTGCAGCAGTTTGCTTTTGCTTGAGCCTTCTGGGAAGGGCAAGACTTCTCCTTCTCCTCTCCTCTTCCCTCTTGCTGAGTTAATTGAAGGCAAACTACTTCTGCATTTGGAACTCAGTTTGCAGCAACTGAAATAAGTCCAGGAGAAAGGGGAAATGTGGGATCAGCAAAGAGAAACTGGGGCACTTTAAAGGCTACTGAAAGAAATGGGATAATAGAAGATTAATGGGGACTGTCCCTGCCAACTTTAGACAGTTGAAGAGTATCCAAGCATCCTGAATGCTGAAGGGGTTGCATTCAGAATAAATTCCACTGGCCTCGTTTCAGCCCAGCAAGCCTGTGCCCACCTTGGCCAATTAGAACTGCATTCTTAATCACTGGGTCTGTCTTTGATAGATGATAAAATCAATTCCCCCTCCACATCCTCCAGGCACTGCTCTTTTCCTCTGTACTTGCAAGTGATGCATTTCCCCCATGCATTCAAAATCAATTTCAACTTTTTTTCTCTTTTTTTCCCCCCTATTTGTTTTCCAGACCATGCCAGCAACAGCAGGTTGGCATGTCAGCTCTTCTGCAGGGTACTTTTCTGGCAGGCTCCCCAGTGAAATTTAGCCCCCCCACCTCCTTCAGCCTCTAGTGCCACTTAACACAGACAATGGTTGCCTTTAGTTCCAGGAGCTAATTAAATGGCAGCTCTCCAGTGGCAGCCAAAAATAAAAGCTCCTTTGCCAAATGAGAAGAAAAACTGCTGGAAGGGGGGGGCTCAGAAAACATTGGGCAGTTTGTGGTAGCAGTGGCATCTTTCTCAGCTCTCTTTTCTGCATATATTGAGCACAGCGCTGCTCATGAAAGTAAAAGATTCTGCCTAAATTAAGCCACCCTGCTTATTCCATTCTGCACGAGTCATGAGGTCTCCAGAACAGAATAGGGAGAACAGATTTAAACTGCAAGAAGGCTTCTATTCGGCTGGCCCAGAATGTAGTTGCTCACCTCTTAGTGATCACTGGAAAATGAGACCTATTGTCCCTCTGAAACCTGTGCCCCCTTTTGTGTTGTAAATTAACAGACTGTGGAGGCAATGTTAAAATGGGGTGAAACCAGAAGTGAACTTACACTTTGGGGTGACTCTATTCCTCAATGACTTAGTGCCAACTGTTGCCTTCTCAGAATTTCTTAAGCAAGGACGGGGAGCAGGGATAGGCCAGAAGCTACCAGGGCAACCTCTGTATCACCTGCAAGCTAGGAACCTGTTGCACAGAATTCAGTTTGGGTTTGCAACCTAGGGAGCTATTCCATGAAACAGAGTTGAGCTGGGACAGCCTGTTGAATTGCTTCATGGAAAAGAGCTCCAGTTAATTGCCTTTACAGTTATGCTATATGACCACCTAGCATTGTCATGAAGCTAACTGGAGATTCTCTGGTAGAATGGTCAATGGACATACCTAAAGGATCCTGGGGGCTGAAGTAAAAAAAAATTAATTTTTCCAAGCTTCGACATAGCTGTATGGCAATAGGAGATCTATTGTCTGCACTCTTTCCACAAGCACATCTGTAATAAAAAGCCCCAGTCAAGGTAAGACTCTACTTTCTTATCTAAAAATATTCCCAGAATCAAAGGTAATGAATTCTAAATATGAAAAAATATGAAATATGAAAGAGTATTATTTATGATGATTAGAAGGAGTTGGAGTTTCTGATTACACAATATGAAAATTTGTCCTAGCAAATTATAGTGTGCAGATCATCAATGCAAGAGCTGTGCATCTTGTGTCCTTCTTCAATGCACCAGCTGGATCTTCTTGTGTGGGAGTCCTTCCAAGAATTTTAAAACTCTGCCCTCTGCTCCCTTTTGGTTGCCAAACAGCTGGTTTCAGCCCAAATACCCCTGGGGGTCACACTATGCCCTCTCCTGCCCCAAGGGCTGTATTTTTGGCTAACAATGGGCTGAAAATGCAAGCAGAAACTAACCAGGAGTCTCTGCTCCATTTTCATTTCCTGTATTTTTGACCAATTTTCAGCTAGTTTTTTTAGTTCTGAAGGTGTGGGGCTATGTGTGTGTGTATGTGCCTTGAAGTCACCTGTTGACTTATGGCAGCCCCATGAATTCTACAGGGTCATCTTAGAGGTGGTTTTTCCAGCTCCTCCCTCTGAAATATAGCCTGGTGTTCATTGGTGGTCTCCCATCCAAGTACTAGCAAGGGTTGACCATGTTTAGTTTCCAAGATCAGGTGGGATCTGGTGCTTTTAAGATATTTAGGCACTTGGGGCTAGGTAGGAGATAGACGATGCCACACTGCTAGGTCTGAGGAGCATTTTTGTAGCAGTTTGGATGATCTGAAGATAATTTTTCATCTCATATATATATATATATATATAGTCAACATCCAGGAACTAGGGAAAGGGTGCTGGGAACACTCAGGGGCCACATTTGACCAATGGACTGCACTGTACTATGCTTGTCCTGGAAGAAAATATAAAATGGTCATTTTATTTGGAAATGCTGCATGGAAGTTTAAGTGCTGCTCTCTTGTATTGTACAAGAACTTTACTATTCATCCTGGAAAGTTACCCTCTCTTATTTGGCCTCTACTTGTGCATATTACCTTAAGACCCTTTTAACTAAATGTCGACTGAATACTTTGCATCTAAAGGAAGTCAAAAAGCAGTATGTTATAACCATCAACTGAGAGGTTGGAAGTCAAACCAGTCTTAACCCCTGTAATGTTGCGTAGTTTTAGTTGTTTAGTGTTTAATGTAGTTAGTTTAGTCTTAATCTGTAGTTTTGAGTGTGCTTTTTTTCTTTTTTTCTCTTTGTGTCTTGTTTTATATAGCCTTTTTTGTTGTTTTATATATTTAAACTTCTGTGTGTTTAATTTTTTTTTTTAAAGGCAATATGTTGGTCTACCCAATTTTTCTAGGGTCAGGGTATTCTAGAATGCTCTAGAATACCCTGACCCTCTTGTTTTTTGTATTAGAGATGCTATCCCCTCAAAAACAAAACAAAACAACCTGACGTTTTAATTAGCAGGAACCATTAATGCCTCCCACCAAACAGGAAAGTACATCAAGCCAGCTCTGATAAAGAGAGAAACTTCTAATCTGTCTGGTGGCAAGATATAATCTCAGACCTATGTTCTTTATTTTTATTAGCAGTTTAACCATTTTATCTTAATTCTGTTTGAATATGAGATTGATTTTTTTTTCCTGGTGGTATGCAAAAGCCTGGTTGGTTAATGCAGAATAAACCTGACTTGTTTGTGTTCTATTTCGGGTGTTATGGAGAAGTGGGAGTACAGAAAGTAGGGGCACATGTACGTCCTGTTCCCTTCTTTCTCATCGGCATGCTGTTTAAATGAAAGCGAAAGTGGTCCAGTTACTCCAACTGCTGTTGAAATTCCCTTCCAATTCAAATTCAAAGTAATTGTCAGACTCCTCTGTAGGTTCTGGAATGGATAAATTTCAGAAAAAAGTAAGGGAGCATGATAAAATCAGTGAATATCTTGGGGAATCAGGATGTAGTATGAGCAGGTGTGATTTTTCAATCAGGTCCCAGAAACCCTACCAGAAGCCATCTGATCCAAACAGTACTAAGGCATACTTACAGGTAGGTCTGCTTGAACAAAAGGTTGGAGGGCTTTTCATTGACATGGTAGAGAGGGAATGGGTCAAATCCACCAATGAAATCAACTGAAAGAAAGAAAATCCAAAACTCATGCAATAACAATGGAGTAATCAAAAGGAAAAGAAAACAAGGTGAGGGTGGCAAACAGTAAATCAAAGCATAAGACAATGCAAAGGGGAGGGAAAATACCATTAAAAAAAAAGTGTTCACCAACTGCTTGCCAGATGTAAGCACATGTAAGTCTTGCTGACTTCAATGGGAAGCTCGCCCACCTCCCATAAAATAAATTGGATGTGTAATGATGCTTGACTCTGGCTCATTTGCTCCTTGAGTGAATCACAAACACCAAGTGTTTGCAATCTTGAAAGGAAATGCTGTCAACCTGGATATTTGGAATGAGTGAGTAATCAAGGAGAACAATCCACTGAGAATTTTGCTTGGTCTTGCACTACTGAAATGAATGGGACAGACATGGGGTACAAAGTCAAAGGACTGGGGTTCTGGACAAAGTCTACCACAGGGCAACTGCATAGGGGCCAGAGGCCAATTTCTGTCCCATCCCCCATGGGCAGCATCCTCCCCACAAACTCAAATACTTCTACTTTCCTTCCTCTGCAGTCCCTCTCGAAATGTCAACAGGAAGTGATATTGCACCACTCCCTGTCATCATTTTGAGTGTAACTTCAGATGAAAGCAGAGGTATTTGGAGGCAGCATGGGGATCTGGGCTGCTTTTGGGGTGGTGTAGCCCCAGTTCCCAGCCCTACTAACATGAAAGCTACCACCTTACTACTGATGCTACCGACCACAGAGAAGGGGATGTGGTCATCTGGGCAAGTGCACAGGGCCAACGTGGGACTGCAGAAGGAACAGCCCCACTGTCTTAGATTCCCTTCCACTGATATTTCGCTAGTTAAAGTTCTTGAAACCTAGGAGATACATCCATCTTTTTTTTTGTATACACATCATTATCTGCCCTGTATCTTTTGGCTCCAGAGGTTTAGACATCAGAATAAATCAGTACAGTGTTAGGCCCCATCACAGCAAACTGAGGATGCTTGTGGTTTTCATTTGGCCCACACGTTTAGGTACAACAACCTACTTTACATTTCCTGGACTAATATGTGGGCTCGAATGGATCATGCACTTCTATGGATTGTAGTCTGCACAACGCAACTTTCTGCAGCAGGTTTAGTTTGTATATAGTAACAGTGAACTCAGGAACTGAATAACGATTCCCACGGAAGAAAGTGGAGACAGGTAGACATACATACATACATACATACATACATACATACATACATACATACATACATTTTACCTTCTCTTCTAGACAGCTGTGCTTCCCTTTTCCTGTTCTGTGCATTGACCCTAAATGTGCTCTCTAAAGCACAACCTTAATGAATGGCATGCCTGATTTGTCAATGTAAATTAAAAAAAAAAAAAGAAGAAGTGCTTTGAGGGTGTTCCCGCATGGCAGGGGGTTGGACTGGATGGCCCGTGTGGTCTCTTCCAACTCTACATTTCTATGATTCTATGATTCTATGAAAGAAGAAGAAGAAGAAACTGGAGACACAACTCAAGATGCTCAGAAGATGGTTGTTTGGTTAGTAAACGTGCCCAGTACATTTCAGCCTATGTGTACTCTTAAAGGCCTTCTCCAGCAGCTATTTGGAATCAAAGTTCAGACATTTCTGGACCAGGAACACTCAAACCATTTCATAAAATCATAGAATATTATGGGGAAATAAAGCAGTACTACGTATAGAACAAAGCTAAGAATATTAAATGGAAAGATAATCAGAAGATAATCAGAAGAAAAACAATGGTATAATAAACATTGGAGAAAATATGCAGGATGACACTTAAGTGCTTTGTATTTAGTTTTTTTTACCCCCCACCCACCCATATATATATATTGAAGTGAAAATCTGGTGATTAATGTGTGATAAAGTATTACCTTTTCTTCTTTCTGCTCTTAACTAAGATGTCAAAAATTTTATATGGCATGGAACAGTGGTTAGTCCTGTTTTTTTTAAAAAATGCTAAAATATATAAAAAAATTAAAAACCATAGAATCTTAAAGTTGGATGGGACGACATCGGCCATCTAGTCCAACCCCATTCTGCCATACAGGACAACACAACTAAAGCACTCCTGAAAGATGCCCATTCAACCTGTTTAAAGATCTCCATTTACTGGACAAGTTTTCACAGGTTTGAAAGTTCTTGGTCCACAAATGTCTTCGTTCTGGTTCCAAGTAGCCTCTGAAGAGTACACACAGATTAAAACATGACGGACATTTTCTTTTTACTAATAAAACAATGAAACAAATGTGCCTCCAAATTCTTCTGTGGATTCCATTGGATGTTCAGCAGTGTCTGCTTTTTATAATGGTTGTGCAGCCAAAGTGTGACTACTGAGACAGTAGGGTATGATTGGGGATCGTGTGCCCCAATGTTTCTTCCAGCTGAAACGTTAAAAATTGGCCCGAAAAACATAACAGGTCTGTAAAATGACATACTGCAACCCTTTCCAAGCTCCAGAAGAGCAGAAATGGGGCAGTGTTGTGCTCTATCCTCTGGAGGATGCCCAATTCTGTTCTGGGGGAAGGCACCAGCATATTCAGGGAAACCACAAGCTTTGCAGACATAAAAAAAAAAATCTTTAGGAAAGATCCCAAGGGACCAATACTATGTTCAATCACCAAGGCATATTGGTAGATTGTTGTGATATGTTGTGGTAAGGAAGGGAGAAATCTGGGAAACAGGGGAATGGAAAGGAGTTTGCTAGAGAAAGCTATGGCTGGCTAGATATCCAAATAGGAACTCTCTACACCAGTGATTCTCAACCTTCCTAATGCCGCGACCCTTTAATACAGTTCCTCATGTTGTGGTGACCCCCAACCATAAAATTGTTTATTTATTATTTAAAATGCCCCCCCCCGGGAAAAGGCCACCTCGCCAGACAGGAATGGGGGGGGGAGGTGGGCAGGGAGGGAAAGAGGAGCAGTGAGTCTCCCCCAGGAAAAAACTCCGAGAACCCCCCCTGGGCACTGCTTCTGCTTCGCTCTCGTTTCCGCTGGGAGGGGGAAAAGTTTCCAGAGTGTTGACCCTGCCCGGGGGGGAGGAATCCCAGTGCCTTTGTCTTTTGCACCGGGCGCAGCTCACCCCCCTGGAAAAGCACCACCTTGCAGCCCCCCGGCCCTTCCGCAGTGTCCCCCTCCATGGTGACTGGGGCAGGGGCCGTGGCGAGGAGGGGGTCTGCCCCCCCGCTGCCTCCGCCCCCCAAGCTGGCCTGTCAGACGGGAGGTTCTCCCGGTAGCGGAGAAGGGGAGCGATTTCAGTCCCTTCTGAACAAGGGGTAGGAGGACACGAGTGCTCACGCTTGTGCACCACCACTCCTGGGCTTTTTCCGCACGTTACCTTATCGCGGAGGTGGGGGGTGCCCTCTCTTCGCTGCTCCTTCGTCCCGCAGCTGGCTTCCTGGTCGTGTGACTGCCCCGCCCCTTCCTCCCCCAGCGCAGCCTACAGCTCCCAGGCTGCTCTAGATGTATTATTCCACCAGCAACAGTTCCATAGGCAGAGTTCTGGTCTTGCCACAGTCACCTGGACATATTCATTCTGGATTGTCCAAAAAGATGACTTTCCATGTATAGGGCAACTGACATCTCTGAATGCCACTGATAGGATTCTGATACAAACAAGGAATATTCTTTCTTCCCCATATGAAAAAGTAGATGTGGCTTTAGAATTCACAACGATCCAGGAGCTGGTTTTGGAAATATTCAGAAATGGCTCCCCAGACAGGTCGCACGACTGCCCTGCCCCTTCCTCCCCCAGCACAGCCTACAGCTCCCAGGCTGCACTGCGGAAGGAAGGGGCAGGGCGGTCGCGCAACCAGGAAGCCAGCTGCGTGACGAAGGAGCAGTGAAGAGAGGGCACCCCCCACCTCTGCGATAAGGTTACGTGCGGAAAATGCCCAGGAGTGGTGGTGCGCAAACGCGAGCCACATGCTCGCGTCCTCCTGCCTCCTTTGGCGGGAGCGTGTGCAGCCACATGCGCTCCGCCAAAGGGGGCAGGAGGACGCGAGCGCATGGCTCGTGCTTGTGCACCACCACTGTGGAGGGAATGGAGCCTAAGACCATTGGAAATACGTATTTTCCAATGGCCTTAGGCGACCCCTGTGAAAGGGTTGTTCGACCCCCAAAGGGGTCGCAACCCACAGGTTGAGAACCACTGCTCTACACCCTAGTTGTTAAGAGTGTATTTCTCACCTCAAATGCCATGCCTGTTAGTTTGAAAATCACATTATTGTCTTGTAATGTACTTCAGTGCTTATAATGGTTTCTTGCTTCATATCAAAGGAACAATATCAAAGAAACCCACAAATGGGAGAGAAAATTAAAAGGCAGCGCAGATTGGCTCAGGTCACTGGAAGTCTCTGCTGTGGAGAGTGTGAAATATTGATGGGTCGTCAATGTTAATTATTGAGGCTGGCATTTTTGGCTTGGAATCCTGGAAAGAGGAGAGAGGCGGGAAGGACTGGCTGGGGATGCGGGGAGAGGCTGAACTGAGCTGCCTGGATTTCAGTGTGAATCATGCATTTTCTCAAAATTATTCATTGTCATCAACATCACCACTAATATCCCAATCACCCTCCAAAATAAAGTCTCAAGGCATCTTACAAATCAAACCAAATATAGTGTGGATTAAAATATACAAAAGATTACCATTAAAAATGAATTAGAATATGTACTAGTACCTAGTACAGGGGTCTGTATTAAAAGGTCTTACGTATATTTCTATAAATGTATTTAATTGTTCGCAATATTTTTTATTGTTCAGTATTATAAAGACAGGCGATAGTGGGGAAGAGCCAAATTCTTTAATTTAGATTACAAGGTGGTGTTCATGGCACCCTCATGACAAAATGTCCTTCCCTTGGAGGTCCAATTGGCACCAACATTGTTTCCTTTCTGGTACCAAGCCAAAACATGGATTTTTATTAAAGCTTTCAGGGACTAATTGACTTCTAAGTATACATGTACATGGTTTTAGATTGTTGTAGCTAGTGTTGTTGTGTTTCTTCATGTCGTTTCTGGCTTCTGGGGACCCTAAGATGAACCTATAATGGGACTTTCTCAGCAAGATTTGTATGGAAGGTCTTTGCCATTGCATTCGAAGCTGAGAGAGTGTGACTTGCCCAAGGCCACCTAGTAGGTTTCCACGGCTGAGCAGGGATTAAAATCCTGGTCTTTCAAGAGTCCTGATCCAGCACTTAAATCACTTTTCCACTCTATCTATTAAAGTAGTTTTAACTGTTCCTATGTTTCGTGTGTTTTTCTCTTGTTCAAATTTTTTATAGCTCAATCTGGAAATGTTTTAAATTGTTTATATGCTATGTCCCCCAGAGGTCCTGTGATAAAGTACAAGATGTTGTTGTGTGCCTTCAAATTATTTCCAACTTATGCCAACTCTATCAAGGGGTTTTGTGGGGTTGAAAGTATGTGATGTGCCCACTGGGTTTTCACGGTTGAATGGGAAACTGAACTCTGCTCTCCAGGGTAACAGTTCAGCTCAAACTACTATTCCACACTAGCTGTAAAGGGCAATAAAGAAGTGTTTAAACAAACAAACAAACTACACACTCCCCTGATGTCCCCAAAGTACTGAATGCAGGTTTCCAGTTCGACACTTCAGCAGGGAACCTACATTTTGTGCTTCTGGAAAACCTGAAAGTGTGCCACGTTTGTGACTTTTAGTGATTCCGTTAAAGGTACTGGAGAATTGTGACTCTTGCTGCCCACTGTTTTCCTGTTTGCCCAGGCACCTGCATTGGTCAGGTGGGATAGGCTGGAAATTGTCCCTTCCTGGGGTCCATTCACACTACGAAATTATAATGTTATTATTTCACTTTAACTGCTGCCACAAGTTCACCCTATGGAATCTTGGGGTCTGTAGTTTGGTGAAGCACTGGAGCTCTCTGGCTGAGAATTCTAAATGCCCCTCCATAAACTGCAAATTCCAGGATTCCATGGGACATTGCTATATCACTCAAAGAGGAATAATAGTGTTATAATTCTGTAGTGTGAATGGGCCTCTGGGGTAAAATATGGAAGGGAGGTAAAACTTCCCATGCCTTCTCTCTAAGCCCCCTTTGTTAGGCTTTCATTAAATCCACGCTCATTTTTAAGTTATTTTGGTCCTGATGTAATAGGGAATGAAAAACAACCCAACGAAAGCTTTTCCAGATCAAGTTATATTTTCCCTTTATCTTTTAGTATTTTCGCAGTCCAAAACAAAAGGTCTTTGGCACAAACTGTGGTTATGTACAATGTCGTTTAACCATTTAGAGAATAATCTTGTGCTTCTAGCATTCAGATTTTTTTTTCACTAAAAAAAGGAGTAATTAAAAAGTAGCTAAAAGTCATCTTCGTTACTTTTGAGAACTTGGAAAGCAGAAAAATGAAACTGAAAATTGTGCCTGTATCAATTAGAACCAGTGTATGGGACCTGGAACTAGAATTTCAACTAAGTACTTTGAAAGCTACCTTTCCAGGCTCTGAGTAGGGTGACTGTATGATCCTAACATAGGTGCAGGCATCATGCAGCCCTCCAGGTGTTATTGGACTGCAAATCCCAGCAGCCCTAGCCAGCATAGCCAATGGTGATGAATACTGGGAATGGCAGTCCAACAACATCTGGAGGACTTCTCAATTCCCATGAGTGCCCTAATGGCCCATTTTACCCACCAGGTTGGCTTCATAAATCCAGTTCACCCCACATTTCATGTGGAACACCCATAAGTTAATACACACCCAAGCAGCAGTAATGTCTCTTAAGTCTATAGCATAAAGAAAAGGCCCTCATTACTTCTCCCCAATGTGTCAATAAAGCACTTTCGTAACTTGTTATTTTTCAAAACTTTTTGAGTTTTTCTTCTTCTTAAGATGTTATCTTTGCCTGGGTGGGAAAAATACAATGGAAGTTGTGCAGCCTGTTCGTTGTAAACATTTTAGGGCATTGTGAATGTAAGGATTGGCTCTGATGCAATTTTGATCAATAAAACCACCAGGACGAACACAGCTTCTAGGCAGTTCGGAAGAATGATGGCTGGAAGAAGAGTCTGTCCCCCTCCCTGGCCCCCAGTTCATGATGCATTTGCTCTAATCCACTCAAAATAAATATGGCCACTTAAAGCAATAATTAAAGAATTTAGTCCATTGCTTAACAGGAGATTAGCGACCTGATCCCAAGACATGTTGAGCCACCAATAAACACTTAGGAGCAATAAACACAATGCTTTGGAATGCAGAACACTAAGTCTTAGGTTATGATTCAGCCAAGCTAAGCACTTCTAAAAATGATAAAGCATTTTGTTTCAGAGACAGATTCCATTCTGCTCAGTAAGAATTCCAGATTGTAAGCAAGACTTATTGTTATTGCTATACTGCTGCTGCTGAAAATGAGAATCTCATCTTTTTTTAAAATAGAAATGATAGCAAGGCCAGTGTTCTACACCAGTTACTTAGCTCGGTACAGTTAAGATTACAGCCTGCATTAGCTATACATGCATTTAAATACATGTTCATAATCATGAGATCTAGAAACATGGGCCACTATTTACATCAGCTACTTAAGTATCCTCTCCTGGCCTGAGTCCTTTAAACCTCATGGAAACACAATCCACCCATGCTCCAGTCACTGGCAGGATGGACCTCCTTCTCCCCATGCAGCTGACGCCCAGTTAAACACAACTGCTATTTAAGTCACAAGTGTGATACTATTGTCACAATCATAACCCTCCTCAACTGAATTCACCGGGAGTCAGATGCATGGAGAGAAGGAGGCCCATTCTGCTGGTGATCACAGCATGGGTGAATGATGTTTCCTTCAGGCTAGGGGGTGGAAGTGAGGTTGGTCCAGGAGAAAGTGAAATATACTTAACTAGTTGATGTATAATACTGACCCATGTTTCTAGATCTCATGATTACGAAGATGTCCTTAAATGCATGTATAGACAAAGCAGGCTGAAATCTTGGATAGAGGAGCACTTAAACAAGCTTGCCTGTAGGGATTTTCAGAATTTCCATAGCTCCTTGCTTGGTGGCAGCTGGTGGCTTCCATGTCAGTGGGTTTTTGTCAGAACTATCCAAGATGCTGATCCCACTTTTTACGATAGGGTTCAATACCTCGCACACCTGCTTCAAAGTTGTGAATAAAACCCAGGGCGGACTGAACATGACATGAAAGCTACTGGACACCACCGTCCTGAATGTTCCCTGAGACTAGTAAAAGCAGAAGTATAAAAGTAAAATCAATTATGCAATTCACCTATAATTTGCATAATTTATAGTTGTCACAGAATATAATTCCTGTGGGGGATCCATTTGCATTACTGAGTATGGAATTTCACAGTTACCTTGCCCACTCAGCCCCCTTTCCCCCTCTTATTAAATTTCAGCTGTAGAGCCCTGGACTCTTCAGAGTGGCTCACTTAGAGCAAAATATGATGCCTTTTAAGTGCTCGGCTCAGACTTTCTTTATTTCCCTGGGCTTTTACATCCATTGTGATTTGTTTTAGCCAAGACAGTTAGTGGCTGTGCTGCTAAATTGTACTGCCATCATTTATTGCTTTAATAATTTTTGCTGTGTGGGTTTAACTTTTACACTGCTCTAGGATTTTTTAAAAACTTTAGTTGCAGTTGTGTCAAACACTAGGACTCAATAGACAAACAAATGAGCTGATTAGAGGACAAAGGCGATGGTTTTCCAAAGGAGGGTAGGAAACGTGTATCCACCCCTGGGTCTAGCTTTCATGTAATTAAATTAGAGGAGGGTCTTTTCTGCTTGCCACTGACATCTGAGATTAGACGGGCAGAAGCAATAACGTTTTTGTAGTGGCATTCTTATTGTTGAACTTCCTACTTTCTGATAGGATGTGACTGCTGGCTTCCATGTCAATAACAACAAAACAGTTGGAACTAACAATCAGGTTCAGTCTTGAAAAGTATGAGTAACTTTCCCCAAGTTATGAGAGGGATATTTGATCAAGCTGCTTTTGCTTGAGTTCTGCACTGGCAAATACTTACAGCTGTCTTCTTCTTCTGTAAACACACTGACAACATAACAGGCATAGACAAAGCCCACCAGCTGGAAAAAGAAAAGAGCAGACAAATTGGTTAACTTCATGAACAGGGCTTCAAAAACGGCCATTTGTGGTTTCAAAAATATATACCTTACATCTAAGACTTTCTCCTACTGTTGTTTTGACTCTAGATTGATCTGTTGTACGTTTATTACACTTATACATCATCTTGTTGAATATTAATACACTGTTCATCTCTTTGGAAGGCCATAAAGCATATGGAGACAAAAGGTGGCACTTATTATTTGTGTTTTTATTTATGTAATAATTACAAAGCAACCTTTTTCCTAAAGTACTCAAACGGACTATCCCGGGTTCTCAGAGGGTTTCCTTTACAAACTCTGACCAGACCTTGGGCAGCTCAGCTTCAGCAAAGTACCTGCCTAATGTATCTTTAGACCAGGAGCAGGACACACAACTATTGTGGTCTGCATAGACCCTTGGAGCGTTTATGATGGCTGTACCAGCATTACCTTTCCGAATTCGGCAGCATAATTTCAGAGGTATGACAAACACAGTTTTGCTACAGGGAGTGCACAACTGGTTTCACAGAAGAATTGCACTCTTGAGGTGTATCCACACTGTACAATTATAGCAGTTTGATCCCACTTAAACTGCTGTGGCTTCATCCTATGGAATCCTGGGATGTGTAGTTCGGTTGAATACGTAAGACTCATGATTGCACTTTCTAGAACTATAGCATTGGAGCTATGCAGCAGAAAAATGTAAGTCCTTTGCTGAATGTCAAATCCTAGGAATTCATGGGATTAAGCCATGGCAATTACAGTGGTATCAAAGTGCTATAGTTGTGTAATGTGGATATACCTCTGGAAATCTGCCAGAAGCACTCCTTTTCTTGCAAACGACACACACTCCCTACATGCCATGTTTCAAAATGGGTTTAAAACTTCTGCTGTTGTGCCCCCTAGTTCTGATGGCAGATAACAGATGAAGTCTCCTCTGGGTGTTAGTGTGTTTGTGGGGACTGGCTTCCAGACCCACTGAAGTTGCTCTCCCCTCCTTTAAATCATGCACTGGAACTCCTGAAGTCATGTCATGGGCCATTTCTGCACTAGACTGTTATAGCGCGATTATTCCACTTTCAACATCCTATGGAATCCTGGGGTTTGCAGTTTACAGAGGGGCCAGCCAGCCCCTCCCTAAACTGCAAACCCCAGGATTCACAGGATGTTGAAAGTGGAATAATCGCGCTATAACAGTCTAGTGCAGAAATGGCCATGGTTCGTGGGAGATCAAATCATAGCATTAGGAGAAAATCTGTGTATCATTTCAAATAATCCAGTGTTTATTGTGGATTTCTCTACTCAGCAACAGCAGAGCTGCTTCTCCAAAAGACAGTTTGTCCACCACCATCGATCTTCTTTAAGCATTCAGAACTGCTGAAGGCTGTTGGATGGGCTTTAAGGTATACTTTCTGTACTTGCAGTGAAATGATGAGGCTCAATGATCCCAGAAAACGCTCTATGTGAGATGACCATTAATCAACAACAGGCTTGTGTTTGCTTTTTATTTTACCCATGACCTGAGATCCACTAACAAGAGTCAGGTGCGAAAGACATATGGGAACTTTTTACATTACACAGCTGTACCACTATGATTCCACTTTTTAAAGTCACATTGAGCTAAAGGCAGGATTATTTACACATTTATAAAAGTGGGACTCAAAGAGGTCTTGCAGAATAAAAAAAAGAAGCAAAACTGCATGCAGCTGAAACATGCAAAAAGTTAAGTTTAAAATACATCAAGCTGTCTATAGAATTAAAACCATATAAAACATTAATTTAAAAGGATAGATAAAAACAGAGCAGAGCGCTAAAGCAGAAAACTAATTATATAGAGCAAGCAGTTCCAAAATGCTTGCTGAAGTGGAAAGGCCTTCGCTTGATGGTGCAAAGACAATCAGAAGGGAGCCACTAGCTTGGAGAGCCAGTGTTGTGCAGTGGTTTGAGCATTCGACTACGACCCTGGAGACCAGGATTTCATTCCATGCTCAGCCATGGAAACCCACTGGGTGACCTTTGGTGTGTCACACACTCTCAGAGACAGAAAGCCTCACAGTAGGTTCACCTTAGTGTTACCGTAAGTTGGAAATGACTTGAGGGCACAGAACAACAACATAGCTTCCTGAGGGAGTTCCTCTCCTAGAGAAGACCTTCTCCTGTGTTCCCACCAAATGTGCTTGGTGAAGCTCAGTAGGTCAGTAAAGGAATAACGTATAATGATTCAGTTCAGAAGTGCTTACTTTCACCCCTTTCTCTCCACCCCTGCTTCCACTCCTCAACATCTACAAAGCAAAGGATTCCAAACAGCGAATTATGGACTGTGATTGATTGATTGATTGATTGATTGATTGAGCTGTGATCCCTCTAAATTGTATTCTGGTTCTGCCAGCCTTCAAAAAGGACAATAAACTATGGAATGTAACTAATTTGCTCAGCCACATTGCCTGGGAGAAAAAAGTCTCAAATCAGAGCTTATCCTTTCCAGATGGATAGAGTGGCATATTCTCAGGATACTAAATTAGAGCCAGTGTGGTATTATAATGGTTTGAGTGTTAGACTAGGACTCTGAGAGACTGTGGTTCCAATCTCCAATTAGTCATGAAAACCTATTGGGTGACCTTGGGCGAGTCACACTCTCTCAGCCTCAGAGGAAGGCAGTGGCAACCCCCAGCTGCATAAATCTTGCCTAGAAAACCTCATGACAGGTTCACCTTAGGGTCACCATTAAGTCAGAAATTACTTCGAGGCACAAAACAATAACACACTAAATTATTATGCCCAATACTAATTTCTAGAGCTTGGAAAAACTGTGTAGTTCAGCTTGTAAAACTTGCCAGCTACTGAGCATGCTGATAAGAGGACACTGGGAGCTGTAGTCCAAAACAGAAACTTTTCCAAACTCTGCTCTGCTCCTGACCAAGGCAGTCATCTGTCATTTATTCTATCAGCTAGGAACAAAAGCATCTCCCATGTCCTCCAACAAAACTATCTTCCATTGTTGGCTTGAACTTCCTGGAGTCCACCCAACCCAAGAGAATGAAGCAAGCGTTTTCTCATCCCTGATTTTCATAACTATTAATAGGAAGCTCAGGAGAATCACTTCTGAGGGTTTTGTGTTTTTTTTGACATAACAATGGAAGACATTACTCAACTTCTTCTTTCAGTCAAGAACTCTCAAAGCCAAATGCATTCCATAATCCCCCCATGGAAACCTCATTATCCTGCCTTTTCTTCGGTGATGTGATGTATGTTTCTCTTGTATTAAAAATGAATGACTCCAGTTTCCAGAGCCTCCTCATGCATCATTCTGTCTTCCTGCAGTGTGAGTAATTGTTAGATTCTAATTCTTTGTTAAAGTGGATTGAGTTCACAGTGGAAAACAAATAATTAGAGTCAACAGCAACCTTAAAGATACAGTTCCAAGCTGGTCTGTAAGAACCAGGGATGCTTGAATGAGGTTTTCATCACACCAGCAGTGCAGGACATTTCATGGATTAGTACAAAGGCTTTGAAAAGCTTTCATATTGATTCTTTATTTATTCATATTTATTTATTAAAATATTTATATCCTGCCCAATACCCAAAGATCTCAGGGAAGCATACAATAAAATCAATCTAGGACAATTTAAAACACTAACAATAATTTTAAAGGACTAAAAGCATATTAAATCATTTATCAATTAATAGAAGACAATTTAAAGCCAGTTAATACAATTTAAAATAATGCAAACCATAACCCATGTAGAAATGGGATAGTTAGGCTCTGAAGGCTTTAATAAAATGCCATGGTTCAACTTGGTGCACCAGCACTGCTGCCAACCGGGGCCTTTCCACACTACAATGTTTAAGTACTATTATTCCACTTTCAACATCGTGTGGAATCCTGGGGTTTGGAGTTAAGGGAAGGGCATTTAGAATTCTCAGCCAGAGAGCTCTTTGGCCTCAGTAAACTAAAAAACCCCAGAATTCCACAGGATGTTGAAAGTGGAATGATAGCACTATAGCAGTGCAGTGCGGAAATGCCCCAGGCCTCCGCAGGGAGAAGATTCATTAACCGGGATGCAGAGAAGGCCTTTGTGAGGGTCTTCCACTATCACTCTGCTATGGCTTGGGAACCATGCTTTGTGAGGAGCAGGTTAGGGAACTGGGTATGTTCAGCCTGGAGAAGGAGGGTTAAGAGGTGAAATGATAGCCATGGTCACATATTGGGAAGGCTGTCACACTGAAGAAGGGGCAAGCTTGTTTTCTGTTGCTCCAGAGACTAGGATTGTCATACTGGAATGGGGATTCCAGCGTTAAACTGGGGTTCATACCAGGCCCCCCAAGGTTGACTCTCATCCTTGGCAAAGGCTGGCAATTCCCTCAGCGTTATTAATTCTTGCTGCCACCACCCACTGAATTATGAATTAACTGAACAGCACAGTGGGAGACTGTTCAGTAGATTACCAATCCCTGTGTTTAAGGACCTCCCCTCCCCGCTTCTGAGTGAGAGAAGTCCTAGCTAGCGTGTGCCAAAGGCTGACATGGGAATGGAGAGAAACAGAGGTTTTACAGAAAGTATTTAATCAGGCATGCAAATAAACAAGACAATATCACACTTGAGAGGCTCCCCCCTCCCAGGCATGCTTAAATTACAAGTAGTTACAAAAACAGATATAAAAGCACAGATGCATTCTTAAGATCAGCCAGTCTCCAAAATAATAAACAGCCCTAACGCAGCTAACTACTTTATTCTAGTACTCACAGATGTTCTTAGAAGAAAGAAGCCAGGAGGCAAGGCCTCTCTCTCTTTTGTTCTTCTTCTCTCTGGCCACATGGCCTCCCAGAAGTTTTATAAACTCTCCTTGGAAGCATCTCGAAGCATCTCCAAGGTGCCCACCTCTTTCCTTCTTGATTGGTCAGTTCTCACCCTGTGGCCTTTGATGCTGACCCACTTAAAATGTAATCTAATTCCAAGACCTCATTAACCCTTGGTTTACCTGGAGAGGGAAGTATCCCTCTTTGCTAAGCTTCGATAATGGAAAGCCCCATTATCACAAGGATATGGAGCAATGGATTCAAACTACAAGAAAAGAGATTCCACCTAAACATTAGGAAGAACTTATTGACAGAAAGAGCAGTTCAACAGTAGAATATGTTGCCTCAGAATGTGGTGGAGTTACCTTCTTTGGAAGTTTTCAAACAGAGGATGGGTGGCCATCTGTTGGGAGTGTTTTGATCGTCTCCTTCTGCATGGAGTTTACCATGGGGTTGGACTGAATGGCCCTTATGGTCTTCTCCAAGTCTATAATTGTACGATTCTATGAAATGTAATGGTTTTCACTCATCCCTGCACTGCCACCAAACATGAAGGCTTCTACTTATCCCCACCTCTACCACCAATATGTGGACTTCTTCCAGTCCCACCACTGTGGGGCCACCAACTGTGGGGACTTCTTAAGTGCCCTCATGGTTCTTGCGTGAAATTTTATTTATATTTTTTTTCTCACCACACACTATCACTCTGTATCAACCACTATTAACAGATACCATGTCTGAACTCAAGCTTTCCAATATGCAATGTTCTCAGAGGTTCAAGCATATAATATAAAAATAACAGTTTATTAAACAGAAATTGAACATAACATCACCAATAACTTATTTAATATATTTAAATCCTGACTAATGCTAACACAATTTCTCACTCACTTTCTCACTCATATCCTAATGCTAACCCTGAGTCTAACTCTCCTCTAACTCCATGCCAACTCTCCTAACCATTCCAACTCCTAAACTCCACTAGTTCCTAATCTTGACAGATTCTACTCTTATCCTTGACCAACTGTCACACACCAGCCTTTTCAAAATCCCCTCAGATATTCCACCATTCTATTGAAGACAGAATAGTAGAGGCATAATAAGATTTTTTTTTGCCGATTTTACTACCATATACTAGGCATAATGAAGGGTTCTCACTAATTTTCAGTTGTGCTCACTCAGCCGGCCCCTCCCGAAACTGCAAACCCCAGGATTCCATAGGATGTTGCAAGTGGAATAATAGTGCTATAACAGCCTAGTGCGGAAGTGTCCCAGGCTCCACAACACTAGATTGGGCACTTAGGAGCAACTGTGTCAATGCTTTTTCCATCTTACCATTACCTGGTCAGACCAAGGCATCAAACAAATCATCACCTCTATCAGACAGAAAAAAAGCCCAGAGCTTTCAAGAATCCTTTAGCTTTCATAAATCTCTGAAGATGGACCATCTTAATTGACCCCCCCACCCTACAGGGAGAATCTGCTACCTCCAAACCAAACTTCACAAGGAAGTGATCTGAACATGATAATAGGGCTGTTATTCATCCCTTCCAAAAGCAGATCATCTTCCATCCACCCATTAGCAAAATCCAGTTGCAAGGAATATACTAGAACATGTGTTGGGCCAATGATGTATTGAGAAGTTCAATGATTGTCATGTTAGCTATGCATTGCCAAGCAGAACCCAGCAGAACAGCTTCAGCATGAATGCTGAGGTCAGCCAGAACCATGGTCCTGTAGTTATCCAGCATAATCTCCAAAACCACTTTGGGTAGCTCAGGTGGGAGTGCTGGGCATCGAAGAAGGCAGTATATCACCAACGTCCTAATTCTGTCTCCTGGCCCAGCACAAAGTAGAACCCTTCAAAGTCAGTGCTAGGGTAGATGGGCTTTATTGTGAGAAAGACAGAATCCTTATCACTGACAGCAACTCCTCTATTCCACCACAACTCTCAGTCTTGGCTGATGTTGCACTGAGGTCCCAGGTGGACAAAGCAGGTTCAAATCCATTCCACAAAGCTTATCCACTCAGATGTCTATAATACATACCAGGTTAGGCCCTTCATCCACAACAAAATCATGCACCATGGTTGTTTCCATTATGGACTGACTTGGCATTCAGCAGCAACATTAGCAGAGCCGAGGGTGGGCTAACAGGGCAACCTGGATCTTGAAGATCTTTCAAATATCTATCCCCACCTTTCCCTTGCTCAAAAAGGATCTACATAATAGGAGCTCTGTTATGTAGATATACAGCATACTTTACTTCCTTATGTGTGAACAGAGAAAATCTGTTAGGAAAAAGCACAAATGCATGGCACAGATCATGATACCTATTCAGGACCGCCCCTACCATTAGACAGAGTGAGGTGGTTGCCTCAAGTGTCAGATGCTGAGAGGAAGAAGCTAGGTACTGGAAGAGAGCTATGTACAATGCTGCTTGCCCTGTACTCCCTCAGTCAGCTTGCTGACTTTAGATACAGTGATGGATGCTCTCTAGTTTTGCTCTCTAGATGGATGCTAACTAGTCTTGAAGACAATTTCAGCTTTTAGTCCAACCTATTTTGATATGCAGAACTGGAGGGCATACCACCTTGTTCTTTGCTCCAGTATTAAAAGCAGCAATGTTTTTCAGTACTTTTTTTGGATAGTGGTGAGCAACACTATCTTAAGGGGCAGTTATTAATTTTAGGCCATTATCGCACTATACCATTATTGTGCTATTATTCCACTTCCAACATCCTGTGGAATTCAGGGTTTGTAGTTTATTGAAATCAAACAGCTCTCTGGCTGGGAATTTTAAATGTCCTTCCCTAAACTACAAACCCCAGAATTCCACAGGATGTTGAAAGTAGAATAAAAGCTCTATAAGTGTAGTGCACAAAGGCCTTAATTATTTTGTCATCAATGATGGTAACATCACAACTTTGAGATAATAAGCAACATTTATCTGACACATCTCAATATTATTTTGGATCTTCATAGTGAGGAATGTTAGAATATCTTAATTTTTTAAAAAAAAATAATATGTGACCACAACCAGCACAGTGCTAATGTGTGAACACCAGGAACAAAATATGTATAATGACAATGAATTATTTTTATGTCTGGCAACTACTAAGTGAGCTGGGTGTATTTTGCTTGGAAAAGAGAAGACTGAGAGGTGACATGATAGCTATCTTTAAATATTTGATGGGATGTCATGGAGTGAGCTTGCTTTCTGCTGCTCCAGAGACTAGAAGACAAATGAATGGACTCAAATTACAAGAAAAGAGATTCCGCCTAAACATCAGAAAGAACTTCTTCACGGTAAGAGCTGTTTTATTGTGGAACAGACTGCCTCAGTCAAATGCTGAAGGAACCAGCCATGGTGCTGCAAAATGACAGACTTGTACACACTGAACAATCTTATGTGTTTTGTGCAACAAGTGTATTATTTATCAGTAACAGCCTACCACAGAGACCCTGAGGGTGTCACATACTCTCAACCCCAGAAAACCTCATGATAGGTTCTCTTTAGGATCACCATAAGTGGGAAATGACTTGAAGGCACAACACCACCACCACCACCACAAGAAGCCTAAAACCATAATTCAGCAAACACACTGATTATACCACCTTCATTTTAAACTTCTCTCTCTCCATCCATCAAAAATCAACATGTGGCAAAATATTTGACATTACTTTTTGGAAGAACAAAGATTCAAGATTTGTGAGTTTACATGCGATGGATATTCTGCATAATTCACCACCACCCTTTTTTATGCACGCATTTTCTGTATGATGCTCAGATCCCCACTTCCTCCAGATGTTAGTGACCTGGCCTCAATAGGGAACTTGAGATGAAAACCAGAGACAGAAAGCAGTACCTTCATAGCTCTTAAGAGCCAAGAGGAAGCTCTGTTTATCTTCTTTTTATTGGTGAGTTTAACAAAATATCCTGCAATGTAATTGTTTGCCCATTGCACAACAGTTAGGAAAGCTGAGTATCAAAATACATTAAGTGATGGACATATGATTAAAAATTCATCAGTGCCTCAGAAATATGAACCCTCACTGCTGACAGTTCTAACTTCCTACGTCCTTCAAAAGGTAACAAACAAGTCAATCTTTCCATTTATTAATTCAATCATATTATTTATAGCCTACTGTATCCCATGGGCCCAAGTATGGGATAACTGAAATGTTACCCAATCTTTTCTAAATCTGCTGATGAAGGACTAGATGCAGTCCATGGGATACAAATGCTAGTTCTTCAGCAATAGAGCAAGAATGAAAGCAAGGTTTGGTAGTCATCACTGGGACCTTACATGTCTTAAGTGGAATTGCATGAGCTTGTTAATCAGTTTGTCACTTTTGTCAGTTCCTAAGACCTGTCTTGTTGCTGGTACATCCAGTCCAGCAGAAGGAAACCTTGGGTCCTCCAGATTTTTTGAACTTCAGCTCTTAGGAACCCAGCCAGCATAGCCAGTGGTTAGAGACTATATAAATTGGAATGCAAAATATCTGGAGCATTAGAGGTTCCCTATCTTAATCCAGCATTTATTTCTAAAAATCACATTCAGACTTGCGGCTTCTCCTGTTATTAATTCTAAGAAACTGGGTCTCAGTGTGTCCTTGTTGACTGATAACAGAGAAATTAGCTCAGCGCATAGGGGATAAAGAGGTAGGTGGGCAAAGTTGGAGAAGGCTAGTCTAAGCCATCCAAGGAATAAACCACTTATGGTTATTGTGTAGCAGAATTCAAGACCCAAGCAAACGGAAAATGCATATCTTATTTGGGAAGAGACAATGGAAATGTATTGTGGGGGTAGAGGGTGTTTCAGCCTCTTCTCTTCACTGTTTCTCTTTACACACTACCAGGTTTGTAGGTTTATAGGAGAAACTCATGGTTTGAACTCCACAAAGGGAAGGAGGAAGAAGAGAAAATGTTGTGGGGAAAATGGTAAGCAGAGGAGCCGTGAAGCACTCCGTTCTCAAGTTGCTTTGCTTCTTTAAAATAAAAGGCTTCTGAGCCATTTTTGCATCTAGTGGCATGCAATATAACAGGGGAGGTGGGAAAAATTATTTTTCAGGGCTATCTCCACCCTCCCACTATAAAAATTCCACTTAAAAATAAGATCCCCATTATATCCAGAAGGAGTGGGATGATATGTTCTGTCTTCTCTCTAAACATCACACACAGATAAACAATCGTGCATTTAGGTAAACAATCTGTGCACCAGAATAGGTGCCCTACACACTTTGGACTCCTTATTGCATAGAGGTCCAGGCTACATAGAGTAGCTGAGTGTGAGTAAGCATCTGTTTGCATATTCCCTTGCTCAGCACATCGATATATGATTACCATGGCATGACCATCACACTCTAAATAAATATTCTGCTCTCTTCCCAAAATTGAGACTCAATACACACCACATGTTTTTTAAAAAAAATATAATTAAAACATACAAAACTGAACATTAATATAGAATTAAACTATTTACAGTATTAAAACAATCCACCCTCAAGTTAAAAGAACAAACTGCAATTAAAAAAGATAAAAAGTACTGAAAAACAATTCAGTTAAAACAATACAGCACTTCTAGCAAGTGCTTTAAAAACATTCTGTTTTAAAACTTTCTGTTTTAAAAGCCTGTCTGGATAAAAAGGCTTTGGCCTGATGATGGAAGGACAACAAAAAGGGGGCCAGTCTGTCCTTTCTGGGAAGGGAATTCCAGAGTTTAGGGACAGCCACTGAGAAGGCCTTCTCTTGTGTTCCCACCAACCACATTTGTAATGGTATTGGGCCTGAGAGAAGGGCCTCTCCTAATGTTCTCAGACCCTAGGCCAACTCATAGAGAGAGATACAGTCTGCCAGATATCCTGGACCTGAACCATATAGCGCTTTATAGGACTTTGATTGTGTCCAGAAACAAACTGGCAGCCAGTGCAGCTGTTTCAACAGGGGCATGGTATGGTCTTTGTAACTTGCCACAATAAACACTCTGACTGCAGCTCTTTGGACCAGCTGAAGTTTCCAAACCCTCTTCAAAGGCTGCGCCAGGTAGTGTGTGCTATGGTAGTCCAAATGGAATATAATTAAGGCATATACCACTGTGGGCAGATCTGATGTCTCAAGATACACTCTAGAGCAGTTGGCACACAAGCTTTAAATGTACAAAACCATTCCTGGCCACTGCAGAAACCTGGGCCTCCAAGTTCAAAGCTGAGTCCAGGAGTACATCCAAACTCCTGGACCCTGTCTTCAGGGAATGTAACCCCATAAAACAAAGGCTGAATCTCTATTCCATGATTTGACTTACGACTGACCAAGAACATCTCTGTCTTGTCTGGATTAAGTTCAAATTTATTTGCTCTTGTCCAGTTCATTACTGATCACTGACACTGGTTTAGGACCAGGACCACCCTCCTTGGATTGAGGTGGAAAGGAGTAGTAGATTTGGGCATCATTTGTATATTGATGGCACCACACCCCAAAACTCTAGAAGTTCTCTCCCCAGTGGCTTCATGTATTATCTTAAATATCGTGAGGTACAAAATAGAACCCTAAGGGACCCCACAGGCCAACAGCCAGGATGTCAAACAGGAGTCCCTGAGCATCATCTTCTGCGTTCACTTCTCCAAGAAGGAATGGAACTATGGTAAAACAATGCCTCCAAGTCACATCCCAGGCAGGCAGCCCAGAAGGATATCATAGTCAATGGCATTGAAAGCTGTTGAAAGGTCTAGCAGAATCAACAGGAATCAACTCCCTTTGTCCAGTTCTCTGCATAGGTCATCCCCCAAGGTGATCAAACCAGTATCTCTCTCATAGCCAGGTCTGAAACCAGCTTGAAATGAATCTAGATAATCTGCTTCATCTAGAAACCCCTGGATTTGAAAGGCCACCACAAGCTCCAGTACTTTGCCCAGAATTGGTTGGCTGGACACTGCCTGATAATTATTCATTATAGAGGGATTCAGGGATGGACTTTTTAAACAAAGGCCTCACAACTGCCTCCTTTAGGCAAGTTGGAACTCTGCTTTGTTGTAAGGAGCACTGACTACCCTCTTCACGCACCCAGTCAGTCCCCCTCTGGCCTGCTGGATAAACCACAAAGGGCAATGGTCTCGCACACATGTGCTGGCTCTCACCTCTCCAAGGATCCTGTCCACATCCTCAGGCTGCACACATCAAAAGGACATCAAAATTCCCTTCTGAAGCCATATAACACACTCCTCTGCCCCTTAAGCTATGGTTTTCTGAACCTGTTAGATGCTTGGTGTTGGCCATGGACTTTGACACATCCCACTTAGCATTTAAAATATTTGTTTTGCTTTGACCTTATTCCTACTACACTTTCTAACACAGAGTTTCATCAATAATAAATTACTGTTTATTCAATTGTTCAGCAATCCCACTTTACCCAAAGAGGTTACATCAGCCTCCCAGCTCATCTGGAATGGAGAGTTTTCAAGAGCGGAGGGATTCAGCGGAAAGCACATCACACAAACAGAAGCTATCCTTTCCATGTGGTTTGAGCTAAGCTATAATTAAATCCAGCACCTTAGGGATATCTCCAGCCCCTGGAAACTGTGTTATGTCTTGCCTTCTGCATGAAATATGAATGATGTAAAGCTGATAGTGATGAAACCAAACACTCATCAGAGTTTTTCTCAATAGTAAAAGAGGGATGCATAGTGCTGCTGTGTGCTGCAAAAAGCAAAGGTAGCTATCTCCGCTGTAAGAAGAAGAGGGGAAAAATCCAAAGTCACTTTCAGGACAACTGTAGGCCAATCCAAATACTGCAAAATGCTATGCAAATTCTTCATCAGACTCAATAGGAGGGGTGAAAAGTTGGCTGGTGTCAAAGCCATGGCGTTTGCATTAACTTGTGGGCCCCAGGCCTTCCCAGACCAGCATCACCACATCCTTTTTCACCCCTTACTGGCTATGTCTGTGCCTTCACGTCACCTGTTGACTTATGGTGACCCTATAATTTCATTGGGTTTTCTTAGGCAAGGAGTACTCGGAGGTGGTTTAGCCAGTTCCTTCCTTTGAAATATAGTCTACAGCAGCTGGTATTCATTGGCAGTCTTCCAGCCAAGTACTAACCAGGGCTGACTCTGCATGATGATTGTGCTGAAGGGTGCCACAGGATTCCATCTTATCTCCCATGCTGTTCAACATTTATATGAGGCTACTGGGAGAGGCCACTAGAAGTTTTCACTCTGGATTTCATCAGTATGCTGATGACTCTCAGCTCCAGTTCTTCTTTTCATCAGAGTTGGCTGGGGCTGTAAAGGTGCTGGAGAAGTCCCTGAATGCTGTAATGGGCTGAATGAGGGTGAATAAATGGAAGCTGAATTCTGGTAAGATGAAGGCTCTGTGGATTGGTGGTTCTCAAGTCCTGGAATTTCTTACCTGTCCTGGACAGGGTTGTATTCCCCCTTAATGAGGCCCAGACAGACTAAGTAGCTTGGTGTGCTTGAGGCCATCTTCAACTGGCCCACCCCAGCTATGGCCTTTCCTGGTCAGGGATAAGTAGTCCATGCACTGGTAACTTCCAAATTAGACTACTGTAATGTACTCTATGTGAGGCTGTCCTTGATATGATTCAGAAGCTGCAGCTCATGTAAACTCAGCAGCTAGACAGCTCAATGGAATCTCATTCAGATACCATATAACACCATCTCTGAAGGAACTGAACCGGCCACTAATATATTGGCATTCTGAATCCAAGGAGCTGGCAATAACATTTAAAGTCCTAAATGACTTGGGACCTCATTACTTATGGCAGTGCTTCTCTGTATATATATGCCTGTCCAAGAACTGAGATCTACTGGATGGCCCCCCACTCCATGTCGCATCAATAGGGGAAATGCATTATTGAAGGACATGGAAAAGGACCTCTTCTGCAGAAGCACTCCAGTTATGGAATTCCCTCCTCCTGGAGACCCTATTGGTACCAACATTGGAATCATTTCAGCACCAAGATAAACTTGGCTTTTTATTAAAGCCTTTGGGCCAAACTGGTTTTATTCATCCTGCACATGTTTTAAAATTACATTATTCAATGTTTTTAAACTGGTTTTAAATTTAATTGCAAGACTATTTAATATAGTTTTTAATCTTTTTAAAATTTTGCAATTATTTACTGTTTTAAATTGATCTTACTGTAAGCCACCCAGAGATCTTCATAAATGAATGAATAAAATAATTAAATAATCTTGCTTTAGCAGAGTAAACTGTGATTCCCTAGATACTTTCCTTGGAGATGTCAGGATGTGAAGCAACATGCTGTATCACTGAACTATAGGCCCTCCTTGATTTTTTATCAAACCCTCCTTTCCAACATATATTTATATAGGTTTCTGAACTCTGCGTGTGCATATGTGCTGCAGGAAAGAAAGTCCCCTGAAATGTTTTGTAAAGTCTTCTGAGAAGAACATCCCCTGGCTACAAGAATAGTGTTGATGGGTTGTGGGGGATTAATTTTTTTCTTGTTGTCTCAGCACAGAATGTGTAGACTATTTGATCTATTGGCTCCCTGTATTATAAGACCATCCATCAAAGCATTTGCACACCAAAGAAGATGCTTCAAGGTCAATACAGACAGGAAATTATCAAGAAGAGAATTAGGACAATGGAAAAGACTGTAGCAGCAGGGAGGGGAAGTCTGAGGGATGAGAGCTCACAATGAACCAAAAGGTGCTGAACAAGCCAGGGTTGTAATAGATTGAGAACACACTTTTCATGATAAATGTATTACATTAAAATTCTATTAAAATCCAATAAAAGAGTAAGAAAAAGTTATATCATTTGAGCTTCCAAACCAAATGCAGCCCACCAGCCATGCAGGACCAAAGCTTCAAAATTACTTTTTTGGATTACAGCTCTCAGAATCTTCCAGCCAGCATGGTCAAATGGGTTGCTGTGCTTCTTCTTCTACCATCTTGCAATGAATTGCAAAAAAATGGGGGTAGGGGAGAAGGGAGGGCTGTTAAGCAGCTGGCAGAACAGAACACATACACTGTTTCTCTATGTACGAGTTTTTGGGGTGACAAGTTCTGTAAACTTGAAATATATTACAGTTTAACCTAGAGATTGAGATTGTGTGACTCTCCAAGATGTTGCTGAACTTCATCAGCCTTAGCCAATGATGAATGATGGCAGTTACAACTCAACAACATAGGACCATGTTTAAGAAGATTACGTTTGCCTTAAATGTTGCTGTTCATGCCTCAAACCAATGCACGACACTTTGTTGTGTCATGGTTCAGACAGGTCCCAGGGCAATCACAAGAGGGCTGACCTTCAATACATATCGTCCAGTGGCACACGGAGGGAGCAAACAGAGGAGTGTTTAAGCTGGGCTTGCAGGGTGCTGAAACCTTGACTCTCCGCTGATACTGAAGACATACTGAGTTGTAACCATTCTCTATGATGCCATTCAATATTTTTGGATTGTTCTTGCTGCTTTCTCCAATATAACTACACCTTGAGTGGTGGGAGATCTAATCCTTACTGCCATTCTTGAGATGACTGTCTAGTAAATCCTCCTCCATTTCCTTCTCCTCCTTTGAGAGAAAGCTGATACACCCCAATAAGTTCAGGTTCTGGACTGTTGACACCTTCTGGGTAGATGATCTGGAGGAACTGTTGTCAAGAAGGCATACCACTTCTTCATTCTGACAATGCTTCTTTTTGGATTATCCTTGCTGTAGAATAGTTATACCTCAACCTCTTCTGTCACCATTTTTGGTTTGGAGATATTCCTGACATCTATGGAGACTTACTCGCTGGTTTGAACAACTAGGAGATGTGCTTTTGTTAGTTATACAACACGTCCATCTCAGCTCCTTTCGGCCTTTATTTTATCTCTTCTCTGACAGTACCTCTCTTTGCCTATAGAAGCCAGGAACCCAAAGCACGCTATTGAGAGAAGAACCCAGAATCTGCTAAAACACAAGACCTGGGCCCTTTTTGCACCTTACCTTCATCGCGGCGGTGGGGGGCGGCGCTTGCGCGAGCAGCCATCTGCACGAGCTGCTCACGGCAGCCCTTCTGCCTCCCGCAGTGGCTTGCCGGTTGCGCAACTGTCGCGCTAGCGCCCCGCCTCTTCCTTTCGCAGCGCAGCCTAGGAGCTGTAGGCTGCGCTGGGGAAGGAAACACGACCGGCCCAGCTCATTCGACGCACCGCACGCAGGTAAGTGCGGGAGGGCCCCGCAAGCATTGCGCAACCATGCAGTATTTTCGGCTTAGAGCCAAAAATAAAAAAATGCGTGCGCGCCCCACTTTAGGCTTGTGAGTGTCGCATGAATGGGAGTGCGTTGTACGGACCGACGCTCCCATTTATGCGACGCTCAAGGGGCCCTCGTGCAAAAGAAACTGCATGCTAAAAGGGCCCTGGTTTCCCAGAAGCCATTAATGAAATCAGGCCAGTCTACACTGCCTAAGGATGTTCCCTAAACTTCATTACCACAACTGTCTGGAAATGTAAATTTACCTTCTTGAAAGGCAGATATTCCAACTTGTAATTTCAAATCCTGAATTATATATGACTCCAACTAGCACAGTTTGTACTAAGTTTCATGAAATCAGACCCTTCCTTTTTCTTTAAAAAAAAGGGGGGAGGAGAGATTTCGTCTCAAACTAAAGTTACTATGAAAGAAAAATTGTGTGATGAATAATAAACGACTACACGTATCTCCTGTCCTTGAGCTCCCAAAGAGTGCATACAGATCAGACTTTAAAAAGTAATGCTCTTCAAACACTCCGGGGTCAGGTTCTGACCTACATTAACATTTCCTTCCAAGAGCCCAGTTTTAAATATTTTAATTAGAAATGGGAGAAAGCTTAAAGAAGAGGAAAATGGTTAAGGAGATAGAGGAGGTGGGCTGGAATTGGGGAGAAGATTAAAAGAGTTGTGCAGAAGATGCTGAGCTATGTTACTGAGAGACCTACCTCATCAGTATTCAACTTCGAGAGGGAAGTTAAAGAGACAGGAGTAGGGGAGGGGAGAATATTTATGGTGCCACAGACCAGTCCTTTTTAGTCCTCTCAAACAGTATTGGTGGGAGAATGAGTTCTCAGAGCACTTTTGCTCTGCTTCTGATAGGGATTTCTAGCCTTGCCACTTCCAAGCAGAGGAGCCAGGGAACAATAAAGTCAAGTGCACCACCCAGAAGATGTGGTGTTTTTCAAGGTTAGAGAAGGGGCCATAGCTAATGGCTACACTGCTGCTTTGCACATACTTTGCATCTGTTTTGCATGCAGAAGGTTCTTACTTCAGCCCCTGACACCATAGGAAGCAAAGTCTTAGGCAACTCTGCCAGAAATTTCTGAAAACCAGCTGCAGGAGGACAAATAGTGGGAACTATACTGTCATAGCATCACACTGTGGGTTTGCCAGAGGCATCTGGCACAGTGGGAGCTGGAGCTGGAGCTGGAGCTGGGCAGCCAGCCTAGACATACTCTTGGTCTGATAAAGCTGGGCTCGTCTTATATTCCTATATTTTAAACAGCTGTTCATAGCATTGTTAATATATAGGTACATCTATTATATAAAAGTCAATGTTTGTCTGTGAGTTTGTCTGTTCGTCTGCATCAGGAAGGCGAAGACCTCATACAATGGGCTATGTGTGGCAAGGAGACCTCATATGGTTGGCTGGCTTTGAAAATTCTATGGAATCCTGGGGCTGGAGGTTTAGGGAGGGCCTTCAGAATTCTCAGCCAGAGCTCTTGGGCCTCAGGCCGGTTGCTATGGAGACGAGGCCTACCATCTATAAGGATGCCAGAAAACATTTGGGAGGCACACGTGAGAGAAATTAAAGTGACATACACAACATAGTTACAAGGTCTTTTCACCTCACCCAGTAGATTGTATGGGCTCCATATGTGAGGAATCTTACAATCGAAATTCAAAACAAAAAATGCTTCCAGAAAAACGTAAAGCCATTGCACAAATTCAACATAAAGCAAAAAAATCAAAAGCCAATATATCAATGTCACCAGACAACAAAGACTGAATTGGGGACTATGGGGAAAAGTTACAGGTACTGGAATAGGCTGGTTGCTATGGAGATGAGGCCTAGCAGCAAGGAGAACAATGTATTCCCTCAGGAACCCAACCTCTGTATGTTAACAACTACGAATACAGATTGGATTGGGGAACATGGGGATAAGTTACAGGTACTGGAATAGGCCGGTTGCTATGGAGGCGAGGCCTAGCAGCAAGGAGGAGGATAGTGTATTCCCTCAGGAACCCAAACTCTGTATGTAAATAACTCTGAATACAGATTGCATTGGGAAATATAAGGAAAAGTTACAGGTACTGGAGAAGACAGTTTGGTGAGTTCTTAAGAGGAAAATAAAATCCTGGGCAATGCTGGGTAAACATGCTAGTTTAAAATATAAAACTGGATCTGATATTGAAGCTATACTAATACACTCTTACCCTGAAAAAAAAAAGGATAAATGGACTCCAAATGTCCAGATAGCCAACATCTACATGCTAGAATTCTGCTTAGAAAACTCTACCAGAGAGCTCTGATGCTGCAATTGTTGGGAAAGGATTCTACGTACTTCACCAAGCTACAAATCCCAGGATTCTACTGGATGGAGCCATGGCAGTCAACGTGGTTGTTACAACTGTGCAGTGTGGATGCATCCTCAGATAGCTTTAAAAGAAACTGGACAAATTCATTGAGGATTCTGGTGTCAGGGGTCTTTGGGCTTCTCATAGGCATCTAGTTGGCCATTGTGGAAACAGATTGTGGTACCACATAGGTCTTCAGCCTCATCCAGCAAGGCTCTTCGAACATTCACTAAGACCAGACACGATGATACTCTAGGGTCAGACTTCAAAGAGATGTGGGTCTGTTTCAGTTTAAGGAAGGGGAGGGATCTAGTGGCACCTTCAAGACTAAATGATTTGTTTTGGCATGAACCTTCATGGATTTAAATCCGCTTCTTCAGATGTGTTGATGGAATATCATTCAAGCTAAAGGTACTTCACCATGCTCACATAACTGTGGGGGTGGGATCAAAGTATAACAAAGAAAGATGCAAATTATGACACTTGCTATAAACCTTCAATGGGTCGTATAAAATGTACAAATCTGTCAAACAGATGGTCTGTTAGGTTTGAGGTGTTAAGCAATACATTCTGCATACTCAGATATCAGTTTTGTTAGTTCTGTTGAACTAAATGATTTTTTTTTGAGAAGCATTCTGGTAGTACATATGTAGTTTTAATGAGAACCAGCATATTAATGCATATTTGTGAGAATGCTTGTAGTAACATACAAAGGTGCAACTTGTGCTACACATGTGGAGTGTTATGTTCCAGTGTTACGCACTGTTATGCATATCCCCTGACTAACAATACACTCTGGGGGATATCCCATTTAACAATAGGCCATCACACAGGCCAACTGTAACACATGCAAATTGCTCCCTCCTACCCGGGGACTACACAAATATATATACTCTGTCTCACTTCCATGCCACCAGATCCTCTGAAGATGCCAGCCACAGATGCAGGTGAAACGTCAGGAGAAAATACTAATAGAACACAGCCTCAAAGCCCGGAAAACCGACAACCACCTATGGATTCCAACTGTGAAAGCCTTCAGCTTTACATTGAACATGTGGAGTGGTTTGAGGGTTTTTTTGTTGGACTGTGTGCAATGGTTGCATCCATTTGACAGAGGATTGTGATTGTGCAGTCACTGCACATGAAGTGGCACATTAAAATACACGGAATAGCATCTAATTGTGTATTATTTCTATGTATTTTTTCATGTATAGTGCATTGCAATTGCACATTGATTTACTAAACATCCACACTGACCACTGATTGACACATATTGTGCTACACTGCTATTCAGTACAGGGACTGCATAACTATGCCAGCAGATATCTGCACCACACTCAAGGAAATAAGGATATTGGTTGTAGTTCACCAAGAAACTACACCTGGATTAGGCAGTTAGTCTCTGAATACAAGTTGATAAGATTCTACAGAGGGAGACAGCGGTTGTTTTCATATCCTGCTTGTGAAATTTTCAAAATTCTTCCCCAAAATTCATCCAGCACCCATTCCATCAGGCTACATCAGGGGTCAAGAAGAAAAACAGGATTCCTTCATTAGCCATGCTGAAAACTCAGCTTCATCAGACATGTCCCTGCCTATATTCTCACCCTAGAACTGCTCCATTGCTCTGGAGGGATCAGGAAATATCAATTAAGCAAAGAGACTAGCCATTTTTGACCTATCTTCTTTAAATTTGTGTTCCTCCTACAGCAGATTGTGATAAGAAAACTAGCGACTTCTGGCTGCAGTTACATCAATTGCAACATTACAACTAGCTGTTGAAAGTACCATAAAACATGCAAACTGGTGCCAGCACTTTCTGGTTTCCCCTTGCTGTCCTTTTTCCTTTCTGTGCCATATCTTTTTAGATAGTAGGACAAGTATGGTCTTATTTTAATTGATCTCTAAGCCACCTAGGATCTTGTGAAGCTGAATCAAAGCAGGGTTTACCTGCTTTTTTTTAAAAAAAGGAACAGGATCTGATTTGCTGTTATGGGAGACACATTGTAGGAGTAGATGTTCTCATTATGTTCATATGGTGTTGCATTGTTCTTCCCCCTCTAGTGTTTCTTACTGTCTCTGCAAATGGATGCTGAGTCCCTTCCTTTCCCATAAAGAAGAAAGAACCAAGGGAACAAAATTGTTCTGAGTAAATAAAGGAGGGAATTCTGGGAGGACATCCAAGATCTCTTAACAGCAGCTGAGAGTTTTCATCAGCTGCTGGAGAAGATGGAATTGTGGCAGCCAGAGCTGCACAGATGGCAATTGTAACCTTTGATTTTCTAGCACTCCTTTTTCTAGGGGCAATTATTGTTGGTAAAAATGTAACATATGCTGATGACTCTCATACTAGTTTTCACTGTAACATCTGCTGTCAAAGTCAACATTTGCCATCTTTCTGTGACTGCTCAAATCTGTCATTTGGAATGGAAACAGCTGGCAAGTAAGGCAGGCATTCCTCCTAATGGCGAGTTGCATTCAGCCTCCACTTCACAACATGTGGTCTTGAAGAGTTGGCCTGTCATTCCTCATTGCTGTAGTCACTTTATGAGCTTTTCTTAGTTTTCAAATTCTGCAGTCCAATCCTACAATTGTACGTGCTGCAACTGCAGATGAGGATCATGTATACAGTTCTGTGTATAATTCCGCCATCTATCATAAAGGCAAGTTCTTGCATTCATTCCACTAAGCCATCTGGAAGGCAATCTGCACTCTGTACCAAATAGGTGGGGTGGGAGTCTGTAGACAGGGCTTGCACCGGAGATCAGCATAGTTGGGAAACCTCCAGGGCAAGTGGCACATTGTCAGACTCTGGAAGATAATGGTCCTGCTGTTCCTCATTCTCTTCTCATTACCTACTCCTACTCTGATTGATTGAGCATTGACAGGAACTGTCATGTCTCACTTGGAAGAGGCCTCCTCAGAGGAGAAGATGAAGCTAAGTCAACAGGCTGCAGCTAGAGTCAGAAGAAAAGCTAAAGGCATCAGCTGGCAGTCCTGTTCTGGAACTGTTGGGACCAGAGACCATCCAGTGTAGGCCCTGAGGTTCTTCTGAAGCACGAACTGAACACTGACCCACTTCCCTCCCCAAAACATCACCTGACGGCCAATATGAAAATCCATAAGTGGAAGCAGAAGATGGAGAAACTCAATTTTTACTACAAAAACAAGACCAGGACCAGATTGTGGTGCAGCCCATGAACTGCTAATATCAAAAATTAGAGTACAGATAAAGAAATAAAAGAACTTCTGCAACAACCAGTGCAGAGAAACATAAAACAACAACAACAACAACAAAGGTAGAACCAAAGACCTCTTCCACAAGATCTGAGAAATCAAAGAGAAATTTAAACCAAGAATGAGGTGCTGTATGACCAGGGAACACTCTGCATGATCAAGAAGAAATAAAAAGCAAATGGAAACAACATACTGAGGAACTACATAAAAGAGCTGAAAAGATTATAGATTCATTCTAGGAAGAACCAATTGAAGATGAATCCACATTTTTAGAAAGTCATGTGGACACTACCCTCAGATTACTCGGGAAAAATAAATCACCAGGAATAGACAGTATACAAGCAAAGCTGTTGCAAGCAGAAGAGAGAGAATCCACTCAAATTCTTACTAAAATCTGTTTTATTGAAAACAAAAGAATGGCCCACAGATTGGAAATGCTCAATATACATTCCAATCCCCAAGAAAGAGGACACTGGGGATTGCAGCAGCAACCACTTGATCATTGCATTAATTGCATTGCAAAGCGATGCCCAAAATTCTACAATAAAGACTTTTACCATATAGGGAATAAGAAATGCCAGAAAAGGAAGAAGCACAAGGCAAATGGATTTACCACAACATTTGATTATCTTAATGTGTAATCTGTATCGGGACAAGAGGCTACTGTTAGGACAGAACATGGAGAAAAATCATAGTTTCAAATTGACAAGGGGGCAAGGCAAGGCTGCATTTTATCACTCTTTCTGTTTAATTTGTATGCTGGATGTATCATATCTAAACCAGGATTAGATTCAGAGGAAGGAGGTGTTACTGTAGTTTCTAGCCTGGGCCTGTGGTATATTAGATATCATTTGATATCAAGGATTTGGCCATCGCTACCCATTCCTCTCCATGTGCTTGCGAGGCCCCCAGACAAGCACGCACACAGGCACGGCCGAAAATAGCTGAACAATACAAAATAAATCCAGGCAGGCCAGTATTTGCTGGACTGCAGCTTCAGGAGACCTCCAGGCAAGTACACTTTAAAACTACATTAAGTATGCATGAGGCATACAAAAGATTCTCTGCCTCGAACAGGCAGCTTGACGAGATTAATGCTTCTGAATAGCCAACTGTCAAGCACTCCCCATTTGCATTCTGTCTGCGCTATTGACAATTCTATCATAATTCAATCATCTAAAGTATTGACCTTTCGGAGGCTTTGTCTCCAGCCCCAAACCCACTATTTTCCCCAGGAACTGACTAGCCTACAGGCACATTTTCCCCTATACGAACCCCTGATTTTGAGCGTCTCTTCGGATCGCTCTGACTTCCATCCCGCGTTGCTGTCGCTCCACTTGATGAGCCTTCCCCTCAGCTTCCACGTGCTGAGAATCTCCGCTCCAACTGACTTTTCTTCTGACTACCCGGGCTTCAGGATCAGGTGCAGATTCCCCTGAAGAATCCCTCTTAAAATCCTCTATCAAATCTCTTACCTTTCTTTCGCTAGGTCTGTGTGAGTGATTGCATACGTACGTATTGACTGTGTTTCAAAATAAAGGAAAACAATTATAATTTACTTCTGTTTGATTATTGACTCGGCCTGACCCTGTAAACATTGGGTCCAAGATCTCGCTAGGTTGCCCTGCCTCTCACATTGCTTAGCTTGTGCTCTTGCTAATTCCCATTCCCCATTATTTTGAGCACACTGAGGTGTCCCTCATGGGACCCCAGAAATCAGGGTAACAGAGGTATGAAAACTAGAGGAAGGAACATCAACAATTTAATATATGCAGATGACACCATGCTACTAGCAGAAAATACCAGACTTGGAATGACTACTAAAGAAAGTCAAGGAATAGAGTGCAAAGGCAGATTTACAGTTGAGCATTAAGAAAACAAAAATAATGACCACAGAGGATTCACCTAACTTTAAGGAAGCAGACAATGAAGACACTGAAATAGTCTAAGATTTCCTATATCTTGGCTCAGCCACTAATCAAAATGTCAAGAAATCGAAAGAAGAGGAGGAACTGGAATGGCAGCAATGAAGGAACTAGATATATCATTGAATATACTCTCAACTTCCTTTTGGTTCTTTAATTTGCTACTCCCTCACTGGCACTGGTATGGCTACCTTTCTTGTTTAAGTTCTGGATGGACTTGATTATGCTTCTAATTCTTCCATTACGTAAAAGAAAGTTCCTTCTGTCCAGCTCATAAAAAAACTAGTAAATTTTGTAAAGTTCTTATTAAAAAAAATTGAACCAAACAAAATTATCACTCCTCTCTCTTAACAACTGATTCCCAACACTATTTTGAAGAACCAAGTCACATGCGAAGCTCAGCCACTGGTTTTCTTGGTCAGGGAAGCTGTTTTTATTATTTTGTTAGGCTGATATTGATTTTGCTTATGATTTGAATGAAACACGTTTGATTGAAGCACTGGCAATTTTTCACCACACATTCCACGAGAAAGGAATCAATCCTTAGCAATATGCTGAATACAGCCAAAGGTGGACAATGGGTGCCAAACTCGCATGAAAATGTTTAGGATGTTACCTTATATTAGAGTTTACAGAATTAAAACTAGAGAGGGCTCCTGTACATTTAATGGTTGTAGAGAAGAGCAAATTTCTTGGTTGCATGACAAGCAACACTTTTTCCATACAACCCTTAAATATATAGGACCCTCTCCAGTTTTCCACCTGGCAACCCTAGCTTAAATGTAAATGTCAAATTTGGCCAGAACTGGTTCATAAATAGGCATTTCAGAGCAAATGTAGAGAAATCCAAAGTTGTTTGCCTGAAGTACTGGCAAATCAGTTCAAGAAACCTTAATACAGGCCATTTCCACACTACACTGTTATGGTGCTATTATTCCACTTTCAACATCCTGTGGAATTCCGGGGTTTGTCGTTTCCTGAGGCCCAAGAGCTCTCTGGCTGAGAATTCTAAAGGCCCCTCCCTAAACTGCAAACCCCAGGATTCTATGAGATATTGAAAGTGGAATAATAGCACTATAACAATGTAGTGTGGAAATGGCCCTAGTCTTTGTTTTGGTCCTGTTACATAATGCACCACTCTGGGTCACCTTTGTAATCAAGCATATTGGCCTTCTATAGCACAACACACAAACACTGACATATAAAATATAATGTATATATTAAAATATAATTAAAATATAAAGTATATACAAAAAAGACAGCTTAATTAACAGATCTGATCTGGCATGAGCTTTTGCAGACTGCAGGTCAGCTCATTACAGTACTCGTCTGTGAGTTTCAATTCTACACTGCTTTAGTGTGTGATATATTCCGAGTGTCAGCTGGAGGGGCAAATATAATGACCGTAGGCAAAGTCCACAGAACTAAGAACCTAAGCTGTCTTGTTCAAAGATCAAACCGACCCCAGCCTGGAATCCTACATGGTATTCCTCTGAATGCCCCATTTCCTGGCACTGAAATTGTCATTCTTCAAAATGCACAACAAGGATCCCAGTCGTCATTATAGTCACTATTTTTTCCTATGACTGTCACAACTAACAACAGCCACTACTACTATTTGGATATACCCTCAGGAGAAAACAGAAGGCCTTTTGTTTCTCCTTAAGATAGTTGGCTCTAATGATCTCCTGAGACGCAGCTGGGGGGAACTACCCTGAATATGTCTGAAGGGGATGTGGCGCATGAACCGGACTTGGTCTCTTGGAGGAAACGATAAAAGCAGGGAAAACAGATGTGATGCTCATGCAGCCCGCATATGCTTTCTGTACTTTGATGAAATGCATGAACCCACTTTTATGCATAGGGCTGAAAAGGGCTTGATACAAATACATGTCGGGTAATTAGTTTTGAGTTTTCCCCTCACACGCCAAGGAGACAAACAAGTCAAAATCCTCATGTCTCCCTCTCTGTTTTACAACTGAGGGAGGCAGGATCAATAATGCACCACCCCAAATAACTGGCTTGTCTCTCCACTAAAATTTATGTTTAAATGAGATTAAAAAGACAGATGAGGCTGGTTTTTATCCCTTCGAGACAATGATGGTGTAAGGCCTGGATGGCTGGTTTTGAGCAGAATCTAATTAAAATTGGACTAGTTTCCCTCAAGGGTTTTCTTTGCTGCACATCTTCAGAGAAAGGGGAATTTCTTTTCCTCTCAGATGAATATCTCAGCCAACCCAATCTCACCTATCCACACAATTTGAGATTGAGAGCTCTTATACCTTTAATAGTTGTGTAGAAAAGGGAGTTTTGGCAGGTGTTGCTTGTCACATAACCAAGTACCAAGCAAAACCTGCTGAAATTCTTTCTTCTGCATGACCATTAAAAGATAGAGGAGTCCTCTCTAATTTTTGCTTGGCAACTCTACCGACATACAGAGTCCTTCGCCCTCACATAGAACCTCACACTTGTAACTAAGGCCATTTCCGCATGGCACTCTTATAGCGCGATTATTCCACTTTCAACCTCCTATGGAATCCTGAAGTTTGCAGTTTTGGGAGGGGCTGGCCGGCCCCTCCTGAAACTACAAACCCCAGGATTCCATAGGAGGTTGAAAGTGGAATAATCGCACTATAAGAGTGCCATGTGGAAATGGCCTAAGTGCTCTCTGAAAACCCTGAGTCTCCATTGCTCTTGTATCTTCAAACCCCTTTGCATTCCTGTCCCATTCCTTATTAATATCAGCCTGTGGGACTTTTTTTTTCTTTCCATATGAAAGAAGGTGGCCGTGCTGGATTCTGGGAGATGGGCTCCAAAAAGTGACTTTTCCAAGCTTGTGCATTCTCTCTCTGTGCTACGCAGATTTTTACCCCATAATCTGCTAGTCTTCTGATTCAACTTTCAACTGGCCGCCTGGCCAGCTTCTGTACCTGAAATGGGGAATAAGCCACCATTTGCATCCTTCGCCTCAGGCAGCAGAATGTCATGGGCCAGCCTTCAAAGGGTTCATATGGGAGGCAGCAGTCTCTGAGAGGAACTAGGCCAAGTCTACTTAAGGCTTCAAAATTGATCTTTTGAATTTTGGCAAACTGGAAACTCTACCAAGATCTCTGTGGGCATATCTTAAGTTCATGGCAAGATCCACTTGGAACTGAAAGAGCAAACCAGGGTTTCTATACAATCCTGTATCCCCTTCTCCATGCACACCTCTTTCCAAAGAATAAAGGACAGATGGCACACTACAGCCAAGTTATAGCATGCCCATATAGGAGGATGGCTCAGAACTTAGGAACTTGGTAACCAAGAGGGCAGCTGTAGCATGAGGCTAAAAGCTATGGAATAGGTCAGTCTATTTTAGCACCTTCACATCTCTTAGCACCTTGCTTCCCATTCAATAACGGTCCCATGGCTGTCCTTTGGAAGGATCGGACAACTCATTCATGGAACAAATACTTCTCATGAGTACATCACACAGGACACTGTGAGTTATGACAAAAAAATGCATAGGATATTGTTGAGTTAAGATTCACAATCAGAAGACAGTTCAAGCCAATACCATCCTTCCTCTTTGACCATGAGCCACTTCCTTCTCAGTGCTTGTTCCAATTACATTTTTGGACACCAATCTCCCAAGCCAACATAACCTCTTTCCCTTCCTGTCTTCCATATGCAGCTGACCTTCAGGTGAATTTTATTTCCTGTTCTTCATTGACACCTCACCTCCACCACAGAATTCAAGACAGCCAAAATGGGGTTGTTTGCTGGTGTACCCCCCAGGCACCAATCATAACCAGATCTGCTTAGCTTTAGGAAGGCAAATACCCTTAGATTGGCTGCAGATTTGGTGGTTTTCCAATTCACCACATTGAAGAAAGTTCTCTCAGGACTGCTGCTCACTATAACTGTGAACACCTGATACATATCTCAGATTTGTCTATGGAGATGTGTACCTGGGGAGTCTTAGGTCTGCTCGTATGTTGTTCTTTAAAAAAATTATAAACCAATGTATTTTATGAACCTTTGAAACAAAGCAAAGAAGAAATAAAGATTTCAGCTTTTAGTACTAAGATGCTATAAAATGCAGATGCACCAGTAGCATTTATGAAGACAATAGACTTTTTGTTTCAGTTAATTCCACAGCAAATGAGAAACAATCAATTACCAGACAGTAGCAATTACTGCAGCATGTTAATGAAAAAAATAAATAATTGGTGGTATGGATAAACAGAGGCACAGTGACATTCGATGGCAACTCTTGTGCAAAGTGCTAGCGTCTGCAGGAACAAAAGCTGGAGTGCGTCATAATCGTATTGTTTTTCTGATGGGGTATATGATTATCATATCCTTGGGGAAAACAATCACAGCCTTTGCCTAATTGGGTTCTCTGCTCTCCTCCAACTTCATCTCCCTGCCACTCATCTATAAATATTTAAATCACAGTCTCCTTCATTTTTAAAGTTTGTTATTGTTATATATCATCAGGAAATGCCTTTGATATGCCAGCCAAAGCCTTGTTTTGTTTGTGTCTGTATGATGTATCTTTCTCAACATCAGTGGCACAACTTGATGTGTTGCAGAGGGAGGTGAGTGTGCTATTTTGTATGGAGTAAAATTAATTCAAGTAAAGTGGGAAAATATGAAATCTGCTAGTAAAAAAATCAAGTGTATATAATTCTCTCTTTTCATAGCTGGCTGGCTGGCAAGATAGACAGACAGAGAGATATATAGGTAGAGAGTCACAAAGATAGTGAAGGATCTGGAAAACAAGTCCTACGATGGATGGCTGGAAGTGGTGGGGAATGTTTGGAGTCAAATAAAGAGACGATTGAAACGTGATATGTTAGCTGACAAGGAGAAAATAATCTCATGGGAAATGTGGTGCTGGAAGGAAATTCTGTGGTTATTATGGGCTGCCAAAAAAATAAATAGATAAGTCCAAGAGCAAATCAAGCCTGAACTCTCTCTAGAAGCCCAAATGACTAAACCAAAGCTATTGCACTTTGGACATATCGTGAAATAACATGACCCATTGGAAAAGGTTATATCACTTTGTAAAGTGAAAAGCAGTAGGAAAAGAGGAAGACTATTATAGGCAGATTGATTCAGTCAAGGAGACCACAGCTCTAAGTTTACAAGACCTGAGCAGGGTTCACAGAGATCTTTCACTCACAGGGTCATCACAAGTAGAAGCCAACAACAAATATTAGTCCTCTTCAAGTGTTCGAAGGGCTGACACATAGAGGACAGAGTAAGCTCATTTCTTCTGCTCCAGAGGGCAGAAACCCAACCACAAAGTAGCTTCAAATCACAAGAAAGGAAATTTCAGGTAAACATTACCAAGAAATTCCTCACAGTAAGACCTACAGGGCAGGAGCACAAACTACCTGCATGGGTGATGACCTCCCCTTTGTTTTTAAGCAGAATATGGATGGCCATCTGCCAAGGATGCTTTAGCTGTTGGTTTCACATCAGTAAGGGATTGGACTAGATGACCTTTGCAGTTCTTTCAACTCTGCAGTTGTATGATTCTAGAGACAGAGATGTGTGTATTTGTGCCTCTAAGGAAACATTGGACAAGCAATTTGCTTCTTTCCCCCATGCTGCACAACAAAACACTTTTGCAATCAAAGGGAATTTCAAAAGGAGTTCATGACATGTCATGTGGATCTTCTGTACAAACAGTTCAATCCCCCTGTCAACCTCTTACCTGAATCTAAAGGGGCTCTTTACCACATTGTTGGAAGACTAGATTTAATAAACGTTTGCTTTTTTGCTTACCTGTCTGCCTGCCTGCTGGCCTGTGTGTATATTTTTATGTGTGTATATCGCCTTCCTCAGTAAGAGTGAAGACAGTGGTTCACACAACCAAACACACATGCGCACGCACACACACACACACACACATTCGACACTTAACATTTATGAGAAATCACTAGTTTGCAAAAGTTTTGGAGTTTCTGCAAAATATTTTCCCCCTCTTTATTTTAGAGAGGTTGGATCTGAGCCGCACCCTTATCCAGTTGTGTGATTTCCCGCACACCTCCCATGTTACAGGGCCCATCCTCCCTAAACGCCACTTACCAGAGCACATTGTTAAAGGACAAATGGTTTTTAGAGTATTTATCACACTAAATAATTAAACTGAGGTTCTTGTACTTTGGACATATTGGATGAAAACTCATTGCAAAGGACAATGGTGCTTGGCAAAGTGGAAGGCAGCAGGAAAAGAGGCAGACTGTATCACAAGTGGATGATTCAATCAAGGACGGTACAACTTTGAGTTTGAAAGACTTAAGCAGAACAGCTGATAACCGGGGTTCTTGGCAGTCTCCCATATATAGGGTTACCATAAATTGAAGCCAACTTGACAGCAAATAACAAAATGGATCTGTTACCATAGAATCACCCAAATATAGTAGAGAGCAACCTGTTTCACCCTGGATTGAAAATCACAAGAAGAAATGGTTGCTTTGTATGCATATCCTGAGGACTGAGCTAGAACTGCAGAACCTGGAAATGCTTGGTTATAATTTGGGCCATTTCCGCACTAGACTGTTACAGCACTATTATTCCACTTTCAACTTCCTATGGAATCCTGGGGTTTGCAGTTTAGGGAGAGGCCTCAACAGTCTAGTGCAGAAATGGCCTTGGTTGTAATTCCTGGAATCTCCCAGCCAACGTGGCTACTGGACATTATACTGAAGGATCTTGGGAATGGTAGTCCAAACAAATAACTTTTCCAAGCTCTGTGCAAAAGAAAAGGTCATCCATAAATTATGACAGAGGGCAGGATATAAACAGGATATAAACATTTTAAATGGACGAAATAATAAAGACACAAAGAGCCTTTTTTTAAAAAAAAATAATGGACATGATTCAAGAGAAGAAGTAGGCAAAAGGATTTCATTCTCATTCCCTTCTTTTCCACTTCCTTGAGAAATAGCTGAATGACAAGAACCTTTTTAGAAAAGTTCAACTCTGGTTGGTGCAGACAAACAAAGCTGGACCTGAGTGTTCAACACTGACACTAGTGAATATTAATAAACCACATCAAGCACTATGAAATGAGCAAAACATGGCCATGGAAGACGTGGGCATTAGCAATAGTAGGGGCATGTTTGGGGCGGAAAACCCAAACGGCACCCCTTGGCTTGAGGGTTCAGGCAGCTCATACTCACCGCCACCAGAATCTGCAATGCACTGTGCATGACCTCAATGTAGCGATACTCTAAAGCACAGCCAATCACAGAGACATAGGAATGGCTGTCCAAGCCCTTGAGGCCCACCATGGGCGTCTCCTTCCTTACACAGCCAGGACCATTTTCACTCCACCATGACTGGTGTCGGGAGATGTTGAAGGTCAAGAGCTCACTGTCCTGGAAAGGAAAGAGAACAGAAACACAGAAGAATAAATAATGCCTTTTTTTAAAAAAAAGCCCCAACTGAATATTAATATAATTAAAAATGTTTCACATAGGCTTTAACATTTTCTAATCTCTAGCTCAGAGGTGGATAACACACTATCCATAGATAGCATGCAGGACCCCTGCCTGTTTCTGAAAGTCCCATTACCTCTCTCCCACTACTACTAAATTTGCTGGTGGTGCAGTGGCAGCAGTAGGCAAAAGCCCAGCACTCTCTAGGCAGTCGCACAGGGCCAGGGGGGTCAGGGGGTCAGTTCGCCCCAGGTGGCAATGTTTTGGGGGCATCCTGGCCCATAGTCATGCCCCCACGTGCCCTGGCCATGCCCCCAAGCAAGTGGCCACGCCCCTCCCACTGTAGCCCCACCCCTCCCACCTCCCCCACACTCCAAGCTCCGCCACTGTCTCCAGGTGTCATGCCCTGCTTCCAGAGCATGGACTCTGACTCAGAATCTGAAGCAGAGGGCATGCCAGAGACTGAAACAGAAGGCATGCCAGGGCCTGCTGTACAGAAGGAGGTTGCAGTGCTGGAAAGTGAACAGGGGACAGTGCCAGTTCCAACAGGGAGTCCTGCCTCTTCAGATATAGAGAAACACTTACCTTGACCCAGCTTCACAGTGCACAGGTAGCAAAGAGAGAGCCAGCGTCACTCTCTCAGGATTTATAACCAGCAACAATTAATCAAGTTTCAGCTGCACTAGGCTCGGGACTTATTTAGCTGGCGTCTTTCCCCTTCAGGAGTTGTCGGAGCTTATCTGACCTGCTACCTTGCTGGATGCCTTGATAAATGCTTGGATTGACATTGGACACTCCCTTGCTATGAAACCCTGCCAGACTTTAAGTTGGACTTTATCTATGACTTCTTGCTTACTGCTTGGAAGTAAGTAACAAGTTGGGGGATGTTCAGTTTATTTTGTTTGATTTATCAGTTGTGCCAGGACTGAGATAGGACACCAGATAAAGCAGATGATCCAAGAAGCATGCACTGCGTTTTCAGGTTGACTTCTTGTTGAGAGTTACTGCCACCACAAAAATTTTGCTGAAATTTGACAGTGGAGAGGCTGCCTTGGCTTACTCTCCAACATTTCACAGATGAAAAGCAGGGCACATGTGGCCAAGCAAAATCAGCATAGTCAAGAGGGCAAAAAAATTACTAGTAAGGAAGAACAAACAAGCTAGGAATGGCTGCAGTAGCTTGCTTTTGCCTTCGTCTACTGGAAAGTCTGAAATTCTACTCCACCTGTTCCCCCTCACTGATGAGTTGAACGTAAGCTACTTTTGTGCTTTGAATTTAACTTAGAGCAATTGAAGTAAGCTGAGGACAAAGGGGGAGGAAGTAGAGGGAGGACAGAGAAACTGGGACATTTTAAAAGCAGCTGAAAATAATGGGATGACAAAAGATTGATCAGGACTTTCCCTGCCAAATCAGGACAGTGGGAGGGTAGGATCTGTTGACAGAGTGGGAAGGTAATGTGTAGGTCCTGGTGGGTTCAATGTGACAATATCCCCCCCCCAAAACCCAAAAGTTTGACACTCCATGTTCTAATTGTTCTTCTAACTAAAGGACTTGTGTATTAAGACAAGGGACTATAGTTCATTGGTAGGGCATATGCTTTATACAAGCCCAGCACCTACTTTCTTTAGTCAAGGGCAGCAGAATGGGAAAGAGAGATACTACCCATCATATGGATGTCTTGAGACAAATAAGCAAAAAAGGAGAAGGCTTGTATTTGCACACACTCCCTTTGATGTTCCAACTCGTCTCCCCTCTTTGTTGTTAATGATGCAACAGACTAGCATGGCCACACTCTAGAAGCATTGGCAAATGACAGACCCCAAACTCTTGCCCCAGAAAGGCTGTGCATATTCTCTACAGATATCCAGGCTTGGGACCTAAGTGTTATGTGGGTTCTCTTGCTTCCTTTTGTGTGCTGTACACCAAAAAGTAGTTATAAGGAACAGAAGGGAACTCAAGACCCCGACTGGAAGGATACGACAGCTCAAAGAAAGGACATGGAGCTTTGTTAAACTGTGCAATTCTCTGCCAATCTATAGTTGTGTACAGATGGCTGGCAATTTGAGTGTCTTTAAAATAGGATTAAATACATTCATAGAGTTTAAGGCCGCCAATGGCTGCTAGTAAGGATGGTCATATATGACCTCCAGTATCAGAGGCAGCAGGTCTCTGAGCATCGATATGTCTCTGTGTATCAGTTACTGAAGAACATGAAATGAAAGCTCCAGTTACAAACATGTCCCAGTGCCTGTGGACATCTCATTGAAGCATCTGGCTGGCTGCTGTGTGAAAAGAATGCTGGACTATAGAGGCCTTTGGTCTGTTCCAGGAATGTTCTTGTTATCATCTTTGGTTTGTTGTGTGCCTTCAACTTGTTTCTGAATTAAGATAACAATAAAGCAAACCTATCATGCCATTTTCTCGGCAAGATTTGTTCAGAGCGGGTTGGCCTTTACCTTCCTTTAGGACTGAGAGAGCGTAACTTGCCCAAGGCCATACCCTGGGTTTCCATGGCTGAGCAGAGACTCAAACCCTGGTCTCCGGAGTTGTGGTCCAGTGCTCAAACCACTATACCACACTGGCTGGCTGTACTTGATAACTTGCAATTCTGTGATCGCTGCTGCCCAAGCCACTAAGGCTGATAGATTATGAACACTGTGGTGTCATTTCACATATTGTGTGCGTATCACAATGCAAGGGTTCTGTATCTGGTGTCCCAGACATTGTGATTTCATTAACTATGTGGATGGCAGGTAGATACCATGGCTGACAGTCCCTGGCTGATGAGATTTCTATATATTTTCCAGATGTTTTTCAGCAGTTTTGTGATATTTGGTGTTGCCTGTTTTCCTCACCCCACATGGGCTAAGTGAGGTATGTTGGGAATTACAACGGCCATTCAGCTACAATAGCAATGAGATCTCTTTCCCTACCCACCTCAAGCACAACAATGGTACAAGACTCCTTTGCAAAACTATTAAAAATAAATACCTGTGGGCCTAGAGATGCCGTACGGACACACTGAAAGAAACACAGCATCCAAACTGGTGAAGGCCAAAGAATCATAGCTGGACTTACAAGACATTTTCCTGTAACAATCCAGTTTAATTTCCTCTGTGCTGTGAACGCTAAACATTCCCCATAAATCCTCCTCTCTATTCCCTTTGGTCTTCTGATGTATTACACCTTTCGGTCTTCTATTGACCTCTATCACAATTAACCTCTTGGGTCAGATTATTCCAAGATACTGACCTCTGGCATGATCAATAGCTACTTAATGTACATCTCCCTCCAGAATTCCAAATCATGCCTTTCTGAAGCTCAGATGATGCTTTGATTCTCTTGCACCTATTCCTTCCTCCCGTCCTGCACTATGAATTTGTTTCACTCAAACTTACAGATGATGATGATGATGATGATGATGGTAAAAGTATACAGGAAAACATAAGATAGTCAACATTATAAATGTATACTCTTAATATTTGCACTTATATACATATTTATATTGACTTATTTTCTTCCTCACCTACATTCCAAAAGTCTAGTCACAATAGAAAAAATTAAACAGTTAAATAGTAAACAGACAGTGCTAATCTTTCCAAATAATAATCGATGAAGGGCCCCATATATTCTCAAGATAGTTATTTACACAGTCCCAATCTTTCTCGAAACTTTTCATTGATTTATCCTTCAGCAGTATTGGTAATTTATCAATCTGCATTAAATCATAAATTTCCGAAAGCCAATCCTTTTTTCCATTCTTTGGCTTATAATATTCTTGCCTTGATTACCAAGTATAAAAAGATCTTTTTATTTTGTTTCCCAATATAATCCTCTAGCAATTTGACCATATTCAGCAAGTAACATTCTGGTCACATGTGAAAATTTACTTTCAAGATTTTTGTAATTTCCAGATGAATGTTTATCCAAAAAGATCTGGCCTTTCTGCACTGCCATCAGCAGTGAAAAAAGTTTCCGTTTTCAGCTTTACACTTCCAACATTCATCGTTTTCACCCTTATACATCTTGGCCAGTTTTGCACGGGTCAAATGCCACATACAAAACATTTTATAAAAATTCTCCTTAAATCCTTGAGATTCTATAAATTTTAAGTTTTTCCAGGTCTGTTCCCAGTTTAATAATTGTACTGGGTGACCAATATATTGTGCCCATTTAATCATATTATTTTTAACTACTTCTTGTTCCGTTTCTCATTTTAATAATAATCTATATAATTTTGCTGTTAGGTGTCTGTTCCCTGATTCCAAAATTATATCAAATTCTGTTTTCACATTATTAATAATTTCCTCTTTGTTATCTTGTTTAAATCTGGCATATAATTGTGCATATTGATACCAGGAACATTCTTTCCCCTCTGCTGTCAATTCATCTCTTTCTTTAAAACTAGGTTGATTTTCTTGAAATTTAAGCAGGTCATTGTAGGTCTACCACCATTGTGGTCTCCTAATTTCGTTATAGTGGAAAGCTTAGAGGAGAGATCCAAAGAAGAAGTTCAGATAGAGTAAATGTTTATAGCTTAGCCATGTCGATAATAAGTGCATTTTTAGAGGCTGTTCAAGAAATTCTTTTGATGGTTGTTTTTTTTCTTTTTGTTTTTTGTATACCACAGATGTTGATGCCAGCCACTTTTCATTCCTGCCCCTTCAAAAAGCAGTATTTTATTATTCTGCAGTCTCAGCCAGTCTATTATCCAAGTGAGGCTATTCGCATGAGCGTATAGTTTCAGATCCAGTAGTTCAAGACCACCTCTTTCTTTTGAATCAATCAGATTTACACTTTCAAGAAATTACAGTGTGCCATTTGGGGCATGATACACCCGGCACATGAAAGGAGACAGAGTTCAGGAGCTATGCAGAATGGAAAGCATACAGCATTTCCTAATAATAATGCATTTTCCTCTACCAAGGCCCTTTTCGCACGCAGTTTCTTTCGCGAGAGGGCCCCTTGAGCGTCGCGTAAATGGGAGCAGCGGTCCGTACGACACACTCCCATTTATGCGACACTCACGAGCCTAACGCAAACTGCGCACGCATTTTTTTATTTTCGGCTTCAAGTCAAAAATGCTGCGCGGTCGCGCGAGGCTCCCGGGGCTCTCGCGCATTTACCTGCCCTGCGGTGTGTCGGATGAGCGGGGCGGTCGCGCTTCCTGCCTCAGCACTAGCCTGCAATTCCCAGGTTGCGCTGCGGTAGGAAGGGGGGGCGCTCACGCGACCGGCAAGCCAGCTGCGGGACGATGGAGCCCCGAAGAGAGCGCCTCGTGCAAGAGGCAGCTCGCGCGAACACCACCCCTCCACCTTCGCGAAAAAGACAGATGCACAAAGGGCCCAAGAAAAAGCAATACCTGTGGCCTAGCTCCATCTCTCAGGTCACTTTGTCAGTTCCCTTCTAGATTGAAAAGGAATTTCTCTAGTCTCCTAGGCCAAAGCATCTTTCTGCTAATTTTGAAGGGAGTACCGGGAGAATACGGTTCCTGTATGTCCACAGAAATTTGCCTCCAGTTTCAAACCCTCCCAGGTTTTGCTCACTGCTTCTTCCATTTCTTCCTACCATCCACGCACACACAAAAATTATTTTAAAATGGAAAAGGCAGGATGACATCATAACGGCCAGAATCCAGTTGGTACCTTAGTCTTGCATACATTTCCCTATGGAACTGTTTGGACATTGTTGTCCAATGCAGAATGGCCATGTTTGGTTCTGTGTCGGGGCTGGAGTTGTGCTTATAGTGCTACTGCACATGGATGCACACTGTGCATGGATGTGCATGCAGACATGGTGTACATTCAGTTTCTTGATTCAGTTGTGCCAAAACTGTCACTGAACACAAGGCTTATACACCACAATTAATGCATAACTCTACATGTGGAGATTTATGCTACACAATCTTAGCCAACATGTTTTGACTATTAACACTACAAGCCTTTGTCTTGAACCATCCTGAGGTTTCCTGTATTTTGTACAATCCATGGGAAACTCCGTTCTCCCATTATATAAAATCTGAAAGGGCCCTCCATCTTTAATTTCATACATAAAGACATTCTGCTTTATTCAGAGACCTGGCACGGTTTCCAAGTTGGGATTTTGAGGGCAGGGAGGAAGAGATAAAGCTCAGAGAAGTCCACAGCTTGCAAAAGGACATGGATTTAACTGGAATAATGAAGTGCTATTAACAACTCATAACTCACTAGCATTAAAAGAAACCAAAGCTTTCTTCACTCCAGGCTGTGGAAAAACCGTACATCTCACAGGCACCTTGACTGTATTGCAGATAAAGCCATAATCATTTTATTGTCTCTTCCTTTCTCTTTTCTTCTTGCTACTCATGGATATCACTCCACAATTGATGGTGGCAGCTGTATCAATCACTCTGAGCCTGAGACTCAATACTTGTCATAATCCGAGAAGCTTAATCAGTTTAGAGCTTGACATCTCCAGAGGTGTTTCCAAGCAAAAACATGAATTTCTCTTAAGCTTTGCTACAGGAAAAAGAGGAAGGATATTCTTGTTTGCAAAGGATCATCAGCACTATTACACAAGCTGTGTGCAGATTTAACAATCACACCATGCAGAATTCAGAACCCTGAGGTTGATGCTGGGGCAGAGCTAGTGCCAAGCGCGACAAGGACTCACCCTGATGGGCTCATTTGATGCTATTAGGTTAGAAATATCTGTCGCAGTAGTGTAGTCAGTTCTGACTAGGCAGTCAGTTATGTCATTTCCTACAATGCCCTTAGTTTACTTCAGTACATTATGAAAAGTTAAAATGGCAACTCAGAACAACTCTTCCAGTGTAGGATGTATGAGCATGACACACAGAGGGTGTGCAAACATAAGGAGGGCACTAATAGGGGAAGAATCAATCTAGTCCTTTCGCACTCTAGATTACAACTCTGATCATTCCTGATCACTAGCCCTGGTGCCTGGAGATGATGGGAAATGTATTCTTTATCCCACATCTAGGGAAACTATGTACCTTTCTGCACTAGCCTGTTATAGCGCTATTATTCCACTTTCAACATCCTATGGAATCCTGGGGTTTGCAGTTACGGGAGAGGCCCCTCCCATAAGTGCAAACCCCAGGTCCATAGGATGTGAAAGTGGAATAATAGCGCTATCACAGGCTAGTGTGGAAATGGCCCGCGTTGAGAAAGGCTCACTGCACTTGATTGCATTGATTTTTCTGGAGATGTACTAAGATAGACACTGATAACAGAGTCATCACTGTTGGAGATTACTTGATGAATATGAACAGCAGAAGTATTTTAGCAGTTTAATACATGACCTCCGTTTTCTCCTGCTTCGCTTCCATTCCACTTTGTTGCCCTCAAATCGGCAGCCTTCAAATACTTTCTGTCCTCGACCTGCCATCATCTTATGAAATATTGCAATCAGATCCTTGGTATGAAGTTGTTGTTTTCTCAATACCCTGAGATTAATATTCTTTTTTTTTTTTTACTGGCATCTTTTGCTGCAACACTCCAGAGGACACCTATACTGACAGAGGGTAATAGGAGAAAGCACTCAAAACCAAATAGTTTATTGACCTCAGTCAATAAACAAAGCATTAGCTAGGAGACCACAGGGAGCACCCTCAGGCTCCCACTGCAATCTTCCTGCCTTAGCTTTCTTTCTTTTTAGATTGCTCGGACACAAAATCTTTAATCCAGAAATACACTTGAGCTTTCAGCAGCATGTGAATTTCACATGCAAAGTCTCACCATTTATTTAAATAAGAAGTTCAGGATACATGACCCTCCAGATGTTATTGGACTGAAATTCTAATTACCCCTTACCATAACATATTGCCTAGCAATAATAGGAACTACAGCACCAACAACATATGGAAGTACACGTTTCTCACCTCTGGTTTAAATGCAAGGAGAAGATCTTGGAACACTTGTGAATAAGAGGGTCTGTACAAATTCCCTCCCCCTACTGAAATGGGGCAAGGGGAACCATTCTAGAGAGGGATGCTGCAATTCTGTACTGAGCTTGGAGAAATTGTTTTTGTGGACTGTGACTCAAGACTTCCCTAGGAGAAGTTCTGGGAATCCAAGCTCTGATTCTGAACTAGAACAGATGGCTGGGCTGAGATGTTAGGCTATAACCTGAATACCTAATTAAGAACTTTTACTTAAGAATCTAAGAAAACACCTGCTGAATCGTGCCTGAAGGCTATCTGATCCACCATATTATCTCCAAGGGTAGACAGGCTGATGTTTCAGGGAAGATGATAACTGTAGCTAAGGGTATAAGAGGAAAGAAACTTCAAGAAAGACAGGGATGGGAAGGAAGGAGAAGACAAACACAACCACAAGAATAGGGAAATGGGAAGAAGAAAACTAGAATAGGAATGAGTACTAGGGAAGGAGGGAGAAGATGAATGCAACTAGCAGTGGTTGGGAAGGAGAGTAGGAAAAAGAGAATGAGAAGGGAAGGCGAAGATGCTTAGCCAAAGATTGTGGTGAAGGGAGAAAAGGACAAGACAAAGAGAGAAACTAGAGATGAGGGAGTAGATGAGAGTGCAGAGGAACTGTAGTGGGGAGGAGAAGGAACAAGAGGTCAAGAGACAGAACAGAAGGAAAGGAGGCAATGCTTAGCCAGGAGGTAGAGAGGTTAACAGGACAAGAAAGAGAGAGAAAGGGAGAGAACCAAAACCAAGATTTAAAAGAGAAAGCAATCAAATGTGAAAACAAAGCTGAAGAAGACACTTACACCACCTATTTGCTAACAGTGGTGCAATTCACATAGGCATGAGCCCATGAAAGGAAATACTGTGGTTTCAAACATTTAGGGGAGGGTGAGAATGTTGGAAAGATTAACAGCAAAATAGGAAAGGCCACAAAGCAGCAATCCTGTAGTACTACATTCAGTGATGCCTTATGTAGTGAATACTGGGACAAAAAAAGTATTTTCCTACACTGCCTGTGCCTTTCTGCTGAGCCCTGCTGCCAACCATGGTTTGAGTAACTTTCAGACAGGGAGGAAGCGGGTGGCCATACAGATCTCCTGGAGAGTCTACAGCAGCTGTTACAAAGTGGTAGCGAGGTCCAGAAGCACAGAGTAAACATAGTTTTCTTTGCAAGGCAATGTTCTGAACCTGTTCTGAACCCTTTTCCATATAAGTCTCTGAGGCCTTGGAATCTTATTCTCCATGCAGAGAGTTTTTGTCATATAGGAACAATATGATCATGCAATATGTCATATAAATTGAGATACCTACATATTGTAAAGCATATTGTCCAACTGTCCCTATTTGGCAAGGACAGTCCCAATTAAACCTCTGTCATCCCATTTTTTTGGCATCAGACCCCATCTGATCTTGGAAACTAAGTAGGGTCAGCCCTTGTCAGTACTTGGATGAAAAACTGCCAATGAATACTGTGTGCTGTAGGCTGTATTTCAGAAGAAGGAATTGGCAAAGCTACCTCTAACGTTCCTTGCCTAACACAACCTTAAGAAATTCATGGGGTCTTCATAAGTAGACAAGGCACATACACAGACATGTGATTGATTGATTGATTGTATTTATATGCTGCCTTTCTCCCAGAATGGATTCCAGAATAGTTAAAAATGTTTACAATAAAATTTAAAAATCATCTCCATCATCTCCAGTATTAGAGTCAGTATCTGAATACCAACTGCAGGTGAATATGACTTGAAAAGTACAACTGAAATAGAGTCCTGCTCGTGGGCTTCCTGGAGACATCTAGTGGACCATGGGAGCACAATGCTGGATTAGATAGGCTTTTGGTCTGATCCAGCAGCCTCATTTTATGTTCTTCTGTTTACTTAAATGCTTTAAAATTAGGACACATATGATCAAGCCTGGAATTACTGAGAGATAAGCTATATTATCACTTGACTCTCTCCAGGACATCACTTGAACATGCAGTTGTGAGAAAAAGTGCTCAAACGGGAAGGTTTTGCATGGAAAAGCCTTGTTGAACACACTGCTTAAATAATTATGACACCCCTCGCACCCCTGTTTCAGTGCATGCATTCATTCACACTTGATGGCATGGGCTCTTTCCAAAAAACCTTCTGCAACAATAAATGTGTGAATCTTTGAGGTCCTACCAGACTTCCTCATTGCTGTTTTGCAGTGACGGACACACAATGAAACAACCCATCTGGAAATTGTCTACAAACCTTTGTGTTAGTTCTCTGAAACTTACTCAACAGGCAAAGTGCATTTAGCTTAGCAGAGGCTGTATTTTAATCTGTTTTCCAGTACTAACCAGCCCATTCATGCTGAGAGATAAGCAACTGAGATTTATAAAGCCATTCTCCAGCCCTGAGGTCTTTCTCCATGTGTGTCTGCCAAAGGTTTATGTCTCCCACCTTCCTTATTAGGTCTCAGTTTTGAAAAAGAAAACATAAGACAATGGTTGGAAAGTGGGAGTAGGTCAGGACTGGTTTGAGAAACCCTGAGGCCCTAAGTAGCATCAAACTCAAGAGGCCCCATATCACTACCAAACAACTAACAAATCCACAGGCCTTTTTTTTTTTTTTTGCTTTGCTTTGTTTTTAAAAAGTTTTGATTATCCCACATAGGAGGCCATTTACTTATTGCTCTTCCCATGTGCCTTTAGCTTGTTTCTTATGGCAACCCTAAGGTGATCCAATCATAGAGATTTCTTGGCACAATTTGTTCAGTGGGAGTTTCCTTTTGCCTTCCTCTGAGGCTGAGAGAGTGTGGCTTGCCTACAGTCACTTAGTAGATTTCCATGGCCAAACAGGGATTTGAACCCTGGTCTCTGGAGGCATAATTCAATGTTCAAATCACTACACCATACTGTCTCTGTCATTTATTTACCTTGTGTGTAAAGCAAAGTGGAGGAGGAACTTGCCCGCTCTGTGTGATGCCAGCTCAGCATCCCAGCCGGTTGTTGTTATTAACACAACATGCCTTCCAACATTTGAAAACTGGGACGCATGTGGCCAAGCAACATCAGAGTGTGGTCACAATGGCAAAGTTATTAATGAGGAAGAACACACAAGCTAGGAGAGGCTGCAGCAGTTTGCTTTTGCCAGAGCCTACTGACAAGTGCCAGATTCTACCTTCTTTTCCTCCTCCCTCTGTTAATTAAGTTAATTAAAACTACTTTTGCAAACCCAGTTTGCAGCAACTGACATAAGGTGAGGACAAAGGGGAAAAGTGGGAAGTGGGGAGAAAACTGGGACATTTCCAAGGCAGCTGGACAAGTGGAACAACAAGACTGAGCAGGACTGCCCCTGCCAAACTGGGACAGTTGGAGGGTATGACATGATTCTTCTATAAAAATGCTCAAGGTGGTTTTTTAGTTTGAAAGGGGTCATGCCCTTGGGAGGAGTGCTCTTTCTGTAGAATCCCCTTAGAATTGTGCTGAATTTGGAAATGTTAGGTGGTTTTCTTGGACTGGAACTTCCAGATTTTAGGAAAGTTAAGATTCCCAAGTTTTGCCTTTGTGTGACATTTTACAACCGAAATTTATAGACAGTCAGGTCTTTGGGGGAACCCTACATGTAGTATTGATACTGTGGAAATGGAAGGTACCATAAAGCTTATTCAGTCCAACCCTCTGCTCAATGCAAAGTTCGTAACAAAGCATGCAAGCACAGGATCCTTGAGGAACGGCTGTCTAGCCATTCCTTAAATAACTCCAGCAAAGACAACTCCACTGTCAAACAGCCCTTGTTTTTGTTTAAATCAAGCAGCAGATTGAAAATTCTTATCTTTAAGGTTAGGAAAACAATTATGCAGATTGCATGCTCTATTTCTTTTATGGCTGATATTCAAGGAATTAGCGGACATCTCCTTTCTCTCAAATCCCACAAATTATTATTCAAATCTCTTTCTCTCTCTCTGGTTTTTTTTTTTTTTTTTTGGTTAGGTCTAGGAGCTGCTGAGACAGCTGGGATTCTGCACTCTCTCACTCGCTCACTGCTTTCTTCCCTCCCATTAGTTATCAGAGCAAGCCATGGTAATAGCCCACTGAATGAATTGAGTCCAACGAGGCAAGCCCCACGAGAGCTTGATGGTTGAATAATTTTGCATGTTTTTAGGCGAGAAAATTTATTATCAACCTAAAAGTGGAGATCGTCATTTTTTATCTCCTGGCGGCATGTGCTGAGTGGCGGGGTCTCATGGGGGCTGGCAAAGGAATTACTTTTATTCTTGGTTAGAAGTTCCCTGGCTTGTGTGTATTGATGGTGCTGAAAACATTCAAAGGTGGCTGAATTGAGCTTCTGCCATGAGGCTCCAAGAAAAGAGGCTTGTCTGGAGGACTGTGTGATGTTGTTGTTGTTGCTGCTGCTGCTGTGTGGCTTCAAGTGATTTCTGCTTTATGATGACCCTAAGGTGAACCTATCATGGGGTTTTCTTCGCAAGATTTGTTCAGAAGGGATTTGCCTTTGCCCTCCTCTGAGGCTGAGAGAGTGTGACTCGCCCAAGATCACCCAGTTGGATTCCATGGCTTGTTGGGAAAAAATGTGGTGACATTTGCCCCAGTGGAAAATACATTTGATGAGCATGTGGAACACCTGGCAAATGACTTAGCAAGTCATGACACATTCCCTGGGGACATGGAGTAAAGGGCTGAGTCATGAAAGTGAAATCATGGCAAGGGGTTGCATCATACAAATGGCTCTGAGTGATGACATGGAAGCAGGTGTGTATAAAAGAGGAGTGGGAATGCTTGCTCGCTCTCTGACTCTCTGACTCCGTATCTCTGCATCCAAATCTCTGTTTGCACGAATCTCTGCCTGTGGATCTGCGTATCCTGTGTATAGATGTATATATTGCAACCGTGAAGATTAAAGACTCCAGGTATTTTGGATGACAAACTTTGTGTCCACGGGTTAACTAACCAGTGGGTAGAGGGGTCAGAGCTGATGCTGTAGTTGTACTCTGCTGCACACGCTTTTTGCTGTTTGGAACCTCTGCTATGTTTATGCTTGCCTCTGGGACACTATGTCCAGAGGCAGCGGTTCCAGGGATAATTTTGTGCTGGTGCTGTAAATCATCTCCCGTCATGGCTGAGCAAGGATTTGAACTATGATCTCCAGACTCATAGTCTAACACTCAAACCACTACACCATGCTGGCTCTTTGAGATGATAAAAGGAGGGATCTGGCTGAAAGGATATTAGAGCCTCCCCCACAACATTTCCCCAAAGAAACCAGGCATTTCAACAGGATACATCCCTTCCATAGCAGGTACTGGCTCCCTTCTCAGTGGAGCAGTCAACACAGTCTAAATCAAAAAGGGCATTCGCAGTGCTGAATCCTAGCCACAATATTGATCCAGCCACTTGGATGTCTCCTTTAAGGTACGGACTATAGCTCAGAGGAAATTCACAATCCTACTGGCATGGCAGTCATCAGCAACCAGCATTCATTACCTTGTATAAGAAGCTTAAGGGAATCACCCAAGTAGAATCATAGAATCACAGCACTGAAGGAGAGCACAATGGCCATCCAGTCCAACCCCCGTCATGCAGGAATACACAATCAAAGGACTCCTGAAAAATGGCCATCCAGCCTCTGTTTACAAATTTCCCAGGAAGGAGGGTCCACCACACTCTGAGGCAGGGCATTCCACCATCAAACTGCTCTTGCTATCCGGAAGTTCCTCCTAATGCTTAGGCAGACTCTCTTTTCCTGTAGTTTGAACCTGTTGCTCAATGTTCTAGTGACTGGAGCAGCACAAAATAGGCTTGCTGCATCTTCCATATGACATCTTTTCTAATATTCAAAGATGTCTATTACGTCATCTCTTAACCTTCTCTTCTGCATGCTAAACATATTCAGTTCCCTAAGTTGCTCCTCAAAGGGCATGGCTTCCAGGCCTTTTACCATTTTGGTTGCCCTCCTCTGGACACATTCCAGCTTGTCAATATGTTTCTCAAATTGTTCTGCCCAAAACTGTACACAGTATTCCAGGTGAGGTCTGACCAAAGCAGAATAGAGTAATATTATTACTTCCCTTGACCTAGATTCTGTACTCCTATTGATGCAGCCTATAATCACATTGGCTCTTCTAGCTGCTGTATCACACTGTTGACTCACATTCAACTTACAGTCTATTAAGACTCCTAGATCCCTTTCACATGTACTGCGGTCAAGCCAGGTGTCACCCTATATCTGAAGAAAAAAAAGGAAGCCTGAAGAAATGAAGGTTAAGAGGTGACATGATAGCCATGTTTAAATATTTGAAGGGATGTCATGTCGAAGAAGGAGCAAGCTTGTTTTCTGCTGTTCCAGAGACCAGGACACAGAGCAATGGATTCAAACTACAGGAAAAGACTCGTTGGACTCAATGGCCATGGTAGTCTCTTCCAACTCTAAGATTCTACAATCTGCCCATTTCATTTTATTTTCTGCCTTAGTGTAGTACAGTGATTCTCAACCTGTGGGTCCCCAGATGTTTGTGGACTTCAGCTCCCAGAAGCCCTGAGCATTGACCATAGTGGCTGGGGCTTCTGGGAGCTGAAGTCCACAAACATCTGGGGACCCACAGGTTGAGAACCACTGGTGTAGTACCTTATATTTCTCTCTGTAAAAAATTATTCTGTTAGGTTTGGCCCAGCTCTCTAATCTGTCAAGGCCATTTTGAATTCTGATCCTCTCCTCTAGGGCGTTAGCTACGCCACCTAATTTGGTGTCATCTGCAAATTTGATAAGAATACCCTCTATTCCCTCATCTAAGTCATTGCTAAAAAGAACTTGCCCAGGCATCCAAGGGGAACAGGAGAAATCAGAACATCATCTGTGTCAGGCAAGGCCAAAGAAAAGAAGAGGCAACTCATCTGCCTGTTGGGCTCAGTGGGATAACCTGCAAGAGGTGGAAAAAGGCATGCCTGTGGCAGGCTACCTTAGAAAAGCTAGTCGGGAGGATGAGAAAGAGAGAAACAAGCCGTGAAGAAGGAAGGAGCCAGCATGGTTGTGAGCAGAGACTGGGAGACACCAGGCCCAGTAACTTTTCCTGGGACTACTGGGCCAGACAGTGCTGCAGGAAGCCTGGTAAGGCAGCCTAGCCAGCAGAAGAGCCCTAAGAGTCATCGTTGCACCCGGTGAACCCAGAGACAATAGGTTGGAGCAGCCATTGAGGGGAGCTGGCTCTAAGAGACTGGGAACTTGGCATCCTCAAGGGAAGGTTTACCACAGGGGTTCTTTGTCTATATGGAAGAAAAGCAGTAGACTGTGATGTAACAGTGCTTTTGCAGAGGTCCTGTTTGGACAGGACCCACTGTTGTAAGCCTGGAAGAAGAAAAACCTTACTGAAAGGGTCAATAAAAACTGTTAAACTAAAGAACCTGATGTAATTCCAAGATCGGCGGGGGGAGGGGGGGATGTTTCAAGAGCAGACACCACACCATGTTTTTCACTGCAGTGCTCCTTTTTTATCCTTAGGATGCCACTGTTTTTCTCTACTAAGAATGAATGAAGAATTAGTTCAATTCCCATTTCAACGTAAATTTGCCAAATTGGCCCTTCCTGAAAATAAGCATGAACCAAAACACACTTAGACCTCAAAATCTGTTTTTTTTTTCAAGTTTATTATGTAAATCAGCTCCTCCAGAAGTATGAAACGCTTGCATTTGAATAAAACTGCATTCAAAAAAGTATATATCTGAAAGAGGATGCACCAAAATGTGTATTATGGAAAAAAAAAGCAAACAACTTGTTTTTATTCAGTGGAAGCAAGAGATGTTTACTTGTCAACAGGAAAAAGAAAGTCTCTGTTTATATGCTGCACATCCAGGTATTTGTCTACTATCCACCTTGTAAAGGTGTGATGGACAAGATTTTGTTCATTCTAAAGAATGTAAGAAGAGATATGCCACATAAGACTAACAGCCCATTCCATTCAATGCTCTCTTTGCCTAGCAAGCAATTGCCTCTGGCAAGACCAGCAGTAGGACATCAGTGCAACTGCAACCTCCATCATGTATACCCCAGCAACCATATCCTGCCTCTGATCTCAATCAGGATGGTGACATTAGCCATCTTGACTATTGGCCAGTGATGATTCTGACGTCAAAGAACTGATTTGCTTCTAAAGCTGTCCAAACTGGCAGGTGTCACTACATCTGGTGGTAGTGAATGCTACCATTAAATTATGTGCTGTGTGGGGAAGTACCTCTTTTTATCTGCCTTGCATCTCCCACTATACATCTCCAGTGGATGACCTTGAATTCTAACATTATAAGAAAGGGGGGAGGGATAGAGAGACACATGAATGCGCACATGCACATACACACAAACACACAGACTTTCCCTTTTCTTAACTATTTTCACCATAATTCTATACATTTCTATCATGCCTCCCTTTATTAGATCTTTTTTCTTTCTATGCAAAACAGACCCAAACACTCTCTCTCTCTCTACATACACACACACACACACACACACACACACACACACAATCTTTCCTCATAAGAGAGTTGCTCCATTCTACTCGTCATTTTGTTTGCCCCTTTCTGCACCTTCTCCAACTCTATATAGCATCATTTTTCATCTTCCTCATTGGAGATATGAACCTGTGCCAGCGATGACAGGGCGAGCTAAGGAACACTTTCCAAATGTCGCCCTGTCCTTTTGAAGGCAATGAGAAGAGGTTGGACAGGTAATGAGAGGATTCTCAGACTAAACTAACTCCAGCAGAAAGGTGCCAAGGCAGGTGTAGGTGTAAGAGAGGATAAAACCACACAGATTAACTCCTATTGGTTTGAGAAGGTTACGGCCTGATTTCTACACAGATGCTCCCCTTCACTTTTTGAGCTGTGTTAATCAGCATGATGGTACACTTTGTGCTACTGCTTCTTGCACATTCTAGCAGCCATCGTTTTCTAGGGGCTAGAATTCAATGGAAGGAACAGTATGGCTCAGCTAGACAATGGAATTAAGACATTCTGGGCCATGAAATGGGTCCACTAGTCCCACTTTTTTAAAAAAAAGAAAGAAAGGTATTTTGTACTTTGGTATGAAATACAGAGAAGCCTGTACAGTGTGTATTTTCTGAGTGTTTGAAAATGGCTTTCAGAGGCTGCACCTGCAGGAGACTTTGAGGTAGCTTCTGTGTTAACCTCCATCCCCTTGTAAAATGCTTCTGACTTGGGTTTCATGTCATATCTCCCTACTGCTTCTCACCATTCTGGGACTTGCTGTCTGAGCTGCCTTTTTTTTACTATTAGTGCCAGAATATTTCTGTCACACTCTGAATCCCACAACCACCTCCCAGAATTTCCTTCCTTTTTCACTATTCTATTAGACTCAAGTGTGTAGAATGTCCCAGCCAGCATGGCCACTGGTGATGTCCAAAAATGCAATGTTTCCAACTTGTTTCCTGTCCCTTCTGCAGGACTCTTTAAGCTCCCAAATCACAAACTGCAGTCTCAATTCTCAGATTCCTTCTCCAATCCCCTTTAGGTCAGATGAAAGAAACTTGGGTCTTTCTGATATTGTAGGACTGCAGTTGTCCTCATTTCTGATCCTTTGCTGGCTAGAACAGGTGGGAGTTGCAACCCAACAATATCTAGAGAACTCAAAGTTGTCTTCTGTGTCCTATCACCTTCCTGTCAACACTGGGCAAATGTCTGTTGAATCTTAGCATCTAACTCTGTTACTTGTACTGGAGAACATCTTAGGGTTTCCAGATGAAGTAAGGAACAGGGCATCTGTCCCTTTGTTATGTAAAAGAGGGAATTTCAGGAGGTGTTTCTGAAAGATCAGAGGAGAACTTATGTGGCAAAGATGACCCCCACACACCCCATTTCTATATGCCATCAAGTGGGACTGTCCAAAAGGAAAAGAAGAACCAAGCCAATGCAGCAAGATATGAGAATGAACTCGTACCTGTATCATAATCTCCCAGGAGTTTTTTAAAACTACCTCCTGCCATGGGTTTCCAAAGTTATGGCTCACTGTGGATGTATGCCAGATGGGGACAGGAGATACATCCTGCAGATCTGTAAAAACTTCTTATGAATTCATGTGCAACTCCCACCAAATCCCAAGGCTTTTGGCCAGTCCAGACGAGCCTTGTGTTACTATTAAGATCAAATCTCCAACACAGCAAAATGCTGCAAGCTAGGTCCCAGGCCTATTATGCACATCTATATGCAATGCAATGCAGAAAAACTGCTTGTATAGACTACTGCCTCCAGAATCCCCCAGCCAGCACAGCCAGTGCCACATTGGCTAGGATCTGCCATGACCTTGGTAGAATCAGCTGAACTTCTGAACACAGCTGATTCATGTAATAATGTCTGAAAGTGCAAAAGTCATGGGTGTGATGATCCCACTGTACTCCTCCATGCACTCAGTGTACGCAGATTTGTTATCTGAACAAAGAATTCATCGTTTTAGACCATTACTGCTAGTCTTGACCCACAAGGGCAAAACAATGTTGGTAAACCCAAGCAGGGACACATCCACCGTAAAGAAAATTTGGGTATGACTCTCCCAAGTTGTGAACAAGCAATTAGGAATGTCTCTTCTTCATCCCCCATTGTAACAGGCAGTGAAGCCAGTTAAATAAATTGAAATCCATTCCTTCCCTCCATGTGCACACACATACCTACCTCTCCACCTGAATTATCACCTGCCTGAACAGAAAAGGGCAGCCATTACCACCAGCTGCCAAGTTCACTAACTCCATTCTTTCTACTTCACTGCACTTCCTTGCATTTTGTCACTATAAATTAAGCTGCTGCTGACATAGACAGATTAGCTCAGCTACTTTGTCCAAAATTAAATGTGGGCCTTGTGATGAGGGTTGGGGGAAACAGGAGAGAAAGGTTCATATGTACAGCCCACACACATCTAACTCCCTAAAGATCAGAAAGGAAGGCTGGACAGTATGGCAATTTCTCATTTGCAAACTTACAACAGAAAACAGACTCATTTTCCCTAGCCGCCTCTTAAGATTAACACGAGCAAACAGGATTTTGCATGCTTCATTCCCACTGGATTTAAAGAAAGTCACTCCTAGAATTCTGGTCTCAAACTCCTCTCTTAACTCTGATGACTTCCGAGTATTAGCTTCACATTTAAAGACCAATTCTTGATTAAAGTGTGATTCTGCCCATTTTGGCAAGCATGATCACAGAATCATAGAATCATAAATTTGGAAGGTACCCCAAAAGCTGTCTAGTCCAAACCTCAGCAGATGTCGGAAAACCACAGTTACAGTATCCATGGTATACGGCCATAAAGGATCCATTTACAACATCCAACCAAGACATGCACTGTGGACTGTATTTGTCAATAGTAAACATGTCGCAGACCAGAGTTTAGAAAAACTGTTCTTTGAACTATAATGTCCAGAATCCCCAAACCAGTGATGCAGTCTGAAATTGTAGCCCCCAAAATGCACTTTTTTTCCCTGCAAAAACTATCTATGTACATTTCTACACAGAACTGTTTCCTGAAGTTATGACTACCAGGATAAAAATTTGCAGAATTCTTGCTTTTGTGTTATTCTTCATGCACAGTTTTCTAAATCTCAGGAACTCCATTTTTTTCGGCTAGGAAAGGAGTTATAGTGATTTTTCCTTCCATCTCTAGTATATGTTGACACTGTAGGCCTTGTAAGGGGACATCACCTAAAGTGGACATCTTTCTCAGGAAAACTTGGGAGCTAGAGTCTGAACAGAGGGACAAGAGACTTCTTTACTGAAAGATTTCCAGTGTTCCTAAAAAACTATAATCCATGGAGGTGGGAAAAATTATAAGAGTGACACCAAGACCATTTCCACACTACACTGTTACAGTGCCATTATTCCACTTTCAACATGCTGTGGATTCCAGGGGTTTGTAGTTTACTGAGGCCAAAGAGCTCTCTGGCTGAGAATTCTAAATGCACCTCCCTAAACTGCAAACCCCAGGATTCCATAGGATATTGAAAGTGGAATAATATCACTATAACAGTCTAGTGTGGACATGGCCCTAGACACCAGTTTTATTCCAAACAGACATATTTCAGCACTGGGGCGTGGGTGGGGATTGCATTTCTTATTGCTCTCAAGTCATATTTTACACACATCAAACAACAGAGTATAATCAGAGACTAAAACCTGGAAAACCCCTGCCTTACATGTCAAATCAAAGGTGGTGGTGGGGTTTACAATGAGTTTGGCATGTTAATACAGGCTTTCCCTTCTAATCTGATTTTTTTTTAAAAAAAAATCAGGAATTGGAGGGTTTAAAGGACGTGCAAGGAAGGAATATATTGGGAGTAACTGGACCCCACCCTAAAATATACCCACTGACACACCTACAACGCAAGAGTTCAAAAAATCAATTTCCTACCGAAATCACGCTATGAGCCCACAATGACTGACAGCCCTTTTTTTAAAGAAAGAGGCATTAAAGCACTGAATTGGATTCAATTTATGGAAGAATAATTTAATCCCCTTTTCACCCTCCCTATTTTTCTTTCTACCCCTAATCTCAAAGTGTGCAGGCTGCATTCTGTCTTACCAGGTCCTCCCAGGCTATACTTTGAAGTGTGAAGTCAGAGTCCCTTTACATCATCCCCCTGTGCCTCTCTCTGTTCTGTCTCGCCTCACCCCACCTGCCCCATTTGGCCCTTCCCTTTGATTACTTCTGGCTGTTCAAATGTCAACCTCACTCACCTTTGAAAGGCCGCCAACCTCCAAATAAAAGCAGATGATGAAGATGTTCCAGGTGACCCAGATGGCTGTCCAGATGGCATACTAGGGGGGAAAGAGGGGGTAGGGCATGGGGACAGAAAAGAAAAAGGAGGAAGTAAAATTGGAGAAGAGCAGAACATATAAAGGTACATAAGCTCTCTCTGAGGCTGGCCCCCCAAAGGGCGGATATTGAGAAGATTGTTCCACGATCTGAACAGCAAATCTCTTTTTGCTGATAAGCTAACGCCTACCTATTTAAAGAGGACTTCAGCCTGTAACGGGCTGGGGTAGAGGGATGTGCAATGCTTTTTTATGTGTATTGTGCATTTTATGTGTTTTCATCAGACTCCGTTCATTATATTTAGGGGAAAGGAAAAAAAACTTGGAACTCACAATTAATTTGCAGAGCTAGAGATGTTGAAGTAAATCATCCTAAAACAGCTGGTGAGCTTCCTTAATTGCCAAATTATATGCTCAGGGATTTAAGAAAGTTGGGTAGATGTCATTATGTCCACAAGCAGCAACCACAGCATGGATGGACACGACGTCTGTCTGCCTGTTCCCCTCCAGTCCTCTGCACTTCCAGGGACACCTTAATGGGGTCTCCTTGGTGCCTAGACCAAGAATTTTGGATGACAGCTTTGAGCCTCCTATACACAGGAGTCAATTCTCGCCAGTTTCTAAATCTCAAACTGGCATCAGCCACATCCAGTACAATGTCCTCTTAGGAGGACTCACTAAGGCGCACTGCCACATGACTCCGTATCCAATCCAGTAGTCCAAATCTTGCTTTAACTTACATTACAAGCTGCTTTGAGTCCCATTTGGGCAGTCGCATAGGGATGGGCGGGCGGGGAGGTTTGCCTCGATTGGGAATGTTTTTGAGGCATCCCGGCCCGTAGTCACACTCTTGTGTGCCCTGGCCACGCCTCCATGCACCATAGCCATGTTGCCACACACAGTGGCCACGTCCCTCACATCGTAGCCCCGTCCTCTCCTGCCCCCCCCAGACTCCAAGCTCTACCACTGCATTTGGGGAGAAAAGTGGGATATCAATCAATCACCCAACCAACCAATAAATCAATCAATATCAAAGCAAGCTTTCTGCGCTTCTGGTATCCTGCTAGATTTTAACTGAGACCAGAACTGTTATGTCTGATGACATCCCTGCTCACAAAGCAAGGAAGCAATGCCTTAACAAATAATGGCAGTGCTTGTAACACATTGTTTTCAAGCTAATAAGGATAATAACAATATGATTTTTTTTAAAAAAAGTTAATGTAACAAGCAGTGATGTGATTATTTTTTAGCCTAACAAGCTATATTTGTTCACCTCTCCTAACACATTTCTTTTTTTGAGTATTTTCAACTTTAGGTGCCATTTTTATATCTTTGAATATTTTATTTATATCAATGATATTTATATTATTATTTTATATTATTTTATATCTTTAAATGTATTTAAAAATAAAAAGTAAATATGAAGTTAAAAAAAATTGTAATGCAGGGGTGGGCTACTGCATCAGAGGGAGAGGCATCCCTGTAGACTCCCAGAAGGCCGCACAGGTCCTCCCCGCACCACAAAACTTCAAGTGACATTACATCACTTCCAGTTTTTGTTCCAGCCTATTTTGGGCTTTTTGAGCAGTGGGGCCATTCAGGTGAGGGAAGCAAGCCTACCATAGTTAGGGTAGCTTGAGACTACAGTCAGTTCTCCACATTTGCAGGTTTAACTTTCACAATTTGTTTATTTGGGAGTTTTTTGCAACCCCCCCTCCAACCTCAAGTGCTTCTTTTCTTCAAGGAAGTAGGTGGGTATATGAGAGAGGAAGTCTAGGGCCACCATGCCGATCCATCCCTTTCCCCTCTCCTTTCCCTGAGGCCCTTTTCGCATAGCATTTGCCATGTGAGAGAGGGCCTGGAGTGTTGCGCGATTGTGAGGAGTGATCTGCACGATGCACTCACAATCGCGCGATGCTCCAGGGGCTGGCAGGGGCCGATCACGCACCTTTTCATTTTCAGCTAGAAGCTGAAAATGGTGCGCAATCGCGCATTACTCCTGGGCCCCACGCGCACTTACCTGGCTAGCGGAGCCTCTGGAGCCGGGCCGGTCGCACTTCCTGCCCCAGTGCAGCCTGGGAAACTCCCAGGCTGCGCTGCGGAAGGAAGAGGTGGGGCTCTCACGCGAGCAGGCAGCTCGTGCAGAGCTGAAGCAGCAGGGAAGGGAGAGCCTCTCAGCAGAGGCTGCTCACATGATCCCCGCACCCCAGTGCCGGAACAAGGTAAAGTGCGGAAAGCGCCTTAAGTTTGGACCCTGGGTGCCTGTTCTCCTCACCATGGCTCACCCTCCTTCCCACAGATACATACATATTTTGATAGTTTTTCCATTTTTGCAGGAGTCCTTTGCCCCTAATCCAAGTGAATGGGCGGAACCAACTGTATTTGGGCTGTCTGTGTGAAATTTATCTCCATATTACATTGGGGGTACTGTGGACTTTAGGGGTGTCCTGGGAAGCTGGAAGCTATAGGAGTGGGGTTAGGGCCACATACATGAAATGGGGGCACTTTGCCCATCCCTGGAACAATTCATCATTATTTAAATAACACCTTTTTAACACTACAATATTGTACTTTAAAAATGCCTTTTATCTTATAACCAATTCCTTTTTTAAAAGAAGCATCTCAGGCTCTGAATGGATTACTACGGCAATGCCATAAGGGGAATTTCTGGCAAAGAAGCCATGCATGGGGGTGGATCATTTGATCCTTCTTCATCCACCATGTTTTCTCTGCAACCACAGCAACCATGTTTTCACACCTGAGATGGGACACATTCTCCAAATCTTAAGTCCTGCTGGAGGCCAAGAGTGTCTTATCCCATTTTAAGCTTGAATGCTTTAACTGAATTTAAGGCCATAGGCTTCCCATATTTTTACTCTTGCATCATCATAGTAACCAATCTGGTTTTACCTTTAGGGGTTGGGCACATTACCCACCTTGATGTGAACAAGGTAAATAAGAGGAGACATATGCTGGCAGTAGAGTAAGAGTTTAGACTTGCAGCCTTCTGTTGGGTTCTTATTTCTTAGAAGAAGATGAGATGTCATCAGTGGAAGCCAGGTGGCTTTCATGTTAATGAGAAAGTTTATCTGCTCTGGGTTTTAGTCCAGATTTTAAAGGAACTTTAAAGGGATTCCATATAAACATTAGGAAGAACTTTTTTACTATAATTGGTGCTCAACAGTGGAACAGATAGACTCAGACAGTCAGGTCTTTAAAAAGAGGTTAGATGGGCTTCTTCCAGGAACTACTTTGGTAGTATATTCCTGTATGGCATGGGGTTAGATGGGGGGGGGGGGGTCCTGTAGTTCCTTCCAACTTTATGATTACAACCATCCAAGGTTCCAAACCCTATTCCCAAAACCTGGGGATGTCAGACAACAACCTCAAACAGATTTTCCACCCCACTGATAAGAAAGCCACCAGCTGTCACTGAGTGGGGTGATAGGATATAGAAATGATAAAAACTGTTTTCTGTGGCATGTGTGTGTGTCTGTTCAAACATCCATCATAATATTCTATAAATTCTACCATCATAATTATATTTAGTGGACTTCAGCAAGCCACTATAGTGATTCCCTTGCGCTGTCTTTGCATTACAGGAGTCGTAACATATCTCACAAGGGCCTAGGGCACCTGATGTCATCTTATCTTGGAAACTAAGCAGGATCAGCGCTGGTTAGTATTTGGATAGGAGACTGACAAAGAATACCAGGTGCTTTAGGCTATATTTCAGAGCAAGGAAGTGGCAAAACCACCTCTGAATATTCCTTGCCTAAGAAAACCCTACGAAATTCATGTGGTTGCCATAAGTCAACAGATGACTTGAAGACACTAACACATGCACATTTTATGCTGTGGCTACAGGGATCACATAGCTAACACGTGCTACAAACAGACTCAAGATATTATATAGAATCTCTGTTACAGATGTGATTGTTGAGCCCAATCTAGGCTCTTTTTGCACCTTTTCCACTTTACCTGGTTGTGGAGACATCCAGTGTGGGTCCTGGCATCAGCTCTGCCAGGAGGGAAGCACGACAGGAGGGCTCCCCTCCGCTCCAGCTGTCTTTGTATTCCAAGAAGCATGATAGCTACACCTCTTCCTGCTGCAGCACAGCCAGATAGTTTCCTAGGCTGCACCGGGGCAGGAAGTGCAGACAAGTCTGCGATGGTGGCGTGATCACCAGTCATTGATGGGGAAAACCCATCAATTATTTGTGGCGTGACTGCACTGCCTGGAGGCGAGGAAAGGACCAGACCACGACGACATCATACATAAGTGTCATTGCAGTCCCATCCTTCCCCCGTCCCTATGGCGGGTTGGGAGGATGCAGCAGAAAGGGCCCTAGTTGGACACCATACATGCAATTAGCAAAACGTGTGAATGAGTTTTTCAAAGTAAACAGCTGGAGGAAGAAGGACTTTAATCATGTCCCTCTTGCATGTATTCCCAATCTGGATGTCCCTCATATCTTCTACTTGGTTTGGAAGCTTTCCTTAGTGGAAATGGGGGCTTTGTTATTCCAAGCAACTAACAGGCACAGAGGGGCCTGGTTCAGGTTGAAACTGATGAAGATGGCAAATGGCTGGATCCAGTCCCAGTTGGGCCAGTTACACTGGATATTTATTTTAAAAAAAATCATCCATACCATTCCTACTTGCATGAATGACATCGCAACTATTTTGTTTGAGTAACAGCTTATAGAGTGAGTTGAGGGGACTCCTCCTGAAACTGTAGGAAGCAGCCCACCACTTGGGTCATGATTCACTCATATTGCATTGGTTTCATTTATTTGTCAACTTAACTGCATTTGTGCAAATGCTTCCTTCCAAATTCACCCATCTCTTGAAGAAATAGAGACAGGAAACTGCTTGAGGTTTGCAGCTGAGCGTGGAGATCTACCAGTGGAACCAGAGATGCCTTTGACTGTGAGTGCCAGGAATCCCCTGGACTTTAAAACAAGCCAAATGACTCCTGACAGTTTCTAATGAGCTGCTAGAAGCTGAGGCTGTACCCATTATCGTCTCCCTGACATAGACACACATGGAGATATACAAACTGATAGGCAGCTGTCACAGGCTGCCTTTCCACTACAAGTCAAGAGGTGATGTGGCTGACTAGTTACCTTGGCCTCGGAGTGAGACTCTGGGCTTGACAAGCAACCTCCCAGAAAAGGCCTGACAGGACAGTCCTATCTCGCCAATATCCTAGACAGCTGGATGGAGTTTATTACTTAAGCAGCAGGGCTTGTCGATGAGCATTTGTCTTCCTCTTCAATAGCTGGCAGCAATAAAGCCAGACTTGGATAGGAGAGTGTGGAAGAGAGAAGGAGTTTATATTAATAATCAGCCGCGCACAGAAGCTGCAGTGATTTAGAGTGGATTTCCAGTACTCAATGAACTCAGGAGCATTTGTGACCACGCTTCAAGAGCCTAAGTCCAATACTGGCATAAAGCCCAGTTGTAAGAGCTATTGAATATTTTCCACTTGTGCAAAGAGTGATCCTGGACCTCTTTGTGAAGTTGCTTTCACCAGTCTTTAGAGACTGGTGATGCAATGGTCTAGGGGACATGCTGACCAGGTGCCGGTTAGCTACCTGAATACAATTCCACCAACACTGCTGGAACTCCCTGCCACAGCAGGTGGACACTTTTTCCCTCCCTCTCCTGGAATCCATTGTAACTATACTAGCAGAACTCTTTGCTTGCCAAACACTGAATTGGATCTTGGTCTAGGAAAGGAAATACAATATGTCAATACAATGGACACAGTTCATGAAGAAATTGCCCATTGCTGATTGAACGAATGAGAGGTGTACAGCAAGCACACTACAGAGGCTGTGGTCAGGAAGAGGAACCCATTCATTTCAATGCATACAGAAAAATCTCTTGTTCAAGCTACAGCCTTCAGAATCCCCCAGCCAGCACAGCCAGTGCCACAGTGGCCAGGAGATTCTGAGAGCTAGAGTCCAAAAAACACAACTTATCCAAGCTCTGGACTGTAATGAAATTGGAGACTGTACCCTAACTGATCTACCAGGTTAGAACTATTAGACTACAATGATACCCATGGATGAGACTGAAATGATGCTAGCGGATTGTGCTTTGACTGATCAACCAAGTTAGAACCACCATCGCATCTATATGGAACACAGAAATGCCATGGAAACTCCAGCGTTACATTACAGGAGGCAAAGGCCAACCTACAATGGTGCAGCATGACTGCTTAACTTAATAGAAGACATTTACACGGGGCATGGCGCGGTCGTCTGGCAATTAGTGTACCGGGTGCTTGTACTATTAACAACACAGTAATTTAATTTATATCCAAAAGCCTGTGTAATAAAGTGAAACAGTCTGATTAAATAAATTATGCACATTCTATCAGCTGTGGCAGATGAAAGGAAATATTTGTTCATAATGTGAGCTGCCCTGCGCTCTGGCAAAAGTTTATTACACACACTCATAGTATACACACACGGTATGCAGAGGGCAGATGAGGATCCTAGGGAAATCAGATTTGATTCCAGGACTTGAGGTTCCCAGTAATGCTGTAGTTTTTGATTCTGCACCCCAAATAAAGTCAAAAACAGTACTCTTGAATTGTTTTCAGAAACAAGTCAGTAGGTTAGCCAGGACTGGAATTATGCAATGATATTGCCAGGTTTTCGCAATAGCAATAAGGGACTGTTGAAATTCATGACACACAGGATTGTCAATCTATGAACAAGCTTTTGTTCTACTGAAATACCAAGTGAAAGTACTGACTTCAGTTAACTTAGCCATGTATTTCTCTGTAATAATAATCTGTAATATCATCCACATTCATAAACTATATGATGTATACATTTCTGCCTTTATGAAGGACTCACAGCCCAAAATATGGGGGAAGGGATTGCATCTTGCTCAGCCCGCATAAAAGGAAGAGCATTTCAATCCTCAAAAAGGGGACATCCCTCATAATATGGGACACCTGCCAGTCCTGTAAGGGACAAGCTTCTTGGCCATCAATAAGGGTCACCCCTTATAATAAGGGACATCCCTAAAAGTAAGTTTGGGACTACAGCCTCAGAATAACTGGCCACACTCTTTGCTACTTACCACCACGATGTAGCGTGGTCTGTACTGGATTGTACCAAAAAGGCCGAGGATAACAATGATGATGTGGAGGAAATTGGCAAGAATTGGAGCCCATTGGTATCCGAGGAAATCAAAAACTTGTCTCTCTAAGGCAGCAAGCTGGAAAAGAAGAAGATGAATAGCATAATCAAGACTTGTCATAGAAATCACTATTTCGTAAAAAATGGGGTTGTTTCCTCGTTGCCAGCAATCCCTACTTAGATTTTTCCATATCATCTCCATCAGCCATAGGAAGTAATCTTCATCATATTTCATGACAAAAATTCCTGCCAAAAAATCCTATGCATACAATGAATGCAATGAAGCAGTAGAGCTTAGCACTATTTCTAGCAGAAAGGGAAGACTCTCGGATGAGGGCCTTGCCTCACTACACTTATAGTGCTATTATTCCAGTTTCAATATCCTGTGGAATTCTGGGGTTTGTAGTTTATTGAGGCCAAAGAGCTCTCTGACTGAGAATTCTAAAGGCCCCTCCCTAAACTGCAAACCCCAGGATTCCACAGGATGTTGAAAGTGAAATAATAGCACTATAACGGTGTAGTGCAGAAAGGCCTCCAGTCCTATTGCCTATAGGTACAAGAGAGCGTCGCTGCTCCTTGGTATAGGAACTCCCTTTCTAGGGAGGCTAGGTGGTTCTTTCCTTGGTCTCCTTCCACCACTAAGTGAAAACCTTCTTAATCCAACAGGCTTTTGGAAATGGACAGTAATGGGCATTTAATGGTATATTGGGTTTGTTTGTGGTGTGTGTGCGTGAGTCTATCCTGTCCTTTAATGAATGTTTAAATAATTTTGATTATAAATGGCTTAATTCTAAATCAATGTTTTAATTGCTTTTTAAGATAACTTTTATATGTTATTACTGATGTTTTTGTATGTCTTTAATCTGTTTCGGTTCTAATATTCTATAAATTACAGTCTATAGCAGCTTATAGAATGTTACAGAGCTGGTGTGGTGTGGGTGGTTTAATTGCTCAAATAACATAATTCTTTGGCACCAGATTGTATCTGAAGCCCAAAGGCTGAATTAAGGTTTAGGTGCATCTATGTTTGGCTCTGTTTTCTTCAAAGGGAATCCTGCTTCGCTTGAGGGACTGCCCAAAGAGGTCTGATGGGATCCACTTCTGCTTAGACTTAGTCTAAACTGATGCACTTCCTTCTTCATTTTTTATAATTTGATTTATTTATTTATTTGCTCAGTCCAAAGACCATTGCAATCCATCATTTTTTATACAAAGCAGCTGGGCACATATTTGTACATTTCTGCATTTAAGACTGGCAGTTCCCGACTCCAGTTCTCCTACTGGTATCATTTTTCTTGAGCCTTTACTTTCTTAGAAGAGGATGGAGAATGCCTTGTAGTTATTTCAGCAACACAGTAGACTTTTGGATGGTTTATGTTTTAAACATAAGTGAGGACAACATATCACCGAAAGTAGCAGTCCATAACCAAGTACTGGTGCTCTTGCGTTAATTCACATTTTAAAAGGCTTGCACAGGAGAACTTCACAGTGGATGATGCCCATTGCCTCTCCTCTTGTTTTTATTGGTTTTTGTTCACTATCATTCTCTCTTTATTTTCCTTTTTGACACCTTTGAAAGCTATATTCTTCAACTCCAAGACATAAAGTTTAATTAGCAGGCCGACAGATGCCACCAACAATCCTACATGAAACACAGCAGCAAGTGAATGAACAATTCCCCTACCTGTGAAAGTGGGACTGAAAGGCTATTATTCATTTCAAAATCAATTTTCTCTGCATCATCAAAGCCCATGGCGATGTGTTAAGCCCTTAATTTTTCATTAGGAAGATCAAAGCACATACCGCAATCACATTTAGAAATCCTAGATTCTGGTTGGTTGGCCACAGACCACATGACCGTAATCAGTTTATCCAATCAGGCATTGAATTGCTTTTGTTTATTATGTTAAACCTAAAAAATGTAGATAAAGCACAAGCGCCTCAGTATATCGGTTTAGCTGTTAAGCAAACCCTGCAGGGGTATATGTTTCAGAGAGATAACTCTATGACTTCAGGATATTGCGGGAAGACGTCTGACTTGGCTTCCCATCTAGAGCCACTAAAAGGAAGACACAGACAGATGTGACCCAAGACAACACATAAGGAAGAACTGATTCAGTGTTGGAAATCAGACTAGAATAATCATAGAGATGGAAGGAATTTTCAAGATCACAAAAATCACAGTTAGAAGAGTCAAGGGCCATCTAATCCAACCCCCTGCCCTGTAGAAATTTACACAGCAGAAGCATTCCTTAGAGATGACCATCCAAACTTCTTCTCCATTGGACAGTTCATCACACTCGGGCTGTTTCTGCACTATACTATTATTGTGCTATTATTCCAGTTTCAACATCCTATGGAATTCTGGAGTTTGTAATTTACTGAGGCCCAAGAGCTCTCTGGCTGAGAATCCTAAAGGCCCCTCCCTAAACTCAAACCCCAGGATTCCAAGGATGTTGAAAGTAGAATAATAGCACTAGAACAGTATAGCGCAGAAATGGCCTCTGAGGCAGTCCATTCCATCAAGGAATTCTTTCTAATAATCAGGTGGAATTTCTTTTCTTGCAATCAGTCCTAATTTCTGGAACACCAGAAAACAAGTTTGTTCCATCTTCGACATGACATTGCTTCACATATTTCCAAGTGGCTACTATTGTCACCTCACAATCTCCTCTCCTCCAAGCTAAACATACCCTTATCCCTAAACCATTCCTGATAGGGCTTGGTGTTCCAGTTGTCAACATCTCCATTTAAGGAAAGCCAGTACTTTGGTATCCCTGATAGGTGGTTACACAACTTATGCTTAAAAACTTCCCATCAGAAAGAGTGTTACCACTTTTCAAAGCAGCCTGCTCCACTGCCAAGTAACTAACACAGCCAGCAAGTTCTTCCTGATATTTAAGTGACCTTCTCCTTCTCATAATTTGAGCCCATTGGCTTAGATTTCACCTTTTCTGAGCAACAGTTGAGTTCATATCCTTGCGCATCCATGAATCATCCTTGCTGGCCATGGCTCAGTCATTACCTCTCAACCTAACCTACCTCACAGGTTTGTTGTGAAAACTGAAAGGAATAATGCTCTGAATTCTTTAAAGGGAGGAATTATTTAGAAAGAGGGAAAAAATGCAATAAAGTCACACTGCTGTGTAACAGCTGCTGCTGTTTCTCTTTTATGATGGGAAGAACTTTGCAATGGTCAAAGTTTACAGAAATGAATGAAGGCATAAGGAATACAATATTCCCATGGGGGACAATTCTCACCCAGCTTCTGCAAATCATTCTGCAGCTCACAAGAGACACCTGAGCAAACTCGATTCTAAAAGGGCCATTTCCTTCTTGAGATTGTGGTCTCATTCCTACTGGACAGTTACAGCATTCCGCTATCACTTTAGGTGCCACAGCTACATCCCACAACTTCCTGAGATCTGTAGTTTGCATTTAGAATGCTGGAAGAGAATTCTCAGTACTTCATGAGACTACAGATCTCAGGATTTCCACAGGATAGAACCAAAGCAGTTAAAGTGGTATCAAAGTGCTACAACAATCTAGTGCAAAGGTGCCCAAATTGATTAACAAGTTTAGGTCTACTGATTTGAACACCATCAACACAGACTGATTTTGGAAGCTAAACAACATTTTACCCCAAGGCTTGGTTAATACTTGGATAGGAAGCTCACAAGGAAAGCCATGGATCTCTGTGATATCATGGACTTTTGGGGGGAAATGTTGTTTTGTATATTAAGTACAGTAATTTGGTTTTGTATGTATTGTATACTAGCAATAATCAAGTAAGAGTTGGTGAGAGGGGCTGAGCAAATGATGTTTGGTGGAATTTTTGAGATAATTTGAATGCTAGTTGATAGCTGGTCTGGTGGTTGGAGTTCTGGAGATGGTGTAGAGTGTGGGGTGAATCAGTAAGGATTAGGGTTAAGAGAGTCAGGCCCTTTCCGCGTCACCCTCCCAACCCATCATAGGGATGGGAGAAGGATGGGACTGTGACAGTAATTCTGCATGACATCATCATGGTCCCATCCTTCTCCTGTCCCCAGGCAGTGCAATCAACATCAATGACCCACGGTTGTGCCACCATTGCAGATTTACGTGGTCTGTGGGGGTCCGGAAGCGCAATGGCTGTGCTTCCTGCCCCAGTGCAGCCTGGGAAAGTACCCGGCTGTGTTGTGGACAGAATATGCAGGGCCATCACGCTTCCTTCATCGTGAAGGCAGCCTGTGAGGAGGGGAGTGCTGCTGTCACGCTCTTCTCCTGGCAGAGCCACTGCTGGGATCCCCACAGGAGGATGTCGGAAGAAGGTAGGGTGTAGAAGGGGCCTCAGGTTTAGGAATTAATAGGTGCAATTTAAGAGTCTGAGTTAGTAGTTTTTGTAGAGAAGAGTGTGAGTGAAATGTCTGTTTTAAATGTATTAATCTGTTTTGTTATGTTCAATTTCTGTTAAAATATTGTTTTGTATATTATCATTTTGGACTCTGGGAATGCTATATATATGAAGATTGGGTTCGGACATGGTATCTGCAGAGGCAGCAGAGGATAAGGAGAGCTGGTGTCCATTGGGGATAGAAGTTGAATAATATTCCACACAGGAACCTTGAAGGCACCTAGTAGGCTCCCACAGTTGGTGGTCACAACAGTAGGACGGGAGGAGATCCTGACACTGGTGACAGATGAGGGAAAGCCTCTAGCTGGTAACAGTGAGATTGTGGAAGTCTTTATGTATGGTAGTGGAGATTTAGGCAGAACCTAACAACACTTGACGGTAGAAGTGGGTGAATAAAGGGCAGGATCCTCACAATTTCCAGATGAAAATATTGGGCAAGATGGCTCATCTCAGTATAAAGCACCTTCTTTTGTTCCTAGTTATTCTGTTGGTTAAATTTACATATATTTGTATATGGTAAAACAACTTTTCAAAAGCAAGGCTCTTCTTTCCAGTTGTATTACACATTATCATAGCAAACAAAGGGATATTTAAGAAAAAAGATTCTGTGCCACACTACAACAAAACAGGTTTTCTGAGGGTTTAACTCCTCCAGTACCGAATAAAGTGATCTTTAGACTTGATAGACTTTGCTTGGTCCATTGTGGAAAGTTATCTCCACACCTGAGAATACAGAAACTTTCCTGAGAGACTAAATGCTCTCTGCTATCACAGAGGCCCATGGTTTCATACTGAATGGAAACAAATTACAGTTCCAAGAGGGGGCCTTTGTAACTTCAAATGGAGAAACCAAACTTAATCCCCTATTTTACTGCCTTTGTTCCCACTCAATGGAACCATGGAACTAGAGGTTCACTTTTCATATAACTGTAACATCCAAAATGCAGATGCTGTGACCACAGAACTGTCACTTTCTCTCCTCATATGCTCTTTTACCATCTTTGCCCAGTGAAGAAGCCTGTGAAGCTTCAAAAGCTAACATGATGTACTTCATGCCTTTTGGTTGGTGCAAGAAAAGTATCAGCACAGGATGGATTTTGACTTTCCCCCCGCCCCCTCCTTATTATTATCTTCTATGCAAGAGAAAAGTGTTGCCTATTATAATGATAGCCTGACCTTTCCATTGAAACAAATAATTCCTTACAGTTATTCTACAACTGGAAAATCTTGTGGGGTGGAGTAGGAGGGATCCTTTCTATGCAGAAGTTTACATTGTACCCTAATACAATTTATGACCTTGCCCTACTAGAACATGGAAATGTTGGTTTTTGGTTTTTGAATTTTTTTTGCACCACAAGTCACACAATCTTGGAGATTCTGAGTGTAGTAGTTCAAAAAAAGTAACTTCTTCAAGTGCCTTTTCCTCCTTCTTGGCTCTCTGACAGTGTATCTCTTGCCTGTATTACAAAACTGCTTTTGGGGATGGGGGCAGGAAGAGATGTGGATTCTCAAACATCTGAGAATTGTTATTCTTACAGAAATATCTCTAGGCAGATTTGGCACAAGATCCCAAATTCTCTGCCAGTTTTCCTATTTGCACAGCAATATCACTGATGCACGGAATGCACCCAGCCCTGATAATACTTTCAGTGATCCTTGAAGTCTTCTGCGGATGGGAGTATAAAAATGGTAAAATTGAAGTCGACGTATTTAAGTTTTCCTTCAAATAACAACTGAGGATTATGGCGGAGGAAGTGACAAGAAAGAAAAACTCATTGCTTAAAAAATAAATCTGTCCAAGGTCCACATGATAACAGGCTATTTACTAAGGTGACATGACAGCTATTAGGTTATGACTCAACAGAATGACTTCAAAAAGAATTGGAGACTTAACTCTTTTGCAAACTTGGACCAAATGAGTTGATTCTCCAAGAGATACAAAGCTACTAAAATCAATCCATTTCCTTCCTGATTCTGTTCATGATCTGTGTCACCATTTTCCTTCCACAGCCTACTGCCCTCCAGGTGGTTTTGGATGAAACTCCCCTCATCCACAGCCAGCTTTGCTAGCTGTGGACATGGGTAGTTGCAGACTAGAGAGGTAACAAGTCTGCAGAGGTTGCCTTGAATACTCAAGAGGCTGGATGCTGAAGCAACTATCCCAGATGAATAGGGACCGTAGCCTTGAGGGCCAAGATGAAGAGTGAAGCTACCACAAATTAGATTCCCCAGAAGCCAATAAGCTGTCCACACAAATCAAGGAAATAAGAGATCTGGAGTCAAGGTGGTAGCCGGAGAAATTCCAAATGGCACAATGAGTACCAAGGAGAACCAGATGGAGATAGATGAAGATCCCTCTAAGAATCAGGTGGTGGGAACTGTAGATCGGGGTGGAGAAGCTGCTTTGCACACTGAAGATCCCAGGTGCAATCCTCAACATCTCCAGTTAGATCAGGCAGCAGGGGATATGAAACACTATGGAGACCCTGGTGAGCAATTGCCAGTCAGAGAATACAATACTGGTGAGATGTATAAAGAATCTGGCCTGGTATAAAGCAGCTTCCTACGATTTCCATTGGAGAGCAGGGGATAAGCAGACTATATTAAACTCAAAACCAAGTGGACTGTTGCCACAACAAAGTCCTATATCTGACCTTGAATACACTTCTATAAAGCTATGCGGGAAGAAACTAATGTTCTGCCTGGGGAGAAGGAGTTTTGTGTGGGGATGCAACACAAACAAATGGGCAAAGTGGAGCCCTGGGGCCCCCTGTGGCTCTCAATTCCTACAGAATTCCTGGACCACCTTTTTCTTCCCCACCTCCAGTGTGAATTGACTCTCAAATGTACCCCTGCACTGTTCATTGTAATTATAGATGTATCTATAGCTTTACATCTACATGTATTTTTACAATGATGAATGGAACCATCTACCTATCTACTTCCTAATATAGATATATTTACACAAAGGCAAAGATACACACAGACACACACACAACATTTTTTCAAGTGGACTATTGGCCACTACAGTAGTCTGGCTTTGGTTTAGGCTTTTGGTATTTTTGGCAGTTTGTATGAGCCCCAGATAGACCCAGGGCAGATATTTAGGCCCCAGAAACACCACTGGACCTGCTGGACAGTGAACAAAGCTGACAGAAAGAAAATCAACTCATTTGAAATGTATTGCTGAAGGAGAGTTCTAAAAGTACTAAAAGGCAAATAAATGGGCCCTCGAGCAAATCAGGCCTGAACCTATCATTAAAGCCAAGACAATTAAAATGAGGCTGTCATACTTTGGACCTACTAGGGGAGGACATGCCTCATTGGAAAAGAGGGTCATTTTCTGTAAAGAGGAAGACAGTACGAAAAGAGGAAGCCTGAACTATAGATGGATTGATTCAGCCAAGGAAGCCATGGCTCTGAGTTTGCAAGAATTGCCCTGAATAGGGCAATTGATGACTGGAGCTCTTACGGGTCTCCCATTTTATAGGGTCTCCATAAGACAAAGTCAACTTGACAGCAAATACCAATAACAACAAAAGCTCCATCATAATTTCCCACCTCTGTATGGGAAGCTTTGATGCCTGAGCACAAACATCATCCACATCAGTTCATTTCTGGCCAGGTAATGAAGGCTGAGACTTTCTGGCATTTATTTATTTGTTTGTTTGTTTGTTTGTTTGTAAACTGGGATCAGGAAACAGAAGGAAGAACTGGCAAGCTGGTTCCAGGTCCCCATTAATTTTTATTGGATGCCATTTCTGCTCTGCTATCAAATCTCTGAGATCAACTATATTCCCATCATGTTAATTTACGCTGCTCTGAAATCCCCTTAGTGTTATTTGCTAGGAATGCATACATCTTTCTCTCTCACATACATATTTACTTGCTGCCTATCTGGACTCTTTTGGGAAAACAGTCTAATAATTACTGCAGGATTACAGGGAGCTAATCCTCAGCAATAAATGCGAGCAACGTGGACTCCTAACTTTGGGATACTCCTTGCAGAGTCTTTGTGTTGAATTCCTCTCTTCTCATCCTGGTTTAGACTTCTTCTGTTTCTTTGAATGATTCACATTTTTGTTTCGTAGGTCTCCTCCCTTGGCCAGGGAAGATCCATCTCCATGGCGGACAGGGGCTTTTATCAGTCATCTTAAAAGCAAGAAGATTTCTCAAAGCTGCTGAGGAAATTGGTCCCCAGATGCAGTTCCTTTGGGTACTAATGGCTCTTAGGCCCCATGTGCCAAGATTTAACAGCAACTAGCTCAACAAATTATTTCACAGAGGCAAGGAGAATTAAAATAAATATATAATTGGACTGACTTTCAGCAAAGTCCTCCTGACTTCGCATTCCAGTGCAAAGCTGAAAATGGTGACATGCTGGTGATTTACTAATAACACCTTTTCCAGTGTGAAGTGCTGTGCCAGATCACTTAGCAGAGAAGAGTGGTTATTATCACCCTTTTTATGCTTTTTATACCTGTTAGTGGCTGGGAAGTAGTGCACAGTGACACTGCTTCCCAGTGACTAACAGGTACAAAAAGAGGACTCTTTTATGGGTTGGTACAGTGCAAACCATAGGTCACATGTGGGTCCCATGACCCACACTTTAGCCTAGAAGGGGCTACCCCCTCTGACCCTCCCTGCCCTCCTTGTATTTCTTGGTACTTCCTGCCAAAGCATTTGGATGAAAACAGCCAATTATTAGCAAGCGCAGTAAGGATTTTCACCCTATCCTATCCCCAGCCTGTTTTAAGCCTGTAGTTGGAATATTTTTCAAAACTGGATTTTTCTCCCACAAAACTGGAACAAGCCATAATGGTCTTTATGCTCTGGCTTGTGAGCGTCTCACAAGCCCATAGCTATTCCATAGCCTCTAACATTTCACAGGTGAAAACAAGGACATGTGCAATGGCAGAGTTGGGCAAAAAAAGTTAATGATGAGGAAGAACACATAAGCTGAGAGATGCTGTGGCAGTCTGCCTACAAAGAAGGGCAAGATGCCACCCCTCTTTCCTCTCCCCTTGATGAGTGCAAATGACTTTGGCACTTGGAGCTCAGTTTGCAGCAACTGAAGCCTAGGAAAAAGGGGGAAACTGGAGAAAAGACGGAGAAATGTTTTAAAAGGAACTGAAAAAGTGGAAAGACGGAGGATTAATCAGGACCATCCCTACCAAGTCAGGGCAGCTGGAGGATATTAGGAAGAAGAAATTAAATGTGAAATACCTGAGAAGAGTGTGCTATATGCTCTCTCTCTCTCTCTGTTTGTGTTTCTTATGTGAGGTCCACCAGACAGTTTACACTTGGCAAAGTCCAAAGATTTCCCTAGTCCTTCACCCTCCACAACTAGGCCAGCCTCACAAGCCGCCCAGGGCCTAAGGTCATTCCTTGGCATTGCCCAATACTTGGCCATGTTGATAAAATCTCTTTTTGCTTTTCTTTTTCAGTACAAGTTGTCAAGGAAACATGTCTTAGGGCTCTGTATTTCTCCCCCCTGCATCTCTCTCCAGCCCTTAGAGGTCAAAAGAGTAATTGAACAGGAGGGGGTTGCTTGCCACTTTGTCTCCGTGATGTGTTTGGTCAGCACTGCCCTTTAATAAAATAAACACCATTCTGTATTAGCTTTGGTCTGTCTCCTTCCTGGGAAATTGATGCCTGCTTACACACCTTGGGGCTGTTGACATTGAAAATTGCAAACAGAAATAAAAGCTGAGATAACTGATGGGTGTCCATTTTAATGGAATGTATCCTGCAAGGAAACAGCATCCAATTTTTTGTGATGGACAGAAGCCAGAGAAACAACAACTGTTTACGAAGACTGATCCACCTGGCAAATATACAGACATATACGGCTATAGTTATAGATAGTGCTTGGAGTTTAATGCTTATGGTTCATTTAGTTTATCATTCCACATTATATTTTTGCAGCATGCTGATTACTCCTCACATTGTTTTATATATATATATATATATATATACATACATATACATACATATATATATATAAAAATTTTTTGATGTTTATTGCCTTTGCATCAATCCCTGTCTGTGCTTTCCACACATTTAAATGCTTAGTGGCTTTGGTTTACCCAGCTGATCATTATATAATCATGTTTTTGCAATTACATTATTTTGAAGTCATGTATTCTTGAAACATTTTGTTTTGGTATGATGACATTTTGCTTTTGCTATGGCAACTATAAGTATACAGATAGAGAGATTTAGATATGGATATGTACTACAAGTATGTTTGCCAACACAAAGCGAATTACAGAGGAAGTGACAAGTTGCATATCCTTCAACATTTTACAGATGAAAACTCAAATCCTTGCAGCCAAACAATATCAGAGTGTGATCAGGATGGCCAAAGTTGTGGATGAAGTTGTTAATGAGGAGGAACCTACAAGCTAGGAGAGGCAACAGCAGTTTGCTTTGGGCTGTGTCAGCCCCCTCCTCTCCTCTTCCTCCTGCTTAGTTAACTGAGAATTACTTTTGCACTTTGAACTCAGTTTGCAGCAACTAAAGCAAGTGGAGGACAAACCAGGAGGAGGAGAGGGAAACTGGGACATTTTGAAAGCAGCCAAAAAAGTGGGATGACATAGGATTTATTGGAACTGTTCCTGCTAACTGAAAGAGTTGGAGGGTATGAAGCTGTTTGTTAATTTGCCATGATGCAACTGAACACTGTTCCTCTGTATCAACTGGGCTGTCAGCTGCATCAGTCCACAATTAAGGCCATTTCCGCTCTGGATTGTTATAGTGCTATTATTCCACCTTCTGGCCCCTCCCTAAACTGCAAACCCCAGGATTCCACAGGATGTTGAAAGTGGAATAAGAGCACTATAACTGTCTAGTGCAGAAATGGCCTAAAAGAAAACTCCTGATGTGGAAAGTTGCTCTGTATTGACTTCAAGTTATATTAATTGATTTAGAACATTTTAATTGAATAAAGAGATGCTGTCAATTAACTGGTCAGAAGAATTTCTTTTTTTTTTAATCAAGGCTTATTTTGAAAGAACGGCAGATGCCAAGTGTCATATTCAAAGCATTAGAAGCATTCTTTTCTATCTGAACAGAGCAAGGTGGGCAAAGAGCATCTCGGAGGCAGCATGCAATCCCCAAGCCCAACTTTTGTAGCCCTTGAAGCCTCCGAGCGATTCCAAATCCCTGAATCCTTGATTTTTTTTTCAAGGAAAATTCCCACTGAAAGATTTTTCATCTGAAAACTGGCCTAATCAACTTATAAAGGGACATGGATGTTGTGGTTTATTTCTCCTAGGCCACAGAGGTCCTCCAGCCCTGCCTCAAAAAACCAAACAGAAATTGGCCAACAATGTCCAAAATGGCAGCTGGAAGTCACATAACATCACTTCTGGCATGCCAAATTGTGATGGTGTGGCCCTCTGGAGAGGCACAGAGGCAAAATTTGTCCCCCATTCCCCTGCAATTGTCTGCTCCTATTGCAGAGACACATCTGCCTTTCTACCTTCCTGTGCTTTACCTTTGAAAATGACCTCCCCAGATTGCCTCTGTGCAGCCACCCCGATTTCGTACTTTTGGACCATCCAGACAGAGAGAAAAACAAACAAACACCAAGCAAAGAAAAATTCTTCTTTTCTGGGAAGCTTCTGAACAATCACTAATCCCAATATCATCATGCAGATTTTTGGTGCCCTACAGAAGCACTGGGCCAGTTCCTATCATCCTTTGGCTAGGGTGATGGGAGTTATAATCCAATACAGCTGGCAAGTACCAGGCTGAGAAGACTGTACTCATGCAAGTAAGCCACAGCAGCTGTGATAGAAATAGTCAGATGTTTTTATTCTGTTTGCAGCTGACTCTACTGGTCTGTCTTTGTTGTTTCCTCTGAATTTTACATTGTAAATCCTTCAGGGAAGAAACATGTCAAACTACTACTTTGTTTTTTGCGAGTCGCTGCCTACATTGACAGCACGGAACAAATAAATGGTTGAAGTGGAATCTGGCATGTTCACTCTGAACACTGCTGATGTGATGAAAGGCAAATAAAAAAAAATGCTAGTCAAGTGATGCTCTTGTTCTCCCCCCTCTCCCAATATCTAGTAGAAACATATACTCCCGGACGCATATTTAAGACTTTAAAGGAAGTTTTATGTACTGTTTTCATGACCTCTATCCTTGAAAAGTATGATGTACAAACAGAACATACTTTGTTCTGACAACAACGCATTTTTAAAAAGGGCTGGATAGTCTCGGCAGTGCTGGTTATCAACCAGCACACACATTTACGCGATGGACAAATGATCCCTTCCTAAGCTGTGTCAACATCTGAGCTCAATGGCTAGAACCCTGCTGGTATCTTATGCACGGGTAAGTTCCCCAGTTGGGCATTTCTGTCTGATGTGGAACATCTGCATGGTACACCTTCCAACTATATCAGTTTGGCAGAGGCCAAACAAGACCATATCCTCCAACTGTCCCAGTTTGGCAGGGATGGTCCCAATTAACCCCATGTTATCTAACTTTTTCAGCTGCTTTTAAAATGTCCCAGTTTTTCTCTCTTTCTCTCAATTTCCCCCTTTGTCCTGACTTACTTCAATTGCTGCAAACTGTGGCCATTTCCGCACTACAGTTTATAGTGCTATTATTCCACTTTCAACATGCTGTGGAATCCTGGGGTTTGTAGTTTCCTGAGGCCAAAGAGCTCTCTGGCTGAGAATTCTAAATGCCCCTCCCTAAATTGCAAACCCCAGGATTCCATAGGATGTTGAAAGTGGAATAATAGCACTATAACAGTCTCGTGTGGAAATGGCCTGAGTTTGAAGTACAAAAGCAGTCTGCACTTAATTAATTCAACAAGAAGAAGAAGAGAAGAAAAGGGGATAAAATCTTGCCTTTCCTAGTAGACTCAGCCGAAAGCAAACTGCTGCAACCACTCCCAGTTTGTACGTTCTTTCTAATTAATAATTTTTGGCATCGTGACCACAATCTGATGTTGCTTGGCCACCCATGTCACAGTCTTCCTCTGTGAAAAGTTGGGTGTATATAAGGCTGTGAACTTTTGACTTTTGAGATCCAAATTCCATCTCTTTTGTTTTATGTGCAAAGGAATTACTCAGGTGTGGGGATGCCTTCATTATATCACCAGGGACATTCTGTTCCATTTCATATTTCACTGAAGTTATCTACGTGAACATTTTCTCATGCTGAGATAAAACAGTAAGCTATAGTTCGGATGAGAATTATAATGGCAATTTGGGAAGCAACTTGATCCAAACCATGACCGTTCAGTTTTGAACAGTTGCTCTAATGTTCTTGTTCAAAAATAGTCTCTTTTTTTTCTGCATAATTTATTCTGCAAACCACGCTGTGGACGTGAGGGGAAGCACAGAACTACAGGTGTGCCTCCGTTAAAGGAGTACAGTAGGTCCTCCACTTTTTCAGATTTGACTTCCATGGATTTGATTATTTTCAAGTTTCTCCTGTCCCCCACCCCCACTTCAGGTGTTTCTCTTCTAGGGAAACCTTCCCTCTCGGCAGCTCCCATCAGGCCAAAAAGCCCTTTAGAAACCCACATCTGGTCCTCTTTCTTCTTTACCAGTTGCTACCTGGCCACCTCAGGATGGCTCGCAACCTAATTTCTCAGCACCACAAAGCCTCTCCTAAGGCTCCCCCACACCCAAGGAAGGAGATGGGTGTGAGAGAGGAAGTAGAGGTCCACCCTGCCAACCCATCTTCTTTCCCTCTCCTTCCCCTGACCTCCGACGCTTCCGCACGAAACTGTTATAGCGCTATGATTCCACTTGCAACATTCTATGGAATCCTGGGGTTTGCAGTTTCGGGAGGGGCCATGCGGCCCCTCCCGAAACTGCAAACCCCAGGATTCCATAGGATGTTGCAAGTGGAATCATAGCGCTATAACAGCCTAGTGCGGAAATGTCCCTGGTGCCCATTCTCCCCACCAGGCCTTGGTCCCTCTTCCCACAGACACAAACATACATTCAGATACTTGCATTTGTTTCTCTTTTGCAGGGATCCTGTAACCTCAACCCTAGCAAATGTGGAAGGCTGACTGTATTTTATATAATTTTTATTGAAAGTTTGTCTCAAAAAGAAATCCCACACACACACTTCCATGCTTAAATCTTCCAGTTGAAATTGCTCATTTCCATTCCATTACAAACATAATTTCCATCTTATAGAGAGAAGTACATTATTTCTTCTTTGATTTCTTACACATTTATATCCTTACCCAATCCAATACTCTTTTCCATTCTTTCTCAAAGCTCTGAATAGATTTGTTCTTCAAAGAAAATGCTAATTTTTCCATCTCTATCATATCCAGGACTTTTAACTTCCATTCTTCTATTTCAATATGTTTCTTTTCTTTCCAGTGCTGCACATATGTCAACCTTGCCGCAGTTATTAGATATAATATCTTCTGATGACTTCTTATTTACCTTTGTTGCCCTTACATATTTAACAAATAAAGCTCCAGTTTCATTTCAAAATTCAGTTTACAAATTCTTTGGATTTCATCATGTACCCCCTTCCAAAAATGTTTTGCTATCTTACATGTCCACCACATATGGAAAAAAGAGCCCGTCTTTTCATCACGCTTCCAACAATTTGAATTCCCATTTTTCATTATTTTTTGTAATCTTTCTGGGGGTCATGTACCATCTGTAAAACATTTTATAAAAGTTTTCTCTTAAATTTAAATATGGTGTAAATTTTACATCTATTTTCCACACTCTTTCCCAAGTTTTTAATTCAATTGAATATCCCAAATTCTGCGAGAGGGCTGACTATAGATGTATTCCTGAGCATGACTTTTTAAACAGAAAATCTGGTACCAGAAGCAGAAACAACACGGAAAGGATAGGAATAGGTTCCTACACCACAAAAAAAGAGGAGCAGTTCACCATGTTTCAGCCAATCGTTTATTCCAAACGACCCTCCACATCCATGAGTTTAACATTTGTGGATTAGATTCTTCATGGATTATTTGCTGCTGACTCTGCCACTTTTAATAGGAACATATAAATCTCACCTCATGTTTGCAGTCTCTATACAAGTGTTGGCAGACTAAAAGAGACGGTAGCAGATTCAAATGCGAGGTCAGATTTATAACTGCTCATTAAAAATGGCACAGGACAGTAGGGTGCCATCCACCCTACTTCTGCCCTGTGAAGGAACCCCACCACCTCAAAGGCAAAACTGGGCAGTTGGTGCGCTCCCCACCAGGGATTCAGATGTACTGTGTACTATACATTTGGATCCACGGTGCATTAAATACAGTGCGTGGAAGAGAGCCTACAAACAGTTGCAGTTTTTCCACTTTCACGGGGGTCCTTCACCGCTAACCCCCATGAAGATGGAGGGGCATCTTTAACAATATGCACATCTGAAATGAAACAACCAGGTCAGGTAAAGCCTTGTATAAGCAAACAAAAAGATTTTGAACCTCTCAGAAAGCATTTAAAAGTTTCTTCCAAAAAAAAAAAAAAGGCATCTGGGGATGACATTTTTCTTTCACCACTACTTTTCTTTTACCACTCTTCCTATGATTTCCATTTTGGCAGCCAAACTTATAGTTCTCTGTTTTTATTATTTAAAAAAACATGCTGGGGGAATCTGCGAGGCAAGCTTATTTACTTTCCTTTTTTCTTTCTGTTTTGCTGTTCTGGCATGTTCAGTAAGGGATTCTGGGGAGAGCTGCTTCTTAGCTTGCTTGTTGTAGGCAGGCAAACACAGTTAATGGAATTAGATACAGCAGAATCCCTTTCTTTCCCAGCTCAAGCTTTATTGCATTATTTACTGCAAATACACTGCTGCATTCTAATATCAAATGTGTAAATTCTTCAGCCTTCCTTCACCATCATCCCAATGCTAATATTGCCTCCAAAAACAAAACGAAACAAAAATCACATCTGTGCAGAGGACACAAAGAGCAGGGCTGAGCGGGCAAAAAAAGACATTCTAACAGGGAGTTTCTTTGTCACAGGCTCTGTTGGATGAGCCTTCTCCAAAGGGCACCTACTGCATTAATGAGACGCCTGAAAGGATCCATCACCCTCCAAACTTAAGAATTATCAACTTAAGGATGTCTTCCTCCTACACCACTCTGAGGCCATTTCCGCACTACATTCTTATAGTGCGATTATTCCATTTTCAACATCCTGTGGAATCCTGCGGTTTGCAGTTTTAGAACTAAACTGCAAACCCCAGGATCCATATGATGTTGAAAGTGGAATAACCGTGCTATAAGAGTGTAGTGTGGAAATGGCCTGAGAGAGCAAAGATGATGTAGCGGTCTGAACGCTAGGCTCTGGGGATCAGGGTCTGAATACCCACCCAGCCACAGAAACCCACTGCATGATGTTAGGCACGTCACACTCTCTCAGCCTCAGAGGAAAGCAGTGGCAAACCTCCTCTGAAGAAATCTTGCCAAGAAAGCCCTGCAATCATCTCATTCTAGGGTGGCCATAAGTCAGAAATGATGTGAAGGCACACAACAACACTGAAATGCTCACAGATTTCAAATCTTTTGCCAGATCTGCAACTGTCAAAGAGAGGGACCCAATCTTAGACCTGCAATACCAGTGGCAGCTGGAAGCTCCAAGGTCAGTGGGATAGGTAAATCCAATCCAGGAATTCTCCAAGGTGGTGAACCTATTTAGGGGATAAGAGTCTGCCACCTTGGACAGCTCCTTCAACATTCTGACTAAAATCCAGAGTAGCTTCACAGCCGGCAGAGCTGCCATCCATCATGGTGCATTGTGATATTTGCTCTGTCAACCCCATCAGTTAATTTATGGGAACAATGATCAGCCCTTGCAGGTATCAGGCAGAGTTGGAATGGCTAATCCCTCTAATTAGGTCAAGAATGGATTGCTAGATTAAATTTTTTTTAAAAAAAAAAGCAGGCTAATTTCTGAAACAAATAGCTGTACCATTAGGGTATGGGGGCTGAATCTCGGTGTGCCTGACGAAGCAGGGAAGGGATCAGTCAACACAATCTTATTTTTTCCCTTAAAGGCTGCCCGTGAGCCTGGGAAGGGGTAGAGAGACAGATCCCAGTTTGCTTTTCTTTTAAGCAGCTGGGCGAGGTTGACCCTTCCTGTCCTTTGCAGCTAAAGTGATGCTGCTTTAATTTCCTCTTGCTCCCACTGCAGCTCCCCAGAACTGCTCAGGATGTTTCAAACAGACGGAGTTTAATGAAAATTGTAATTAGAACCCCACAGTGCTCTTGTCTCTATGCTGGGCCTGGTAATTTACATTACAAATCAAGCTGATGTCAGGCAAGAGAAGGAAATTCATTAGAGACTAGCTGAGCAAAGTGGGCTGGGGGTTGGGGAGAGAATCCAGTAAGAGATGGCTACCCATGATACAATAATAAACATTTCAGCCCTTCCCTGCCATGAGTCTAATGCAGTTTCCACCTTGGGGGCTAATAATGTGACTCCATGCTCGTTTACTTGCAAGCAAGTCCTGCTACGGTCAATGGGCCTTACTTGCAGTTCAGTGTACCTAGGCTCCTTTCACAGTTTCCTCCTATATGCATTGGAACAATATATGAAGGAGGAACTGGGCTGCACACGCGAGCCCCATCCCATATGGCTCTACGTAACTATACCTACATGCATGCGTATGCATTTTCAAGTCACCTGTCAACCATGAATTTCATAAAGTTTTCTTTGTTGTCATTGTTAACTACCAACTCATTGACTTTGACTTATGGTGACCTTATAAACAAGACCTCCACGTCACCATTTCATCAACTGCTCTGCTCAAATCTTACAGATTCAGGGATGTGCCTTCCTTGACTGAGTCCATCGGTCTATAATGTGGTTTTCCTATTTTCCTAGTGCCTTCCACCTTCCCAAGCGTTACTGGTAATTTCCACACTATACATCATTAGTGTGTTGTACTGTTATAATCCCAGCATTGCCACCCGTGTAATGCCAGTTAGGAATGCTCTTTTCCGCACCCTTCCACCTTAAGTGGATACAGCGGTATTGCCACCAGTGTTCCTTCCACACTACAGCGTCCTTCGCCACTCCCTTTCCCTGCCTTCACCGCACCCCACCGCCCTGATTGGTCATTTTTATGTTTGTTTTTCTTTGGAAGCCGTATTAACGCAGCAGTGTTGTAACAACAGGACACACCAGTACACTATTTCATTTTCATGCTATAATGCCTAAAAATGTATTTAAAATAATAAAAAGTTTTAATTCAAAGGAGAACTTTAAAATAAACATGGAGAGGTGATAGATTTCAAAGTTATCATGCCATGGGAGTCACTGAGGGAGGGACAACCTGGGCACACCCACAGCACATCCACTGCTAGATCCATGATAACAGGAAGCACTATTAAGCACTATTACAGTACCACACTGAGCTGGCTGATGGGACTGAAGAGCTAAAGGAGGCTCTTAAGGGATTTTTTTCTGGAAATAGAATATGGCAGTTTGGAGACACTTGGGGCAGGATAGCAGCTGGGTAGAGACGATGTCATGCGGTAGCACAATTCTTGGACTGGAAACAACCCACTGCTGTTGCACTATAGTGACATTGTGCAGACATGGCCGTTGTTTTTTCTAGTGAGCCATGTCTTCTCACTATATGGCCAAAGTACAATAGCCTTAGTTTAGTCAACTTGGCTTCTAGGGAGAGTTCATGCTTGATCTGCTGCTGTAGGGCCCATTCATTTGTCTTTTTAGCAGTCCTGAGTATCCATAGAACTCTTCTCCAGTAGCACATTTCTACGTGGGCTATAATATTGTACTCTCATCAGTGCATCTGAAGAAGTGAATTAATATTCACAAAACCTCATACTGAAATATAGCACTTAGTTTCAAAGGTGCTATTAGATTTCATCTTCATTCCACCCCCATTTTCCTCCTTATCCCTCATAGCTTGACCCTTCCTCGGAACCTTGGTTGTGCAATGAATTCACTACACACTTTGGAGTCCCAAGCACATGAAGGATTCTAAATGCATTTGACTGAATTCAGAAAGACTCCTCACCAAACACACACACACCCCTTCAGTCATACTTTTAAAAAAACGGACATGCACGGCTGAGGGATTCCATAACCTCCAACTGTCCTGTTTGGCAGGGACAGTCCCAATTAATCTTTTGTCATCCCCCTGTTCCTGTCACTTTTAAAATATCCCAGGTTTTCTTTCTTCTGCCCACTTTCCTCTTTTGTCCTCAGCTTATTTTATTTGCAGCAAACTGAGTTCATAGTGCAAAACGAGTTTCTACTCAACTCCGCAGGGAGGAAAGGAGGGCAAAATCCTCAACAGACTCATCCAGAAGCAAACTGCTGCAGCCTCTCCTAACTTATGTGTTCTTCCTTATTAATAACTTCTGTCATCTTGACCACATTCTGATGTTGCTTGCCCACATGTGTCCAATTTTCATCTGTGAAATGATGGAGGGTATGCGATTCTGAAAACTGCAGTCCAACAAAGAAATTTCTCCAAGTGGTTCCTCAGAAACTAGGGAATATGATAATATGGGGACAAATGAGAAAGCAGCCTAATCTAATATGAGGTTATTTAACAACAACAATGTTTATTTCCTATCAGGCTTTAATATAATGCGAATGAATCCCACCATATTTGCAGTTTATTAGCATATTTGCATTTCCAATTGGGGTAAAATGGTTTCCTGGAAACCATCCCATGCAGAATATAGTCACCCAAACATATTGTCAGGGTAAAATTATTGTCTTTGATCTGGGCCAATGAAGCTGGAGATCCACAGACTGCAACAGGGCCAAAAGATCTCTGCACCCTGCCTATCAAAGACCCTGACAAGGCTCCTACGCCACCCTGACAATAAAAGTGAGGTTGTGTGAATCCATCTGTTGTATTCTGACTCTCTGAGGGCAGACCATTAGGCCTTGCTGCTCCTTTTCAGTTCTGAAGCTGAGTTTTCAGTGTGAGCAGAAGCCAGTAGGAATATTTGCATGGTCTAGGGAGGCTCCTCCCCTTCAAATGATGAGTAAGATAAATCTCTCCCACTCTCACTCAGATCATGAGTTTCTGGTGAGGCCAGGATGTGTTCTTCAGAGGCTACGACAATTCTGGGTCTATGCAACTAAGCAAAGTTTGTTGTTGTTGTGTGCCTCCAAATTATTTCTGGCTTGTGGTAACCCTAAGGCAATCCTATCATGGGGTTTTCTTGGCAAGATTTATTCAGAGGGAGTTTGCCTTTGCCCTCCTCTGAATCTGAGAGACTTGGCCAAGGTCACCCAGTAGCTTTCCATGGCTGAGTGGACCCTGGTCTCCAATGTCAATCCAGTGTCCAAACCACTACACCACACTGGTTAGTACAACCAAGCAAAGCATGTCTCAGTAAATACCTATATTTCTCTAAAGATAAATCTGTGTCTATGTTCCAGGACCTTTTTGTAAACCACTATTGGTCAAAGGCATCTGGGTTCAGTTCCTTTCCCATATTCACAACCAGCTTCTTCAGGAGCCATCACGTCAGAGATGACACCTTGAAGAAGCAGGAGGGAAAGAGCTGTTCCTTCTTGACCACCATTGTCCTTCCTCCTTTTTCTCTACTTTCTTCTCCATATGTACTTCTCATACTTTCTCATATACAATATCCCTTGACTTACCCCTTAAATCTATCTATTGGCTTATGTATGGCTTCTCCTAACTTCTCTTACAAGGCAGAGACTGAAGCTCCTGCTGCTGATTTCTGGCCCAAGTCCATGTTCTTCCAATTCTTAGTGTTCTCACAGGTGATCTTTTGCTCTAGGCAACTCACCCATGATATTCATAGGGACAGAAACACTTGGCTACCCATTCTGTCAGTGCGATGAAGTACATTAGTTAAGACAATGAGACTAGCATTTTGGGGCTAATATTTCTTGAGTCAACCAATCTGCACAGTGGTATAAAATGTCATGAAATAGTATTGAGATCCACTTGTCATTTTGTACAGAATGTGTCCCAAAGAGCAAAGCTCCTCAAGAAAGGTGGATTTCACCCCACTGATTTTCCACTGTTGATTTTTCCCCAGGAAAAGAAATCTATAGTGGATGAATACTCCATTAATTACTATGGTAATTACATGTATAGCAGATCCAGTCCTCCTCAATCCTGTCTTTCCATGAGCCTGTCCTCCATAAACTAATCAAAAATGGAACACAGCTTGTTTTCTGTCTTCAGAGACACAGCAAGACAATCAAGCCTGTCCCTATCTGATTACCTCAGAAAGCATCCACAGTACACAGTTACACTTGTCATGTATCCATCCTGTGAAATTTTGAGATCTGGAGTTTGGTAGGGGAGCTAGTATTCTCTATCAGAGAGCTCTAGCGCTGCTGTTCAGAACTGGAGTTGTCTAGCAGAGAACTGGAGGTACCTTACAAAGGTATAGATCCCAGGATTATATATGATAGAGCCACAGCAGCTAACTGTGGTAGTTTAGATTCAGACTAGATTAGAAACCTTGTGAGAGGCAGTAAACCTGTTTCTATAACCCAACACAGGGCCAACCAAAAATATTTGCTGCCTCCAAAAGATGATGCCCTTCAACTGTTAATTCAATGTACCAAAGCAAGACTACCAACTTGAAACTTACAACCACAACATTACTAACAGAATAGGGTTTTCCATTCTATCTGAAGCACCAGGCAAATTCAGGATGTACAGGTCAGGCTTTATAAGGTCAGGTAGAATGATTATGGGGAGCTGCTGCTGTTGTCCCCTGCCATCTATCTCCTGAGGTGTATGTTTTACTAATCGCGGGGCCAGCCCTGCCATGATGGTTCTAAGAATTACATTTCAAGAATTGTTCAGAAGGTGTGTACATCTTGAGAAACCCACTGGCAAGAGTAGCCATCTTATCTACCAAACATCTGAATGGTAAGATGTACTGCCATAGCAGAGCAGAAGTTCCTGTTTTGTGACATGAACGGTTAATGCAGGAAATGGCTCATGACCAACCACAAACTCTGATTGGTGTAAGTACTCAAGCAAAGCACTAATTCATCAGACCAAAGGCCTGCCTAGTCGAACATTTGGTTCACACTGTGGACAGTCGCCTGTCTATGGGGAAACCTCTCTGCAAGACATAAGTGCAACTGCATTCTCTACCTTGCATTCATCTAATCCTGGGGTTGCAACCCGAGGCTCACTTATCTGGCATCCTGTTCAGGCATTCCCCTGGACATGAGATGTACTAAGTGGGTGGAGGGGGGACAGGTTCTAGCACACATAAGCCCCACTTCCCAAATGTCCCATGTACCCAACAACATTAGGAGATCTTGAGAACAAGGGTTTTCTTAAGACACTGTGCTAACTTTATTGGGCTGAACTTGGTTACAGAGATCCCAAAGTTGGGAACCCTAAGTTCTCCCTTCCCCTGATACACCCATTGACCTCTCCATTGGGCTTGGGAGTGGACTGCATCAAACCTGCTGGGACTGATTGCAGGGCAAATGTGTGCAGGATTTTGCTACACAGCAACCAAACATTTTTGCAAAGGGAATCCCTAACCCTCGTGACCACTGATGTTCTTTGGAAAACTTTACATCAGGCATTCTCAACGTTGCCCTTCACTCCACTCTTTGCTATTAATTTCCATCAAGTTGGTTTCAGCCTATGGTGATCCTATGAATGACAGCTCTGAGAAACTTTTTTGTTAACAGCCCTGCTCAAGTCTGCAAAAATTCAGGGCGGTGTGTTCCTTGACTGGGTTGATCCGTCTATGTTGTGCTCTTCCTCTTTTCATACTCCCTTCAACTTCACCAAGCATGATCATCTTTTTTACTGAGTCATATTGCAAGATATGATAACCTCAGTCTAGTCATTTGACCCCAACCTATCCTACTCCATAAAGGGGAACAAAGATTAATTCCAAATTCATCTGGGGACAGAATGCCTCTAGTTTTTTTAGGGTTACCTGGTAAAATAAGGGACAAAGCTCTGCTGATATTGTCTCTTCTACACAACCATTAAGGAGACAGGAGACCTGTCCTTTATTTCACCTGACAACCCTGAGTTATTCCCAGACAAGCTATTCTTTTTCAGAAAAACACTGGACCCAAATTGGGGAAGCAAAGAGATGGAAATGTGATTCTGTTACTTTTTGCCACGAAGGCAAGCTGGCCTCCTAGAAATCCAAGAATGCAAGAGAGTTAAGAAAGCCTTTTGTTATTTCTATGAATAAATGTATGTTATACATTTCAAGCAGCACCAGATGAATATTTTTCCTGGCAAATGCAGAAGGCAACACCTCAGTGATCCAGTAAAACTGTGTTTATTTTCCTCAAGGGATGGGAAAGGGAGTGTGACTTTGGGTAAAGAGGCCATGAAAAACTGGTTTTCCTTTATTATGGGTGAATGTGAGCAGGGAGTTCACTCATTTGTGACCCCTTCATCTCCATCCCCCTTGGCAAAAACACTGGGTTCATGTTGTGGTCATGTCTGCCTGTCCCCGCAAGGACTGCTCCATTCTTCCCTCTGTCGCTTTGCTGTATCACATTTCACGCCTCTCTACTCTCGGCAAGATTCCACTGTCAGAAACATTTGCTTGATTCTTCACTATGCGACATTCTCCTCATCTCCTAACCTGGAGTGGGCAAAGTGTGGCCCAGAGGCCACGTGGGCTCCCAGAGCCATTTTGGCCCCCTCAAGGTAAAAGTGTGCTCCAAAATGCCCCCCAATGCCCTATGTGAGTGTAGAAAGCATTCTCACCATGTTTGGAGGCTACCTGTCCCCTCAAAAGGTCAATTTTTTCTTCCAAATTTTTTCCAAATGCTAGTGAGATGGAGGGACAATTCCTCCATGTCCTGGGGCACCTACAAGTGACCAATAAGCCTGTTTTTGAAACAGTAAATTACTTCTGCTCACTTCTTGTTGTCAGAAAAAGGACTCTCCTGGGTCTAAAGTGGTGCAGGAAGGCCCAAAAACATGGTGAAAATGCCCCATCTTCCCTAAAGGACATTTGGAGGCAAAAACACTTTATGCTTTTTTTTTAATAGAGGTGGGTGGTGGGGTCCAGCCCTCCAAGGTCTCTTGGAGGACCAGTGTGGCCCCCTAGCATTCCACGGTTGCCCATCCCGGTCATAAACTGAGGGATAGCAAACTAGTAATCCTCCAAATGCTGTTGGACCACAACTGCCAGCATTCCTCACCACTGTTTATGCTGTCTGAGGTCTGAATCCTACTGGAAGTCCCATGTAGAGCAAAATGCAGAACTCTCATCCTCCACAAAAGTTTTAGCATGCTGGATAGATCCTTTACTATTGTTATTATTTTACACCACCACTGTACATGGCACTTTACAAGTAAAAAACACCCAAACATTTCTGTGCCCTCAGGCTTACAATCTAATTAATGACATAAAAGAAAAGGGGGATGGCCGAGTGGGAGAGGATTCAGTCCAGCAGATACTGCCTCTTCTTCTCTCCCTCTTCAACCAGGGCAATGGCAGTCGGGACAGAGGGATGGTTTTTCATCTGCTTCTTGGTCTAGGCATGACGGAGCTGTGCTTGCCTCTTCTCCTCTCTCTCTGTGGCCAGGGCAGTGGCTGTTCGGATGGACAGAGGACCTTTCAGCTACTTCCAGGCCTAGGCACAATGGAGTGGTGCCTGCCTCTTCTTCTAATCCTCTGTGGCCAGTTCAGACTAAAAACCAGAGCAGATTCACTGCCCCACTAAAACAGAAGCCATTCACAATCAGACTTAGGCCATTTCTGCACTCTACCTGATCCCATCCTCCTCCTGTTGCAATCCCAGCAGCGCCTTTGCTGGGAAGGGAGTGTGATGAGAACGCTTCCCTCCATGCCTAGCCAGCTCCCTGCAGAACGGAGCATGAGCGACACACACCTGCCTTCTGCAGCACAGCCAGTCTCTCTCCCATGCTGTGCTGGCGGAAGGATGCACCTCCATCACACTTCCTGCCCTTCTGCATGGCCAGGAAGGACAGGAGTGTTGCACAATTGCGGGCACTTAACAGATTTATTCCTGCAATTGCAATGGGGGGGCGGGATGACAGCGGGACCACGAGGTCATGCAGAAGCACGACTCGCAGACCACTGCCATTGCCTCCCCATAGGCCCTTTTCACACCTTACCTTCATCATGGCGGTGGGGGGCGGCGCGGCTTCCCGGTTGTGCGGCTAGCGCCCTACCCCTTCCTTTTGCAGTGCAGCCTGGGAGCTGTAGGCTGCGCCGGGGGAGGAAGTGCGACCGGCCCGGCTCATTCGACGCACCACACACATGTAAGTGCGCGAGGGCCCTGGGAGCATTGCGCGACCGTGCGGTATTTTCGGCTTAGAGCCAAAAATAAAAAAATGCACATGCACCCTGCTTTAGGCTCGTGAGCGTCACGTGAATGGGAGTACGTTGTATGGACCGATGCTCCCATTTACGCAACGCTCAAGGGGCCCTCATGCAAAAGAAACTGCATGCGAAAAGGGCCACAGTGAGGCAGCCCCGTTGTGTGGAAATAGCCTTAGTCAACAGTCCCGACCTAGAAGCTTTTTTAAGGTTTAGGGAAGCATCAACTGACCTACTCATGCCTCTGGATAGAAGACTGATCAGTTGTTATCCACACCACTCCCAGAGCCATCAGCCAACGGCAGCAGCAGTCAATAATGTTGTGGAAAATACTGAAGTAAATGCACATGCCTTAATAGTCATCCTAGCTACATCTCTATGGGGAATCTAAAAATGCATGCAAACTGTCTGGATTGATCTCAACAACTCAATTCTCTCCACCAGGTGTGGACTTTTTGTAGACCCAATAGGTCTTCATTGCCCCTTCAAGAACCAGAAGATCCTGTTGATAGCCTCAGGAGAACTGAGGTAAGACCAGAAAAGTCCCAAGAGGCTATGTCCTAAGAGGTAGGAGTCACTAGGAAAAAAATCCACAGATAAGATGTAAGAGAGAAGTTAAGAGAGAGGTTTAATGGCACTTTAACTGAAAACAGAATTGCTTCTTAGGCCATTTCCACATTATACTGCTATAGTACTATTATTCCACTTTCAAAATCCCATGGAATCCTGGGATTTGCAGTTTAGGGAGGGGCATTTAGAAGTCTCAGCCAATAAGCTCTTTGGTGTCAATAAACTATGAAACCCAGAATTCCACAGGATGTTAAAAGTGGAATAATAGCACTATAACAGTGTAGTGCAGAAATGGCCTTATACTTTATAGATGTAGCATGCCCCAGATGTCTTGAACAGGTAGTACAGTCATGGGGAGTGATGGGAGTTGGAATCCAAAATATCTGAACAGCACCAAGTTACAGAAAGCTAATATAGGTGTTGCTGAGCAAGAATAACTAATGGTCTCTGATTCTGCTTCCTGAAGTTGCTTGTCTTAGAACAGGGGCTGGCATAACTCAACAGCCCACCCACCCACCCCCATCTTTAAAAAGAGATTGAAGGAGAAGTATTGGGACTCTGTTCTATGCATCAGAACTATAAGCCCTGAAGGCCATCATCATCTCTCTGTCATCCTATGCAACTTGTTTTGGTTTCCCCTCGTCTCACAATAGCACACCTGACTCCACTTTTCACTATTATGCATCTTTTCCTGGCTTCCAGCCAATAAATACATCAATTAAATTTCTTTGGCATGCCTCCCTTGTGCACATGTCCCGCTTTATGCGCCTCTTTCATTCACACTAAGTGTCCCCCTCCTCACTCCACCTTAATCCACTGCCTTATGTTTTATTCAAAGGAGAATCGACTCTCTTTTTTAAACAAGGTTAAGCACTGCATCGGAAGACAATAAAGACTTCTCTTTTACGGAAGCAGTGTTCAATTCCAGATGTCAGTTCTATAATAACTGCAATTAAAGTAGGGAAGACAATGCCTCTGGGCATATACTGAGTGCATTTCTCCTTCCAATACCACAGAAGTATAACTAGCTTTTAGCTATGTGATATCTGGGTGAGAGAGGGAGAATGGGAGGACAGAGCCTAGGATTGTAAGATCTATCTGGGTTTTTTACATGTTGCATCATTCTTCTTAATGCAAGAACAAACCCTGGTTCTTCTCCTAGAATCCCAAGACAGGAACAGTATAAGGCATCTCTCCTTATTTTTCTTCAATATTTATCACTCTTCCAATGGTGAGAGCCACTGTGTTGCAGTGTTTAGGTGCAGGGCTAGGACTCAAGGAAACCAGGGTTCATGCATGGAAACCTAGTGGGTGGCTCTGCGCTAGCTACATTCTCTCATCCTCAGCAGAAAACAATGGAAAACTCCACCTGAACAAATCTTGGCAAGAAAACCCCATGACAGGTTCACCATTTGTTGAAAGTATCTTGAAGGTACACAGCAGCAGCTTCCAATCCAGTCACTCACATTGCCCAAAGGGATTCTTCTCTGCTGGTTATTCCGCATATTCTTCCCCAGTCTACAGATTGCAGTGAAGAAGACTGATAATGAATGTAGAGATCCAGCTAAAATGAAGATCCAGGTTGATTCTAAGTACGTGCTCAGTCCAAGAGCTTCTTGCCCCAAACAAAATGAAGTTCACCATCCTTTTTCAACTTTGCCTGCCGCATTTTATATTCTGCTTTTCTTCCCATAAGTTCAAGGCAGCATACTGTGTGTGGCAGGCCAAGCTGAGAAAGAGTAATGCATCATCCGGGTAGTTCCATGGCTTATTTAACGATATGAGTGACTGAACAGCAGGCAAGGAGGTAAGAGAGACTTTGGGGTACCATGGTCCTAAGCTGTGATGGGCTTCATAAATTAAGACCAGCACTTTGAATGGAGCCCAAAACTGGACTGGGCACCAGGGGAACTGATGAGGTCAGGGGATGTTGATGGCAATGGACAATGTCAATGGGATACTACTCCTTTAAAGTCTGGGCTTTTACCCGGCCTTTAAAAGGAGCTATCCAAGATGCTGAACACTATCCCCAAAAGCATTTCCCTGACCCACTTAAATAGCAGCCCCCACCCACCACTGGTTCTAGCATAATATGAAGAAAGCATGTGGTATACCCCCAAACAGTGTCTATTCCCTGTGGATTAGCAGACCAGTTGGGAAAGCAATTGTGGATGGAAAAGAGTCTCGTGAGCCAAGGGGCCTATTCATACCACACAATCTTAGCACTATATCATTCCACTTTAACTGCTATGGCTACATTCTGTGGAAGCCTGGGAATCTGCAGTTTAGGGAAGCAGTGGAGCTCTCTTGGCTGAGAATTCTAAATACCCTCCCACGAAACAGCAGATCCCAGATTTTCATAGGAGGTAGCTATAGCAGTTAAATTGGAATCACAGCTCTATAACTGCGGTGTGAAAGGACCCACCACCCCACCTACACAAGAGAGGATCTGGTCAGCACATGCCCTCCGCACACAGACATACATACAGCTAGCAGAAACATCATCATGTGACTGTCATGAGTAATCAGGACAATTAACTCTGACTCCGAGACTTATTGCCCTCTCCTTTCTTTCCCCACCCCCAACCCTTTCAAAAGAATTCATTCAAGCATTTGCTTCACCCTAGTTCTCAGACTGTGTATTTGGCAACAAATAGATCCTGCTACTTCTATTGTCAACTGTCATCGAAGAACTGAAACAAAAGGGACATTATGCATCGATTGGGAGGCACACAATCACTTTCTTGTCCCAGACACTTGCCCAAAGCCATATCCCATTACCATGCCTTTCTCTCTGGCCGCTAGTGACACAGTTCACAGCCAAGTGCTATTTCAGTGGAGGTCTGAACTTCCCCCACTGACATTCCTAAAATGGCCTTGATTCACACACATGCACAAATAGCAGTGGCTAATTTACATCTCTGCAATACATGCATATAGCCACCTAGGCTTAGCTGTTTTATGCGTTTGGGACCCAAGATCCCATGTTTTCTACGAAGAGAAGTCGCAGATTCTATCCAGCTCCCAGCTAGGTGTATCTGTACTGCCTACACAGCATGAAATGTGGTCAGAGATTCTGGGGACCCAGGTTGGGGAACCACTTATTTAAACAATCAGAGGGTACTGTTAAGATTTAGCCCTGCTTGAAATCTTGAAGAACTTGCACAATTGGCCATGATGGCTGAGACATGCTGGGAGTTATAGTCCAAATAAGTGATTTTTCCAAGCACCACTGCAGATACACAACTGATCACAGTAAACTGTTGCAGACTGGAAGGAGCTTGCTCTTCTCCCTCTGTGCCGGAAAGGACACTCTGCAAAGTGGAAGGATTGATTACTCTGGCCTCTGTCCACCAGCCCAGGGGTCAAGTTTCACGGAAAGGCTGCATCCTTTGCCTCCCAGGAAGAGCATCCTGACCAAAAAGGGAGTCTACACAAGTGTTTCATTCCAGCCCCCAACCTTTAACTGAAAATCACAGAAAAGAATCAAAAGAGTCGGAAGCCACCTAGTCCATTTCCCCACTAGTACAGGAATTCACAGCTAAAGAATACCTCACATTTGATCATGTGTCCTGCTTTAAAAGCTCCAATGAAGGAGAGTCCACCACTTTTTGTGATAGTCAGTTCCACTGTCAACAGCTCTTACAGTCAAGAATTTCCTCCTAGAGTTTCATCAGAATCACTTTTCTTGTAATTTGAATTACTGGTTCAGGTTCTGCCCTCTGGGGCAGCAGAAAGCAAGTTCACTCCATTCCACTGTGACTACTCTCCAGATGTTTAAAGGGACTGTGACAGAGCCTGGGGACATGGCTAACCTGAGCGGTAGAGCAGCCCTAGCAACAGGTTGCCATGTAACCAAAGTGACTCTGTGTGAAAGGAACCCAGCCCATTGGTGAGAGGGAAGGGCTGAGATTTTGAGAGGAGAAGGTCTCCGTATAAGGCACAGTGACTTGGATTTTAGAGATTCTTTCAGTGAGATTTCCAGAAAGAGGGAAAATTTTAAGTTCTGGCTCTTCAATCAGCCAGGAGGGTTGTCTGATAAGTGTGGTTGCCTTCTCAGAGGTCTAGACAGAAACAGAGGAGAAACTAAACTATTTTTGAGCTGGGTCAGAAGGTGTGACCTAGACTTGGGAATTAAACCTTTGAGCAAAAGGGAAGTAAAAGGTCTGTGTATGTAAGGAAGTTTTGTGTCTGTATATTGCATGGAGGTATAAGGAACTGGTTAAATATCTTTTGAAGTTCTGTATTGCTCGGAATTTCTTATGATACCCAATAGCTTTTCCCTGTCTGTTATTTTAATAAAGATTGCGTTATATTATTATAAATTCTGACTCAGCAAAGTACTTTTCATTAGTAACAGGCTATCATAGATCAGCAAATCATTCTGAATAACATCTGTGAGGCTTTACCCTTTATACATTAAAATGGTGGTTTTAAAGGGAAAAGCCGGGGTGTATAGAGGTGGGGCAGGGTGCTATAGCAAACTAGGAAGGAAGCTTCCCCTCCAGTCTGTGAGAAGGAAAAGCAGGCCTGGCCCCTCCACAGTGACTGTCACATCTATCACCCATCCAGTGTGGTGGAGTGTTGGTCGGGGATTCTGAGAGACCAGGTACTGAATTTCTGTTCAGCCTTGGAAACCCACTGGGCAAGTCACATTCTTTCAGCCTCAGAGAAAGGCAATGGCAAGTCCCCTGAAAAAATCTTGCCCAGAAAACCCTGTGATAGGTTTGCCATAAGTTGGAAATGACTTGAAGGGCACACAACAAAAGCAACAACAATCACATCACTCTCAGTCTATTCTTCTCTGTCCTAAAAACATACCCAGCTCCCTCAACCATTCCACACAGGGCTTCATTTCTAGACTTTTTACCATCCTGGGCATCCTCCTCATGGCATTCTGCCCAAGTTACTGCAGATAGCCATTGAGTATGAAGCTTCCCTGTTGCAGCTGCACAGAGAAGATCTTTTCCTCAATTTTGATTCATCCAGGCAGCCTCTGGGAAAGAGGCAAAAGATGTGATGCATCAAAGCTGGCCTCCTGACCCCATCTTTTAGTTGACCCTGATGGCTTAAGGGAATATGTGAGGCAATAGATCCTTGGCTAGTTGATCTATTGAAACAGTGGTGCTCACTCACTCGTGAGGGAAGGCATTATCACAAAAGAGCCCAAGCAAGGCCAGAAGAGCCACGAGGAAAGAGGCCATTTGGAAAGAGAGTGGCAGCTCCAAACATTAATGGGAGTCACCATATGTTGCCTTGCTCCAGCTGAGGCCTTCAGGCTCCTGAACACCATAATCATTATTTATTTAGATTCATAACAGTGATCTTACAGCACCTCAGAGACCAGCTATCTTGCTGTGCCAAGACTGTGGAGACTAACTGCCTACACCGACTTCCTAGATGTCCCAGAGTACCTTAAGCTGATTGTGTCTGGGACCTGTTCCCTGTAACCTGTGTTACTATGTTTTCCCTCTCTTTTTAAAAACAACCATGTGAGGTTGTTGTTCTTCCATCTGTGATTTCTTCCAGACTTCATCACACGACATTGAATCAGGGATTGGCAGCTACAACAGGTCTGGAAGAATTGTTCTGTTCCTAAAGGTCCTATGAGGCACAGACAGACGGCTCAAAATAAAAATAAAAAATAAAAACATTTAAAAACATAAAAAAAAAAACCCTGAAAAGTGGCCACAAATCCACAGATCAGTGGTTCTCAACCTGTGGGTCCCCAGATGTTTTTGGACTTCAGCTCCCAGAAGCCCTGAGCATTGACCATAGTGGCTGGGGCTTCTGGGAGCTGAAGTCCAGAAACATCTGGGGACTCACAGGTTGAGAACCACTGCCATAGATAGATAGATAGATAGATAGATAGATAGATAGATAGATAGATAGATAGATAGATAGACAGACAGACAGACAGACAGACAGACAGACAGACAGACAGACAGACAGACAGACAGATATAGATAGATAAATGTTAAACAGCACACAGCAACCCTGAAACCTATTCCAAGGGTGAATTCCCACAACTGGAGGTTTCCAAGATGGACAATTCATTTGCTTTCTGTGCTAGAAAAAGGACAGTGCTGAAAGCCTGGAAGGCCCAGAGGCCACAAAACCAGCCTTGAGGGACGGATGTATATGCTCCAGAGCCACAATTGGTTCACCTAAATATAGTATCTACCTGGGGATGGAGGGAAGGATTTTGTCTTGATTCTACTGCATAGTCATGCAAATAAATGTGTATAAACAGCAAGATAGCATACGGTGCATCAGTAACATCTTGGAGAGCTACGTATGAAGTTACAGGACAATTATCAGTGTTAACAGATATTCCAGCTGCCATTGCTCTGGTCTCTGAGGGAGAGAAGAACAGCAAGGCAAAGCTCCATCATGCCTCGGCCCGGCTGCTGGTGAAAGGCCCTTCCTCCGTTCCAGCTGATGTTGCTTTGGAATCTGGGGACAGAAGAGCAGCCAGGCATAGCTCTATCGTGTCTCAGTCCAGTTGCTGGTGAGAAGTCTTCCCTCCATGTTTCAACTGCCATTGCTTTGACCTCTGAGAGAGAGAAGAGCAGCCAGGCATAACTCCATTGTGTCTTGGCCCCAGTTACTGGTGAGAGGTTTTCCCTCCATGTTCCCTCCCTGGTCCAACTGCCATTGCTCTGGCCTCTGAGAGAGAAAAGAAGTGGCAGTTCCTGCTGGACTTAAGCCTCTCCACTCTGCCATTCCCTGCTCCTTCTGTGAACTGTTTTTTATACTGTAAGGTAAGTCAGAGAACCGTCAAATTAATGACTTGTAAGCAGCCCTGGGATCTTTTTAGCAGGGTACAAATGTTCTAAATAAATAAATAAATATTAACAGAATGTTCTTTTGGAACAGATGCTTTCCTTAAACCACCTTAAGTGACGCCCTCTCTACCTCCCAATCTCTTCAGAAGAAGCCATTCAAGCATAAAAGCAACCAAAATTGGTGAAAAGATCCAGGGCCAGTTTACTGGGACAGCTGGAGACAAAGGAAAATATCTTTATCATGAGAACAGAGACATTAAAATCATCTTGGAAGACTTGGACAAAAATGTAACAGGTAAATAAACACCAAACCCTGCCTCTATCAAATACATAACCTGGCCCAGGCAAATCTATCAAAAAATCCAACAAGCACAAAATATACCGGAAGTCCAATCACTGTCCATACAATTTTCATTGTTTCGGTCATGAGGTTGCTCTTACTATTACTAAAATTAATATTTGTAAATATGCAAAGTGCTCCAGCTTTTCCAGTTATGACATTCCAATTTTGATATGAAAATTCCACCTTGGACTGAGTTTGTTTGTTTGGATTTGTTACCTCTTCTCATTGTTTGGACAGGCACCAGAGAAGAAACCTGGTAAGATGACTAAGACAGTGAAGGATATGGAAACAAACCCCTATGAGAAATGGTAGAAGGTCCTGAGTCTTTTTAGCCTAGAGAAGTAAAGATGGAGAGGGGATATGATCAGCATCTTTAAATATCTGAAAGGCTTTCATAGAATCATAAGAGTTTGAAGGGGCCCTATGGGCCACTGAGTCCAAACCTCTCCTCAGTGAAGGATCTCCAGCTAGCGCATCCTCAGCAGGTAGCTGTCCAACCTCTTTCTGAAGACATCCAGGGAAGGAGACCCCTGTGTAGGTCATTGGTTCCAGTGCAAAACTGTTCTCACTGTCAAGAAGATCCTTCTAATGTTCATGATGGAATGAATTTGGTTTCCACATCCAGTGGGATGACAGAAGATTAATTGGGGCTGCACTTGCCAAACTGGGACAGTTGGAGGGTATGTTATCTACAAACTCTATTAACATGCTTGCAGAGACATAAAAGCACACCCATGGAGTTTATATGAAATAGGTAAAATTTATGTGGAGAAGTGCAGCAGGAGAAACCTTTCTTACCATACTAGAACCGGGGGGGGGGGTCATGCAATGAAACTGAATGATGGCAGATTAAGGACCAACAAAATGAAACTTTACAGCTTTTAGAAGAAGAGGTAGACAAATTCGTGAAAGTTAAGGCTATCAATGGCTATTGGTCATAATGGATATACTGGATATACTCATGTGTAGGTCTAGACATTTTAGTCAAAAAATCAACTCAAAAATCTTATCTTGACTGACCCCTGGGGCAATTTAAGTACTTTATCTTAATAAAAAAAAAGGAACCATCTCTTTCTCTGAGTGGAGTGGCAAGAGGCGAGAGCGTTGCCTGTCCCAAGAGAACCTAAAAGAAGCACTGAGCCCACTTACTCTCCGCCACAGTGCCGCTTTCAGCCTTTTTGAATGCCTGAGTGGGAAAATGGTGGTGGTGGTGGTGGTGGTGGCTGGGGCAGCTCTGACACTTACCCCTCTCCCTGGTCTGACCCTTTATGTATCTATGGGTTATATTGAAATCCACAATTTTGCCCCCAAAACCTGCCCCCAACTTACACATAAGGCTGACTCATATAAGGTTGACTTAAGCCATTTCCGCACTACACTCCTACAGCGTGATTATTGCACTCTCAACATCCTACGGAATCCTGGGGTTTGCAGTTTCGGGAGGGGCCAAAACTGCAAACCCCAGGATTCCATAGGATGTTGAAAGTGCAATAATCGCGCTGTAGGAGTGTAGTGCGGAAATGGCCTACAATATAGCATATTCCCTTTAGTATCAGAAGTAGCAAACCTCCACATCTCAGTTGCTATTGAAAACAACCTAGAGGTAACCACTGCTGTCTTCTCCTGGTTGCTGACCTCCTATGAGTCCCCTGGTTGTTCAGAATGAAATACTGGACTAGATTTGTCTTTGGTCTGATCCAGCACAGTTCTTATTGTGTTCTGTTCTTAAAAACGTGTCTGCATGGCCCCTCTCACATTATTCTCTTTATTGATTTATATTAAGGTTTATAAATGCACTTTTTCTTCCCAAAGGAAACACAAAGAAGTTCATGTAGTAAATGCAAAAGAGCATCCCTTAAAAGAAGGGAAACCCAATACTGTCCACATTATCAAACGCAAAAACGATAATCAGGAGACTGGATAAAAGCAAGCAAAACCAAAATCAGACCACATTCCAGTAAAAGACAAAAACATAAATGCCTGTCTGAGGAAAAGAGGTGTGTGGGTGTGTGTATGTATGCTTGCCAAATAGTTGGGTTATCAAGTATCCTGTAAACAAGGAATGAAAAATAAAGTGAAACATTCATGCATATGTGAACCACACGGGAGTCTGTTGCAGAAAACTGCAGACTTTTTAATTCAGGCAGGATTTTGGCTCTCGATTTGCATGGCAGAAGCATCTTTTAAAGCAGGGTGCTATGTGTTTATCTTTTAAAACTATGCTTCAACTGTTTTGCCTCTAACATGATTGTTTATTTATTTTTTTTAATAACAAAATTTTCGCTGTCTTTTCTTTTAATGTGTTGTAAGTCACATTTGGGCCTCATGTTGGGAGAAACGTGGGATTAAAATAGAATAGCAATTACAAGAAACCATCCACCATTTAAATGCAAATGTCATTTAAATTAATGGAAACGGCAAAAGCAGAAGAGAACATCCTGTTGGACTGTGCAAGATTGGAGCACGGATTTTTAATTCATTACCATAAAGATTGCTACCTGCAAGATTTTACTGTTGGGGGTAGCAAGGAAAACAAAGATGAAATGCAACAATCTTGGGTTGTGGCAGCAAAGAATAGCATTTTATGCTCATTACTCGTTTTCTGAGGGTTGGGAATATGCCTTGCTTTATCTTAATTATATACAAGGTGGCCAGGTTTCCCTTCCACCTCTCTCTTTCTCTTCTTTAACATTTTTTTTAAAGGAGTTCTAAGCTGCACAGCAACTCAGAACCCTGCTGCTTGTATATGTCAAAATACCCACCAACACTGGGTCCCACATCAGTGGACTAGCGCATCCATTTCAGGTTTTGACAGGCTTTAAAGGAGCTATTCACAGTGCTGGACTTGTTTAGGAATAGCAGTCAACACCAGGAGAATTCTTTTTAAAGTTTGCATTAAAACATGGAGTGGATTCACAACCCCACTGACATGGGAGCTGCCACTGCCAGGCAGGAACCATGATGGCATGACACAGATAAAAACTGACACCCACTTGTTCCTGTTCAAGCAGAGATTAGCAACTTCAGACTTAAAGGATCAACTCTGGTTCCCCCCCCAACATAGAATCCCAGTATCCACGAGTCAGGGTCTGGTGCAGAAGATGTGTATTTAGAAATAATGAATTCAGAGCAAAACCACCAACACAAGTGTGGTTGGCTGCCAGCCACATTTCCTGGTGACTCTCTATAGTGTCACATCATTTAACTCCTTCAGAAAGTTTGGTTCCTCCTGAAATGGTCAAGCAATGTAATGACTACTCTTAAGTCTAACTCACCACATGCAGGCCTAGATTCTGAGCTGGATATGACTCCTTGAAACACTACGGGAAAACACCTTTGCTTCTGACAATTGCAAAACAAACAGCTTAGCCACTGGCAATGAAATATCTGCTTATGTATGGGCAATAAAAATTGTTGCACGCCTTGAAATCATTTCTGACTTACGGCAACCCTAAAGCAAACCTATCATGGCAAGATTTGTTCAGAGGAGGTGTGCCATGGCTTTCCTCTGAGGTTGAGAGAGTGTGACTTGCCCAAGGTTACTTCTATTGCCGAGTAAATATTCAAACCCTGGTCTTCAGTGTCTTCAGTGTCACAGTCCAATGCTCAAACCACAATACTGTGGTAGCTCTCAAAATAAAAACCACACCTAATTTTTTTAAAAAAGTAATATATTCATTTGTACTCTAGCCACAGTTGCAAAAACTAATGATTATTTTTTAAAAAGTGTGTGTGCATAAAAAATTAGATAAGGGCTTTTCACGGCTTTTTCATCCAAACATCCCACCTGGCGTTGCTGTGTTCAGAGGCACCTGGACACCCAGCAGATGGACAGCAGAGAGCCTGGGGTGAAGCTGGCAGATGGGACAATCTTTCCAATCAGGAAAGTCGGAAGGCTCAGTCCATTTAAATCTGGATTATGCACCCTCTAGAGGGCTTTTTTTCTCCCCTTTTTCTTTTTTGGCACAAAGAAGACCATTAGCCAGCATCAATTAAGAAACAAATGCATCTAGGCCTTGGGACTGACGGAAGGATGTCTGGGGCTGGGTATGGAGTTGAGCTACGTCGCCAAGGTATAGCTTTGTCAGCTATAGATTTGTTATTTTATTTTATTTTGTTACAAGTGACTCACGAGTCCTAGGATACTTTTGCAATTCCAGGCTCACGTTGTAACAAATGTGATTTACAGAACATACCTTTTGGCTTTCAGTGTAATTGCATTTCGGTTCAGTTAAGCACCTTACAAATCAACCAAAAAAAAAAAGAATGAATTAATGAAAGAAAGAAAAGAAAAGAAAAGCATAAGTCAGATTTCTAAAAAGAAAGCCATATTGAAACATATTTGCATAAACCAATAACTCAGATGAAAATAAGGGATTTTAAATACTGTCTTTTTCTCGTTATGACAACACAAAGCTGGAATGACTTTTTATTCCTTTCTTTCTTCACCGCATGATATTCTAGTTCATTGTGTTGTTTTATGTTTCTGGCTCACAAGTGGATCACTGCCACTCCAAAAAGGTAAGCAAGTATTAGCTAAGTACATCTCTAAAACACTGCAAGACAAATAAGAAACAAATGCAATATGCAGGGTTCTACAAATTTTGGCTTTGATTTACTCCTCAATCAAACTTTGTCTTTGCCACGTATACTGTTCCTTCTTCAGCTGGGAGGACTTTATCTCTTTCGGATGATCTACTGAATGCTGGAGACTTTTGCCAAAGCTGGGAAAAGTTCCTTTTTTCTTGTAGTACCTAGAATTCCCCAGGCAGCTTGGTCACGTTGGTAAGGGATTCTGGGAGTTTTAGTGGGGGGGGGGAGTTTTCTTAACTCTTTCTTAATTAATGTTGCTTCTCAGGTGACTCGAAGCCCCAGTGTGGCCCATGTCCTTATGACCCAAGAAAATTTTGTAGATTCATGTTATAGTTATGAGAAGCTTCTCTTCCTAGATCAGAGTAAGCAAAGTGTGACCTTTCAGATGCTGCTGAATTGCAACGCCCATCAACCCTAGCCAGCTTAGCCCATGGTGAGGAATGCTGGGAGGTGCAGTTCAGTTCAGTCTCCCTTCACTCACCTCAGTGCTAGATTAAAAGGTGCACATGCCAGTAGAAAGAAGAGAAGCTCACCTACAGATCTCTGGTATACATTGCAGGGAAATTCTAACAGCTGCTCCAACACAGCCATTTTATTTTATTAAAGAAACACATTAACAGCCTACTAATATTTCACCACTAGAACCGTACACAGGATCAGCCACGTGCTCCTGCCAACAGAAAAGGGGAAAGGATAGGAAGGGCAGCTGAGTCTTTTGCATACATATACATATACATATATATATATTATATTTATTATAAATATTATATTTATTAATGTACAATATCTTACAAAACAAAAAGTTATACACACCATATCATAATCGTATACTCAACATTTAACAAACCACTCATATACATACAGTATTTCCTTCTTTTTTGCCCTCTCCTCCTCGCACCTGCCACCCACCCAGGGAACATTAGTTTCCTTTTTTTTCTCATGTGGAAAATCATTTTACCTGTTTCCTTTACTTTCTAGCTGAGTCTTGACTGGCTGTGGAGCAGCGTTCCACACTAACCCTTTGCCACTAAAATTCTATATATTTTTTATTTACTTATTTTTATATCCCACTTTTTTCCAAGTTTGTGACTTAAGGTGGCTTACACAGATTTTTTTAAAGAAAATGGTTAAACATTCATAGGATAAAAAAAGGTCAGATTTATGGAAAGAGAATAGGGAGGGTGGCAGTCTAATCTTCTTGGGAAGGGAGTTAGAGCTTGGGGACATCCACTGAGAAAGCCCTCTTCCATATTCCCACCAGATGGACCCATGAGGATGGGGAAGGAGGGGGGAGAGAGAGAGAGAGAGAGAGATTGAGAGAGAGTGAGAGATAGAGAGAGGCCCTTTCCGCACCATATCATGATCCCGCGACATCCCAATGTCATCCCGGCAGTACTGTTGCCGGGATGGGAGCAGGACCTGAATGCTCCCCTCCACACCCAGCCAGCTGCTAGTGGATGGGTTGCATTCTGAACACATGTCTTCCTTCCTCAGTGCAGCTGGTCTGTTTCTGCACTGCACTGAGGAAGGAAGTGCTTGAAAGCGCTTCTGCCCTTCTTGCATGGCTACAGCCAACACAACTGTTGCATGAAGGGAGGCCATTACCGGATTTTTTCGATAATGGTATATCGCATGATCATGATAGCTGGGGATGTGACAGGAGTGGGGCTGCAACAGTGTCTTGCAATGGCATGCATTGTGAACTGGCAGCAATGTGTCCCCATGCCGGGATAGTGCCATCATGCGGAAAGGGCCAGAGAGAGAGGGATGGACCTCCCCAGCAGATCTCAAAACACTGGCAGGTTCATCAGGGACCAATGCACATGCATACGTGCCTTCAAGCTGCTTATCAACATGGTGATTCCATGAATTTCATAGAGTTTTCTTCGGCAAGGCATACTCAGTGGTAGTTTTGTCAGTTCTTTCTTCTGAAATACAGCCTACAGCACCCGGTATTTGTTGGCACTCTCTTATCTGTGTACTAACCAGCACTGACCTGGCTTAGCTTCCCAGATCAGGCAAGGTCTGGGGCCTTCAGTCCTTCAAATAACCTGGACCTGAGTCATATTCCAGCCGGGCCTGGTGGAGCAATGCCGCACACTTACGTGACAGGCATCAGAAACAGGGCCACCCCTTCCAGAGCTTCCTCGGTTTCCTTCCCAGAACTTGTCTGTTGGGATCTCCTATGCAGCATACCAATTTAAAAATAACTAAATAACTAAATAAAAATAGAGGATCAAGGACTTCAGCCTGTAGCAGGAGGAAGGGAAGGCCTGAACATTATAACTGTAGTTCTTCCTGGCTAGGGGCAGGGTCGGGGGTTGGATGGGCAGAGCCCCAGCTATCCAAGCAGTTGCATCATCCCTTGCTGGAATACTCTAAATCAGGAATGGGAATTGTGCAGCCTTCTAGGTGTTGTTGGGCTGCAGCTCCTATCAGCCTTAGATCAAACAGTGAGTGCAAAATGCTAGAATGCTCCTCTACTATATCATTTTCCACCAATAAAGCTTATGCTATTGCAGTTATGTGTGCCAGGGCTCATCACCAAAATAACCCTTGAGGAGGCCTGGAACTACACCCGGTTCTGGAATAAAGACAACTTCTTAGGTCTCCTAACAGTAGCATTTCTAGCACTGATCCTGTACAGCGATATTTTTTTTAAATCACAGGTTTGTTTGTTCATTTGATGGTAATTTTTAAGCAGCATTCAGTAGGGTTAGATTGTTGCTTTTGTCGGAAGTCACCTCAAGCCTCAGAGAATCAGGGTTGTTTACAGAAAACCAAATGACTGAAATTCTTTCTGTGCTTATAAATGTTTTAGCTTACCTCCTGCAGTGAGCTGTGCCTATAAAGAGATTTAAAATAAATGCAAATATCCTCTTCCCCCAACATTCTGTCACACTCCAATATGACCAGAAAAGAGAACAGGACTGCAAAGAAGAAGTGGGATTCTAAAGAAGAGGAGCATGCTTGATTCTCTGTGGCTGGCTTTGCCATAGGGAGGGGAAAGAATTTACCTATCATATACTATAAGGGTATTCACAAGTGCACTGGTTTTACTTTCTCCTATAGAAACCTAAATACCCTAAAGACAGCAGACCTCATCCAATCTTGGAATCTAAGCAGGGTTAGCCTTGGTTAGCACTTGGATGGAAGATCACCAGTTCTATTTCAGAGGAAAGAAATTAGCAAAACCACCTCTGAATATTCCTTGCTTAAGAAAACTCTGAGAAATTCACAGAGTTGCCAGCATGGTGTAGTTGTTTGAGCATTGGACTAAAACTCTGGAGACCAGGGTTCAGCTGGGGAAATCCACTGGGTGGCTTTGGGTGCATCACACACTCTCAGTTCCTGAAAACTCCATGATAGGTTCATCGTAGGGATACCATAAGTTGGAAATGATTTCGAGGCACACAGCAATGACCATAACTTGACAGGTGACTTGTACACATATGCACGCTCACAGAAGTGAACAAAATCCCAAACATAAACCTTCAATACAATGGTCTGGTTTATGCATGCAAAAGAAGGAGACCATGCTTTCTCCACTGTATGATCACTTATCTACTGCAGGCTTGCTTTTCTTTTAGAAACTGTAGGGGATCTAGACTGGAACCACAGTATGCTCTATTCTGCTTTGGTCAGACTGCACCTGGAATACTGTGTCTAGTTCTGGGTATCACAGTTCAGGAAGGATAGAGACAAGCTGGAATGTGTCCAGAGGAGGGCGACCAAAATGGTAGAAAGCCTAGAAACCATGCCCTATGAGGAACAGCTTAGGGTATGTTTAGCCTGGGGAAGAGAAGGTTAAGAGGTAGTATGATAGACACATTTAAATACTTGAAAGGAAGATGGAGCAAGCTTGTTTTCTGCTGCTCCAGAGACCAGGACACAGTGCAATGGCTTCAAATTTCAGAAGAGGGATCTCATCTAAACATTACAAATAATTTCCTAATGCTAAGAACAGTTTGACAGTAGAATGTGCTGCCTCAGAGTGTGATGAAGTCTCCTTTGGAGGTTTTCAACTGGAGGCTGGATGGCCATCTCTTGGGAATGCTTTGATGGTATATTCCTGCATGACAAGGGGTTGGACTCAGTGGCCCTTGTGGTCTCTTCCAAGTCTATGGTTCTAAGTTGAAAACCATCCATTAACAATGGACAAGTAGGGGCCAAAGTTACACCCAGAGGATCTGTATTAATTGTAGCATCCAAGTCAGAACGAATCGGAGTGATTTTATCTGCAAACTGCTTAAATTGTTCAATGCTTCTTTAACAGACTAGGGCAGCTGGTGAGAGAAGTTGCCTGCTTTTCCCTTTATACTCTATTTTCCTGTTCCCAAATGCTGAGTGAAGCATTCTGGAGATAGCTGCTGTTCACCTTGCTTACTGTAGGCAGGCATACACAGCTACAGCAAGATCAGCTGGAGCAGAATCCCTTTCTTTCCCAGCTCAAGCTGAAACTCTTGTGTTTTTCCAGTCCCTCCTTCAAATGCTGAGGCTGCTAAAAAAAATGTCCAGACAGACAGAGGACTAGGAGGGAAAGGGGGGATGCCTACAATGGTTTTAGATAGTATGATATGAGGGGGGCGAAATTAGATAATCCCACGTAATGCAGTCTTAAACTGCATCTTCCCCTCCCCATTGTAGCTGCTATATTAAAAAGAAGGGTTGATCATGAAGCAAACAGGGCATGTAACACATTCCCACCACCTGGAAGGTTGGCTTGCAGCTCTACCATCAGTGGATAGGTGCACCAATTGGCTTGCAATGCAACCACTGCAGACATGAGTGCTTGGCAAACGACATGCTAAAGGTAATGATGTTATTCATAATGCACTAATAAAGTGTGGTAACCTTGCTACTTTAATATTCTAAGAACACTGTAAGCATTACTGCCTTTTTGTAGCACATAATATTTACTCTTTGACACTAAAGCATTACTTTGGGGAGGAATTTTTGGCCATTTTTACAGAATTGTTGCATTGGAAGGGATACCAAGGGAAATCTTGTTCCAAATCCCTGCCAGTGCAGAAATTCACTGCTAAAGCATCAATGAAAGGTAATCATCCAACCTATATTTTAAGAAGACCTCCAAAGAAGTAGAGTCAACCAAATTTGTAAATTTCTTCCTATTTGGGATGGAAAGAAGTTGTGGTTTCAAATATCTGAAGGAAGGGTCACAGAATTATAGAGCTGGAAGACCCATGGCCCACTGATTCTAACCTCCCATCCAATGCAAGAAATCCAGCTCAAGCATCCTCAGTTGGTACCTTCTTTTCAAAGACATCCAGGGAAAGAGACCCCAACAGCTTTTTGGATAATAAATTCCACTGTCAAACAGGTCTTATTGTCAAGACATTCCTTCCAGTGTTCAGTTTAAATCTACCCTCCTGTAGAGAGTGTGAACTTCACAGCCTATCCCATCACTATCCACAAGTATGCTTCACGGAACTCACATTTAACCATCATATGCATTCCTTCCTGTAGGAAAGGCACTGTATCCAATCTGGTGTTCATCCCAAGGATCTCCAAGTTAATTATTACATGCCCAAACAATTTACTCATACAGTGACCAGCTTAACACCTTTTCTTATCAGTACTGTTAACAGAAATCATCCCATAAGTTGATACATTCTTCTTTCCACCCCAAAGCACCAATCATTTGCCTTCTCTTTGTGATCTCTAGGTCTTCTCACGACCTGGATCCCAAGACAGGCACTGAATTTACTCTGAGAAAGAGATAACCATTTCCCTGTGGAACCTGGTTGCTCCCATCTCAGTGGAGTGGTTCACCCACTAGGAGTTTTGGCTCAAACTTTAAAAGAGCTTTTTAAGGTGCTGAAACTTAATCCCAAAGTAAGTTCAGCTCTTTGGAAAGCTCTTTTAAAGTTTGAAGTAAATCTCTTTTAGCTTTTGGAGTAGTGTCACTGCCCAAACAACATGGAAGGCATCAGCAACCACTGCTGTTGCACCCTCCTTCGTAAGGATCTTATGCTTTTCTAGAACTTGTAATGGGAGAGAAAAACAAGGCATCCATAGTGTAAGTCTAGCTGCTCATCCCAAATACAATAGATCCATTGAGTCAATGGGATTTATATAAGTGTTGACTTAACATTCAGCATTTGATTCAAAGATCTACCCTAGCTAGAATTTGCAATTGGAACTAGGACCATGAAACAGATAGATAGATACAGGTATGGGGCATGGCGCAAATTAAATGTTCAAATTTGCTGCCATTTTATTCTAAACATTTTCTTACTTAGATGATGGTAGAATCTTAAGAGCCGAAAGGGGCCCTGTGGGCCAACTCGTTAGGTGGCAAAGGATCTCCAGCTAGCACTTCCCTAGGAGCAGCTGTCCAGCCTCTCTTTGAAGACATCTAGAGAAGGAGATCCAGCCCTTCTCCAGACAATTGGTCCCACTGCCAAATTGTTCTCACAATTATTCCTTCTAATGTTCAATTAAAATCTATCCTCCTGTAACTTAAAGCTGTTTGAACTAGTTCTACTCACTAAAAGCAGCAAAGAACAAGCCTTCACCCTCCTCTTTGTGGCAGCCCTGGAGGGATTTCAAGAGTGTGGTCATGTCACTCCTTAATCTTCTCTTCACCAAGCTGAACATGCCCAGCTTCTTCAACCTTTCCTCATATGCTTTGTTCTCCATATCTATTATCATCCTCATTGCACTTCTCTGGACTTGCTCCAACTTGTTTACATCTTTCTTATCATGAGGTACCCAGAAATGAATCCAGTATTCCAGATGAGGCCTGACTACTGAAGAATATAGCGGAACTATTACTTCCCTCAACTTGGAAACCATGCCTCTATTAAATGCAGGCTAAGAAGAACTTGCTTTCCTTGCTGCAGCATCATACTGTTGGCTCATGTTCAACTTATTATCAACAATAATCCCAAGGTCCTTTTCACATGCAGTACTGTTGAGCCAAATATCCCTCATCCTATACCTGTGCATTTGGTTTTTATGGCCTAAATGTAGAATTTTGCATTTAGCTCTGTTGAATTTCATTTTATTAATTTCAACTCAATTTTCTAGGTTTATCAGGGTCCTTTTGAAATCTTTTCCCATCTTCCAATGTGTTCGCTACCCTTCCCAGTTTTGTATCATCTGAAAATCAGGAGCCAATAACATCACTCACAACATCAGAGGTACATTTACTTGCTCTTCCTCCAGGGTGATTGATACCATCCTATGTCAGCAATGCCCTTCTACATTCCACATTGGACAATCTGGACGGTTTCTACACAAGAGGATTAATTGGCACAAATCTGACATTAGAAATGGCAATGCTTAAAAACCAGTTGCAGAACATTTTGACCTTCCTGGACACATAGTAAGTGATTTACAGCTTCCAGTCCTTGGCCAAGGAAATTACAAAGGAAGACTAAAGAGAAACTGCTGGATTGAATTATATTCACAAATTCCAATCCATTAGCAGAAGTATGAGCAAAGACAATGGTTTCATGGTACACTGCATGTACAAGAGTCCTTGCCAGTGCACATATAACAAAAGGAAACTTCTCAAAGAGAGTTTTGAACCCTGGGAAACTGATTTTTGGTAAGCAGATTCTTTTGCTTTCACTCATCAACACTAACTGACCACTGCAAAGACCTGAAAGACCTGTATCACCTTATGCAGCCCCTTGCAAATTTAGGGCTAGAGTCATGATTTGCACCTTTCTGAATCTTAATACATTCCATCTCACTTCCACAACTGTGTAAATACACTATGTACCCAAGCACTTGTTATCACTCTATACTGCATCTGAAGAAGTGGGTTTATATCTACAAAAACTCACAAGAAAATAAAAACCAGTTAGTCTTAAGGTGTTGCTACCATTCATTTTCTTTTCCTCCCCCTTCCTTCCTCCTTTTTATGCTGCAAGAGACTGATACTTTGAAAATGTGATGAAGATTGCCTCCACCCCATCATCTAAATCATTGATAAAAATATTGAAGAACGTTGGCCCACAACAGAATATCTTTCCAATCTGAAGCACAGCCACTGCATAACCTTTGAACATTGCTAAGTAAAATAACATTTTCATCTAAGATTTTCATCTAAATTGCCTATGGGACATGATTTTTGTGTACACACCGTGTATACAAAGAGAGTGAGAGAGTCTTTTCTGGGTAGTTTCAAGAGAGCAATTGCATTTTGAGATCCAGAGATTCTCTTTTCTATGTTGTTTAAAACAAAAGGGTATGGACCACAGCCATCTTGGGTCTCTTAACATTTGCAAAATTAGATCCAGACTTTCCCTTGGCAGCCAAAACTTCCAAGCTCTGAACCAGGTTTTAGTCCAGCTTCTTGGGAAAGATGCAGACTTGAGATAGGGGCCCGGAGAGACAATCCTGAAATATTTCCTTATGACACCATTGAAAAGATATTGCGCCCAAGGGATTGTACTGGAGGTAATTCTAAACTGGCAAAACAGAGGGGCTCATATTAAGGATTCTGAGATTTTTTTTTTTTTTTTTGGTAACAAAATTCTACAGGGGATAAATATATTCAACACTACTTTTTTGGGGGATGAGACGTGCTAGTTTCTGGTCAACTTGGAACTTCTTTTTTTTTAAGCTTTGCTGTGCAGTCCACCTCATGGTCCCCACCCCAAACCAAGCATTCCACTCTGTCCTAGCAATTACCATCTCTGCACCCATCAGCTTCCATCCACCAAACTCCACCCTTGTCCTACAAGGAACCACCTCTTAAAGACCAGACTCCAACCCCTCAGGCCTTCCTGAGGGAAGCTGGGCTGGCAGTTTCATTTGCTTAAGATAATGGCATTGAAAAGAACCTGGGTGGAATTATGCCCAGGATTATAAAAATCTGATAATTTCATTTCCATTGCATTGTTTAGAACTCCATTGGCACGCATCCTGTCCAAATTCCATACCAGGTTTCAGGCCCTGAAATTTGTGCATTTTTTAAATCAATTTTTCTTACAGTTGCCTTTAAAAAAAATACTTTCCCACTGGTTTGTATGCATTTTTCAAACATATACTTTTTTAAAAAAAGCTCTGGGCATTTATTTGTATACAATTTGGAAGAACAAATAATGCTTATAAGGCAACCAGCAGCCATGCTTGTCTTAATCCTGCCTGCAAGTATTCAAACTCATATCTTTTCCGGGGTTTGAAAAAGTTATTTTTGGACCACAACTCCCATCATCCTCCCATGGCCATACTGGCTGGGGGATTCTGAGAGTTTTAGTCTGACAACAGGCTTTTATACACTCTCTTCACACTTTTTCAAATAATTGAGGCATCCATATATTGCTCACCCTCTAGTGCCTGTATAACCCAGAACATTTCCACACGACACTCTTATAGTGTGGTGATTCCACTTTCAGCCTCCTATGGAATCCTGGGGTTTGCAGTTCCAGGAGGGGCCAGCCGGTGTCATGCAGAAATGGCCCCAGACTTTAGCCTCATGGGTGTTTTTGTTGTTGTTGTGTGCCTTCAAGTGGTTTCTGACATGGCAGCCCTAAGGCAAACCTATCACAGGGTTTCTGGGGCTGAGAATGTGTGACGTGCCCAAGGTCACTCAGAGGGTTTCCATGGCCAAGCAGGGAATCAAACCCTGGTCTCCAGGGCTGTAATCCAATGCTCAAATCGAGACTGTTACGCTATATTAATTTCTCAAATATGAACAGAAAGGGTTTTTTTAAAGACACAGACCCAAACGTGAAATGGAAACCATCAGAGAAAGAGAAACACTTCCAGGGTCTCCCGCCAGGAAAATAAGGCAAGGATAAGGAAAGAACTTGGCTCTTTTGCATGCCAAGGAACATGTCTTAAACATTACTCAGTGCTATTCAGAATCCACTGGCTCAGTACCATTGAAAAATGCCTCTTCCCCACCCCTTTCACTTTGCAATAATTTATGAAAAGGCTTGGACATCCTAGTGTGCTTTTTAAAAAGATAATTTATTAAGCCCATTGTCATGTGTTGGATCCCACTCAGGGATGCTTGCCTGATCCCCGATGTCATCACACAATAACTGGAGCGACTGGGAACACACTCAGCAAAATCTCAACTGCTTCACCCAGTAACTTACTGGGAGTTGTGCCAATAACCTGTGAGCTTACAGTTCAGAGAGGAGACAGGGTGGAGGCATGGTCAGGGAGCTCACTGGAATGCTTTAGAAATCCCCAAACTTTACATTTCTGGCCTCCCTGTTTTCACAAGGCAAATACCGTGGGAAATACCGTCTAAGGTGATGGTATCCAGACTTGGCTTGAAAAAAAATCAGCAAGCTGATTCTCTAAGGAGGAGGGTCTCTTTCTCTCTCATTCTCTCTCTTTAAAAAAGCTGTGCTGGGGGTTCTTTGTTTGAGTAGCTTGGATACCCAAAGAACTCCCACGGTTGTCAAAAGTGAAGACCAGCTTCAACAGTTACTGGGGGTGGGAAAGGAAGGAGGGAAAAGCCAAAGATACAATTATGTATACTAAAGAACAATGGACAACTATGAAATTTAACCAACGAGATGGTTGAAGATAAACATTTACCCTCTCATTGCTCTTGTTGTTTAACTGTGTAAGGCTTCATTTATTACAAAGAGACTGCAGATGGAACATTAACTCTTGATTTCAAAACATGAAGTACAGCAAGGAGCAGGCTTCAGTCTGATGATAACAGTGGTTAAGTTCAACAAAACAGATGTATGCACACACACACTCCTTTCAGCTCCCTTCTCTTCCTAAATTTTACACAGTTTTTAAGTTTGAAAGTAACCTTAAAAGTGGACCAAAGTAAAGGACAACCCGAGTAGGTAGGTGAGGAGCAACTGCCAAGCTTGTAAAAGCCACTTTTTGGACTAGAATTCCCAGAATCTACCAACCTGCTGGAGTATCTCTGGGAGATATTCCGAAAAGAGGTTTTGTTTTTTTAAGGAAAACAAGCAATCAACAGGATAACTGCGGATCATGTGAAAACTTAATTTACACCATTGGCTCTTACTCTTTTTAGAGTGCTCACCAATCATTAAAGAATGTGATGAAAGCTATAGACCACTTCCACAGAAATATACACATAAACACAAAATGCTGAATACAATGTATTTTATTGTATTGGAAACTGATTTTCTTCCTTAGACTAGTATGGGATGAAAAACACCATAACATTCAAAAAGGCTGTTTTTTCCCCCTTTAAATTCACCTTGACAAAAACATTCCTTATATCCAGAAGGAAATCCAAAGGAAAAAAAAAACTTGTTTTGTACCTAGTTCATGAACCCCTGAAGCACATCCATGGACTCCCTAGGATTCCATTTATCTCAGGTAAAGAAATCCTGATTTACATCTTTAACCCATAAAGGCATTTTATCCTGACATTAACTTTGTTGTTGTATGCTTTCAAGTTATTTCCAACTCATGCCAACTGTAAGGCAAACCTACCATGAGGTGTTCTTGGCAAAATTTGCTCAGAGGTGGCTTGCCCTTGCCTCCCACTGGGGCTGAGAGAGTGTGACTTGCCCAAGCACACCTAGTGGGTCTCCAAGCCCAAGCAAGGATTCAAACCTTGCACCACGCTGGCTTTCATTGCATTAACTCGCAACCTGTTTAAAGCAGGAGTAAGCAAAGTGTGTCTCTGGGGTGGGTCTCATGTGGCCCCCCTGGGTGTTACAGCAGCCCTTGACTCTTCTAGATTCCCCAAATTATACTCTTCCTGCCCCCACTCCAGAATAGGTGAACCATCTCTTCTGCAAGTCTTCAGGAATGACAATTCACAATTGAAAAGTCTCACTGTGATCTCACATCCGCTTCTGAAGATTTCAAAGAAGTAGTCATGTTAGTCCTTTGTAACATAAAAAGGAACAAAGGAGAGGGAGAGAAAAATGTGGCAGCACCTTTAAGACTAACTGGTTAAAACAAATTGGCTAAAATAAAAACCAGTTAGTGGCATTCCCCCTTTTTTTTTTAACTCCCCCTCCTCTCTTCAACCACATCTTCATTTCTGGTTGACCATGTCTCACACACACATGCACACTCATGGGTCCAAAGCAATAGATAATTGCCCCATGGCTCTGCCCTGGTGGTTGCCCACTCCTGATTCTCCGAGGAAGATCTAACAGGTCTGCTTTTTAAAACGAAGCTCTTTCGAAGGTTAAACGCACCACTCCCTCACAAGGGGAGCATTGCCCTTTTAAGGCGAGAAAGACCCTGGCGCCCATTAGAAAATGACATGTAGGGGAACCTCCAGCTGCAAGCTCAATGTACAGACCATGACAAAAACAGCCAAACCTTTGTTTATCACAGTGACCCAGCACAAGCAAGTACACGGAAGAGAGGGGGCAAGAGAGCTGTACTTCTACAGAAAGGAACCATCCATGTCACAATGGAGAGACAAGAATTTGTGATTCTGCACCCCCCCCCCCAAAAAAAACCCTGCTCCAACTCTGCCTTAAACCCTCAACTGTACTTCTCAGTCACTAATGCTGAGAAGGTTTTAAGCTGTTTGTTTCCAACTGGCAAAGATCCCAGCCTTGCTGGCCAAGCACATGTCATGCAGCCTAAGGAGAGGGGGGAGAGATCCAAGGGAATTAACACACTCAATAGAGAACCCTTATATACCGCTTAATATAAATGATGACCTTTGGCAGCTATTCACATCATGACTATTCCAGTGAATACGTGGGGAACTTCCAACAATCTCCCCCAGGCATAAAGGAGAAGAAGAAAAGGAAAGGAGGGCTGACCATTGAATCCCAGTTTCAAATCAAACTGAATAGCTAAGCTCCTCCTGTTCTGAAACAAACAGAGCAACAGGGGATTTTCCATTCTTTTTCCCACCCTAATGTTCTCTTGCATTTGAGTCTGGAACTCAAAGAAACCAAAACAAAAAAACAAAAAGAACCCCCCTGCAAGTTACAACTAATTGCTAAAAAAGAAAAAAAGAGAAAACTGATGCAAGCCATGCACCAAAGACCAGAGGTTGAGCTATGGGTATGGGGCTTAAAATGAAGGTGCCTGCCACCCTATTCAGCACCCTCAAAATGATTTTTTCCCTTCGGTCTCCCAGTTTCTAGCATTGCAGTACCTTCAAACTTCCATCGAGCATTGAAAAACACAGTTTAAGCATCCAAAGAAGAGGGGCTGAGAAAGTGACCGAGGGGATTCGAATACAGCAAATAAAGACTTGTCGGGTGTCAATAATTTTGAAAGAAGTCTCCCCCCTCTGGGATGCTAGAAATCTGCAAAGGGAAATTTCATCTGGAAGGGTGGAATTCTTCCAGTGGGGGACAATGCCTTCACTTTCCCTCTCCCCATAGTGACAACCCTGCCAAAGACCAAGCATTTGGGAAGGAATTTGGCAAGCTAGATGTCTATTGTTTGGGAGCTCTTGAATACTTGCTCCACCTTTCCTTTAGGGCTGAAGCTTAATTTGCCTGCACTGAATTCTCTCACTTTGTGCATTAAGGAACAGAACTCTCCCAGAGCCACATCCCCAAAAAGAATCAATCACAAGTTTCTGAAGTTTGCACGCAGTCATCCAAAATCTGGAATCATACAGGCTGGATATTGTTATTAATTGATTAGATGGCTGAGAGCATAAAAAACTGGCACACTCTTTAGAAGTCATGGGTACTATAGGGCTATTGGTGGAGGTCAGGAACTACTTTAACAACTTCAGTCGTTCTCAATGTTACAGATTGTACTTAGGTGGGACATGGATGTGTGTATGTAAAATTTCTGTGTGCAAGGTGTGTGTGTGTGTGCAAAAAAATAAAAAAGTACAACTATTTTGTTCTTAACCAGAGAGTTTTCCTTAAGTGCCCAATTAATATCGTACAGTTTTCCCCCCTTTCATAGGCAATCTAGGGAAAATGCAATGCACAAGGTTACAGGGCTGACTTTCGGTGACATATATTTAATTGATTTACCAGGAATTAGGTAGCCTTCAGGACATGTTAGCCCCTGCCTGCACAGTGTCTGAACAACCAGCTGTCTCAGAAGAGTCATTGTTAAAAAGAACTGTTTTCTTATTTTATTTTTTTAATTATTTCTTTTTGCTCATACCACATATCCAAATTTTTGGCTTAATTTCTCAAGAACCCCACTTTGACACCTGGTTCCATCTTCAGACAATTGCCCATAAAGATTTTAGAATCTCTACTTCAGCCACCCAAATGACTTGGAAAGAGGCAGGCAGATGGTGGAAATCTGCTTTTATTTTATTGCTTTGTAAGAGCAACACAAAGAAAGGTGATTTAAAAACATGTTAAGGGAGAAGTAATCCAGTGTGTCCACGCACACACAAACACCTGCCAGGAAGTAGTACCTGAATCCTTTGTCACAGAACTGACGCACGCCAGCAAAAGCTTGTGGTTCTGATTCCAGTATTAGCCTAGGTTGCCTTTTTGGCAAGGAGGTGGCAATGTAACAACAGCCAAAGTGGTTGGGGGTGGGAAGGCATTTTAATTTAATCAGAACAGTAGAGCTCTGTGGCAAAACTGACAGTGTGCAAGACACTGTACAGGTTGCAACAGGATGGTTGAGTGAACGGCGGGCAAAGGGAAGGGAATCCAGGGAATATTATTATTAATCATTTTAAGATTAATATTAATCATTTTAATTCTTTTATGCCTGGGGGTAGGGGGAATAAAGGATAGCATCCTGCCATGGCAAGCTTTAGAAATGGGGTTGGAGACAACATTCATGAATTGCCCCAGAATGCATGTGGGAACAGGATTCCTTTGAAAGCAGTGACCAGTCCAGAAACTTCACAGATGGTGCCCTCTGGAAAGTCCTTCGGGTACCACTTGGAGCCTTAAGCAGAAGCAACCTATTGAAATGAATGGGGTTTGCTTGTTGTTGTGTGCCTTCATGTCTGGACTTACAGCAGTCCTAAGGGGCACTGACCATTGAGTTTTCTCGCCAGAATTTGTTGCGGGGGATTGTCCTTGCCTTTATCTGAGGCTGAGAGAATGTGACTTGCCCATGGCCCAGCAGGGATGCAGACCTTGGTCTCCCAGGGTCCTAGTCCAAACCAGTACACAGCTGGCTCCATGGAGCTGGCCGGTCCTAAGGGACACTCTGCTGAGTTCAATGGGCATCCTTCAGTTGGGAGGGGATAACCAGTCTCAATGCAATCTAAGCCCTAATTAGGAAAAAAAACACATTGAAACAAATACTGCTGGGTCAATATGCCCCACTGTCCTCAACGTTTCTCCTTCGGATGGGAGGGAATAACCTGACTCTCAATGCGGCCACTGAGCCCGCCTGTTGAAACCAGCGAGAGAAACTTCGTCGCGAAACTAAGGCGGGAGCAAGTCCCATTGATTCCCATGGGTCTACTCAAGTTGCATACTTTTAAAGCGGGGAGCTTTTTCCTTAGGTGGTGGGAGCGGATCAGGCAGGTTGTGCGTCCCCATATAAGGGGGTGCCTGAGCCCCAGAGGAAGGATGCGCCCCCCCAACCAATCCCATCGCGGGACTTACCAGCTGTAAAGTGCAGAGGAAAATCAAAGTGCAGCGCCCGGTGCAACATCCCATCCTTCCCGAGCCGTGCGGCGGGGGACCCCGGCCGGACCCCCTGCACCTCCCCGGGACGGCAGCGAGGCGGCGGCTTCACCAAGCGCTTCCACCGGCCACCATCCTCGCCACGTTCGGAGCCGCCTCGACGCCGCGATCGCCGGCCAGGGGCCAGAGAGAAAGCGGGCTCCAGAAGCCCCCAGCGACCCCCCCCGTCCCACTTCTCCTTCCCTTCCTGCGGAACGCCGCGCGCAACTGCTGCCCAGGACCCGCTCGAGGGGCGCTCCTCTCGGCGCTTTGTGAAAAAAGCCCCCCGGAGGAGCAGCTCTACCTCGGATGGGGGTGGGGGGAGGGGGAGGGGGTGGGGGGAGATGGAGGCGGGAGAGCGGGGGGGAGACGGAGACTATCCGTTCTTAAAAGGGCGATGCCGCTCCGAGTGGTCCCTCCTCCCCCTGAGTGGCCGTTCACGTCGAGGATGCTTGGCAGCACGCAAACGTCGGGGACGCTTGGGTCATTTCCGCACTAGACTGTCACAGTGGCGTTACTCCATTTTCAACATCCTATGGCATCCGGGGGTTTGCAGTTTAGGAAAGGCCCTTTGAGGATGGCCTTTGAGGCCCCTCTCCAAACTGCAAACCCCAGGATTCCATAGGATGTTGAAAGTGGAATAATACCGCTATAACAGTCTAGTGCGGAAATGGCCTTAGTGTGATCAACTGTCCCTATTTGGCAGGGACAGCCTTGTTTAATCCAGCTTTAAAGTGTCCCAGTTTCCTTCTGTTCCCCCCACTTTCCCCCTTTGTCTTTCCACTTGCAGCAAGCTGATGCCACTTCTGCACTAGACTGTTCTAGTGCTATTATTCCACTTTCAACATCCTATGGAATCCTGGAGTTTGCAGTTTAGGGAGGCGCATTTAGAATTCTCAGCCAGAGAGCTCTTTGGCCTCAGGAAACTACAAACCCCAGGATTCCACAGAATGTTGAAAGTGGAATAAAAGCACTAGAACAGTCTAGTGCAGAAATGGCCTGACTTAAGGGCAAAAGTAGTATGTTTGCAGAGCCTTTCTGCCCTACACTGTTATAGTGCTGGGCAGAATATTCCACTTTCAATATCCTGTGGAATTTTGGGGTTTGTAGTTTACTGAGGCCAAAGAGCTCTCTGACTGAGAATGCTAAATGCCCCTCCCTAAACTGCAAGCCCCAGGGTTCCATAGGATGTTGAAAGTGGAATAGCAGCACTATAACACTGTAGTGTGGAAAGGCCCTCAGTGGCAAGACAGAATAGGGAGAGGGTGGAATCTCACCCTTCCCAGTGCATTCAAGCAAAACCAAACTACAGCAGCCTGTTGTCATTGTGTGTCTTCCCGGCATTTCCAGCTTTTGGTGGGCAAATCTATTAGGAGATATTCTTGGCAAGAGTACTTCATAGAGGTTTTGCCCTTATCTTTCTCTGCAGCTGAGAGTGTGTGACTTGTCTAAGGTCACCCTGTGGGTTTCCATGGCTGAGTGGGGATTTGAATCTTGTTCTTGCAATACCCTCCAACCTTTCACAGATGAAAACTGGGGCATATTTGGACAAGCGAACCACGGTATGGTTGAGATGACAAACGTTATTAACCAGGAAGATCACACAAGAAGCTGCAGCGATTTGGTCTTGCCTGACCCTGCTGGAAAGGGGATATCCCCACCTTGTTAATTCAATGTAAACTACTACTGCACTTTGAACTCAGTTTTCCTTAAGCCTCCAAATTTCTAGCCATGCACTAGCTTAAAACTACAATGGAGCCTCTAGAAATACAGTTTAGGCACCCAAGGAAAAGGATCAGGAGAAGATATCAAGGAAATAGTAGCACTGCAAATACAAGAGTTCTTGGTGTGAATGTTTTTTCACTGTCTCACTCTCTGGAATGTTAGAAATTTGGAGACCGAGTCACTGGAGTTCTCTAGCAAAGAATTCTAAGTATTCCCTTCAGACTGTAAATCTCAAGATTCCATATAGGATGGAGTAATGACCATTAAAGAGGTATCAAAGTATTATAGTTGTGTTATATAAATATGGTCAGCATTATCTCTTGCTTTCCTTTTCATTGATTTCCAAAATGGTAGCCCTGTTATTTTACTTGCAGTCAAAGCAACAAAGAGTTCTGTGGCAATGGACTACTGACTGTCCTTTTGGATGCACTGAACTACAATTCCCATCAAAACCCACTGTTGTCTGTGGTAGCTAGGGCTGGTGGATGTTGCAGTCCAGCAAATTTTGGGGGGCCACAAGTTTCCCACTCATAGTAAGAATGAGAGATCCAAAACCACGTCTGAATCAGAGTGAGCTTGGACAATCCAGGCTCCAGTTCCTGCTGAGCCATGGAACTCATGAAAGGGCACACTGTCTCAGCTTTGAACTACTATGCAAAGCTGTTGTGAGGATAAAGTAGGGATGAGGAAAGCCAGGTATGCTTCCTTGAGTTCATGGAAGGAAGGAATGGATATACATGTAATGCCTTCATAAATACATATACAGTTGGCCCTCCACATTTGCTAGGGTTAAGGGCATAGGATCACCACAAAAGTGGAAAAATCACAAATATCAAAATGTGTATATGGTCTATGGGAAGGAGGTCAAGGCATGGTGAGGTGAATTGGGTACCCAGGGTCCAAAACAGATCAGGGAAAGTGGAGGGAAAGGGAGTAGGTCATCATGGTAGCCTTATATTGCCTCTCTCCTACCCATCTCTTTCTTTGGGTGTGTATGGGCATCGGGAGAGGGTTTGTGGAGCTGAGGAATTGAGCTGTGAACTGTCCTTAGGTGGCTAGGGAGCAGATGGTGGAGGAGGAGAAAGACCCAAGGAGAGTTTTTAAAGGGCTGTGTGGTCTGATCAGAGTCACCAAGAGGAAAGGTTCCCCCAGAAAAGAAGCATTTGAGGTGTGTGTGGCGGGGGATATCAGAGAAACTTGCAAATGATTAAATCCATGAAACTGAATCCTGCAAATTTAGAGGGTCACCTGTATTATAGTGTATCAATTTCTACACAGGTTTGTAAAAGCTAGACAGTCAAGAATGCAGACAGGGAAATGATTAATTAATTTGAAATGTGGTGCTGGAGGAGAGTTCTGCAGATGCCATGGACTGCTGGAAAGACCAGTGGGTCCAAGGGCACTTTAAACCTGAGTTCTCACTAGAAGCCAAGAGGACCAAACTAAGGCTCTCCTGTTTGGTGCATATCACAAGAAGACACGATTCACTGGAAAAAATGATAAAATTTGGTAAAGATGAAGGCAATAAAAAAAGGGGAGAATATGTTACAGGTGGACTAGCTCAATTAAGGAAACCAAAGCCCTGAACTTGCAAAACCAGGGCCATTTCTGCATTAGACTGTTATAGTGCTATTATAGTGCTATTATTTCAACACCCAATGGAATCCTGGGGTTTGCAGTTTAGAGACAGACCCAAGGGCCTTTGGGCCCCTCTCTAAACTACAAACCCCAGGATTCCATCAGATGTTGAAAGTGGAATAATAGCACTGTAACAGTCTAATGGAGAAATGGCCTAGAGCAAGGTTGTTGATAGACTTACCACTTCATGATTGTCATGGGCCCTGAGGTTTCCAAGCCCAGTCTTGAGATCTAGGGACAGTCCTTAGTGATGCCCTTAAGTGCTATGCATTAAGTACCGACCACAGGTTTTCCTTCAAACACACAGAACATGTGGTCCTGCTTGGAAATTTAAGACAGACATTCTTAACCAAAGAGGCTGTTCTTGGATCAAGGTGAAATGAGAAGATTATTCCTTCTCACTTACTTAGCAAGGTTGCATGCAGAGCAAAGTGGAAAGTGAAGGCGGGAGGAAGCTAACTAAGGACCCATTCACACCACATAGTTATACTGTTATTATTTCATCTTCAGCTGCTATGGTTCCTTCCTATGGAATCCTGAGGTTTGCAGTTTAGGAAGGAGCATTCAGAATTCTCAGCCAGAGAGCTCCAGTGCCTCACCAAACTGCAAACCCCAGGATTCCATAGGATGCAGTCATTGCAGTTAAAGTGTTTCTTATTCTCTTGAACTTGGCTGTGGCACATGTTTGACACCATCCTTTGTGTACAGGATAAAAACAGTGGTATTCAGAACACGTTTTTGTTGCAAAAAATCAATCAGTGATACATCTCTATTGAGTGCTGGTGTGCAGCCCTCCAGATATCACTGGACTGTAATTCCCATCAGTCCTACCCAGCATACCCCATGGAGAAGCACGATGTGGGCTGTAGTCCAGCAACATCTGGAGACCCGTCTGGAAAATCTGGAGATTTTCCACATTCTAAGTTTAAGAGAACCAAGTAAAGTAGCAATCATAGACAATCTTACCTGGGAATAAACTTTGATATTTGATATAACCTTGAAATATTTGATATAATCTTGAAACTTGCCTAGTTTTTCATTATTCCTGCAATATGTTTCAAATAGAGTTAAAACTCTTGGGGAATCTTCTGTTCTGCTTAATTTACACACAAGCTACTAAAGGGTACAGTTGTTTGCTTTTGCTTGATTCTCCTGGGAAGGAACATGATGCTGTCCCTCTTCTACTCTCCTCGCTGCTGAGTAAACTGAGTGCAAACTATTTTGCACTTTAAACTCACTTTAAAGTAACTGAAGCAAGATGAGGGGGAAAGTGGGAGGAAGAGAGGGAAACTGAGGCATTTTATAAGCAGCTGAAAAAGTGGGATGACAGAGGATTAATCAGGACTGTCCCTGACAAACTAAGACAGTTGGAAGGTATTTTAGCAGTCCAAATCCTATGCACACTTTCCTAAATGCAAGTACCATGGAACACAGTGGAACTTGCCCCCAGGTACAGTGATCCCTCCACATTTGTGAGGGCTTCAGGTACAGAACTCATGCAAAAGTGGAAATACTGCAAATAACACCCCCCACAATCTCCTCATTCTGCTTCAGCACTCTCACTCCCTTGCGTCTGGCCTGGAGCTCCCATGGAGAAGAAAAAAGACAGAGTAAAGAGCTTACTGGTACTTTTCTCTCAGATGGAGAAGAATGGAGCGCTGAGTTCTGGCATTCTAGCTACTTCTGGTTACCACCTTGAGAAAGGAGATTCTTCCCAGAGGGGAGGGGAAAAGAGAACACCTGTCCAATCAGCAGCCATTACACAGCAGAATGTGAAGCCAGGTGGCAGAGAGGACACGTACAGCAAGGGGGTGGACTTTGCTCAACCCAAAGGAAAAAGCATCCATTTTAAACACAAGACTCACAAGCCTGGGGTGAGGAATGCAAGGAAATGGAAATAAGAGAGTTGTGGGTGTGGGGCAGGCAAGCAAGTGCTTCGCAAATAATCAAATTTGGGAAGGTGAAACCTGTAAATGTGGAGATCAGACTGCAAATGTGCATATCCTGAGCTGACTTACACAGACATGAATGCTGATGGTTGCTTTTGGAGCATTTTCTTGTATCAGAGCCAGGAACAAGATGGTAGCAGAAAATATGTTAGCAAATCAAAAAACACTTCCTTAAAGTCACCACATGACTACTCTTCATGACTACAACTTTAAGACAAAAAACAGGAGGGAATGTGTGGATTTGAAAGATTTTAATCCCAGGCTTCAGGCTGCTAAATAGACATAAATCCCCCCATACATTAAAAACAGACCTGTATTGATTGCTTGATATCCTTCACTGAATGCATGTCATGAGCTGCCAATTATTGCTGCCTGAACACAATGAGCCACATACTTTGTTGAAGATAAAAGGTTCCAACTTGCCTGAGAAAAATCAAATCATTTCCAGCCAAAGGTTGGATATATTTAAGAGGCTTTGTCTGCATTTACACCCGGTAGAATGCTTTGAACTTTCAATTGCCAAGTATATAGCTATGTCCATATTAAATCAACTCATGGAGAATATGGTAATAAATGGCTAGCAGTCAAGATGTCTGCATATCATTATAAATATCAGAGGTAGCACATCTTTCAATACCAGCTGCCAGGGAAACTGAGCAGGAGGGTGCAATTGCTCCTTTGTCTTGCTCATGGGTTTTCTATAGACACCTAGTCAGCTACTATGGGATACAAAATAGGCCATGATGAGGGTGGGTAAACTGGGGGACAGAGACCACTTGGGAGCCCTTTGGACCCTGAAGTGCAGTATCCAGAACCCCACAAAGGCTTTTTTTTTCACCTACAAACCAGCTGTTACCACGGTTATCTGGCCCAAGCCTGAGATCTACAATTTCATATTGGTTATGGTTAATATTTCCACGTGGCACTCCATAAAATGAACTCCACGTGTCTGAAACGGTCACGGAGAGCCTGTGTAGGCAGGCACGGCCGTATGGCCTTAATTATGCAAGCTAGGTCTAGGCCAGTAAACAACTTTTGTCGCACAGCCGGTAGTGCTTTTCAGACACAGCCGACCATTAAGCAAATGCAAGGGCTCTCAGCCCCAAGTGCTTGCTCTATACAAACGCTAAGCACTCCTCAGCTGCATACTGTTCTCACAATTGGCAATGCTGACTAAATCTCATCAATTCTGATTTTGACCTTTCGGAGGCTTTGTCTCCACTAAAAACCCTATTGTTCTCCTCGGGAGAGGGCTAGCCTCCAGGTACAATCTTCCCTATAAAAACCCCAAGCTTTAGCTTCTTGTCGGAACACTCGTGCCTTGCATCCCGAACTGCTGTCGCTCTGTCTGGCGAGCCTCCCCTCAGCCTCCACGTGCTGAGCTACTACAAACCCCAGCATCACTCTCTATCCCTCTATTCCCGGACTGCAGGATCAGGTGGAGTATCACCCCAGAAATCCTCTCAAAACCCTTATCAATTTTCCTCACTTTCTGCTTCTATAGTTCTTGGATGAGTGTGTGAGTGTGTGTGTCTGTGTGTGCTGAATTGTGGACATTACAATAAAATCTTTAAATTGAACAACTTGCCTAGTTCTTGGCACAGCCCAACCCCGTATACATACGGTTCCAAGATCCTGCTAAGTTACCCTGCCTTTCGCATTGCCAACAAGTGCTCTGGGCTAATTCCTAATTCCCCATATTTTCAGCACATTGAGGTGTCCCTCCCGGGACCCCCAGAAATCAGGGTAACACAGCCAAACCAACCCCAAAGTAACCACAAATGTAGCAGTTTACTTCCCCCACTCCCCAGAGCTCCCCATCCCTGCAAATGCCTCCAAACAAAAATGATCAAATGATGGCCAAAATGGCCGGAAGTGATACAACATCATATCTGGTGGTACTGAAATGCAAGGATGCAGCTCACCTGGGAGGAAGGTGCAGGAAGGGAAGAAATAGCTCTGCATCTTCTGCAGTTGTCCACACCTTCTTTCCTAGATAAAGCGGAAAAATGGCCACTGAAATGGAAGCCCCTAGTCTCCACTGCTTCCTTTGTGTGAGTTGTAGGGTATTTTTCAAGCCCAATGAAAATTTCAGTATGTTTTAGAATATAAAAATAAAGGGGTGGACATCCTGGAGTATAAACATTTTAGTATAAAAATTGCCCGTGTCCGATAGAGCATTTATGCATTGAAGAATATAGTGTGATCCACCCAAACTCCCCAAACCAGAAGACGAAAGATTGAATGAAAATAAAAAGAAATCAGGTAAAATTAAATTGAGTAAGAAGTTTGGGTTTGGGGTGTTTGGGGGCGGAACATGCTGTACTTCTTAGAGAGCCAGTATGATGTAGTGGTTTGAGCCTTGAACTATCGCTCTGGAGAACAGGGTTTGATTCCCTGCTTGGCCATGGAAACCCACTGGATGACCTTGGGCGCATCACGGACTCTCAGCCCCCGTCTGTGATAGGGTCACCTTAGGGTTACCATTAGTCAGAAATGACTTGAAGACACCACCACCACCACCATCACAGCAACAACAATGTAAAATTCTCCCTCCACATTCATGGGTCTGACCTTCATGAATTTGATTATTCGCAAGGTGCCTGCTTGCTTCCCCCATTCTTCCCCTCCCATGCCCTGGCCTTTTGCCCAGGAGCAAAAGCAGGGCACACAGGCGACAGGCAGGAGAATGGAGGAGTGAGGGGTTATCCCCTCCATTTGCTTTTCTGTTCCCCGTGTGGACAGAAAGAAGGCAGGGCACACAAGCAAGAGGCAGTCAACTGGTGGTGGGGAAGTGTTTTACCCTCCATTCACTTGCCTGCCACCTGCGTGGGCAGAAAGAAGGCAGGGCCAGTGGGCGACAGGCAGCTGAATGGAGTGAGCTGAGTCTTTCCTTCCCTTCACTTGCCTGTCGCTTGTGTGGGCAGAAAGAAGGCAGGGTGTGTGGGAGACAGGCAGGAGAATGGAAGGAGATCCCCAGGAAGAAATGGGAGGGGAATGTTCACTTGGGAGGGGGGACTCATTTGGTTTTGGTTTTGGTTTTTACTTTCACAATGGGTCTGCACCCAGAACCCTCATGAAAGTCAAGGGGCACTGAACTTCTTGCCTTATTGGGTTATTCTTTTGTCATTTCCACACTAGACTCTTATAGCACTATGATTCCACTTTCAACATCCTATAGAATCCTGGAGTTTGCAGTTTCGGGAGGGGCCAAGTGGCCCCTCCCTAAACTGCAAACTCCAGGATTCCATAGGATGTTGAAAGTGGAATCATAGCGCTATAAGAGTCTAGTGCGGAAATGGCTTCTGACTCAGATGGTTTTCAGTACTACAGAAAAAATTTCTATTTCCACCAGATAGATCCAATCTTTTGATCAGCTTTCATCTTTCATCAGCTTGCTGTAACATACTTTCCTAGAAAAAGGTTACACACCATTTTGCTCCTGATACTTTACACTGCCCTAAATTAATACATAAATAAATAATATCATGATGGCAAAAATTCATAAATCCTTTGGAATGTTTATTTTTCCTATATGTTTTTGTTTATAAGGGAAAATGTATATGGTAGATGCAGGATTTTTATTTATTTTATTTTTTTTACTTCTTGTTACCCTGATTTCTGGGGGTCCCTAACTTGTGCTCTTTGACTAATTTCCCCAACTTGTATAATTTAGAGACCATTTAGGTGTCCCTCGTGGGACCACGAGGGACACCTAAATGGTCTCTAAATTATACAAGTTGAGGAAATTAGTCAAAGAGCACAAGTTAGCAATGTGCGAGGCAGGGCAATGGAGTGAGATCTTTTGCCCAGCATCTATGGGGTCAGGCCAAGTCAAGAGGCAAACAGAAGTAAAATAATAATTGGTGTTTTATTAAAAATACAGTCAAACATGTGTATGTAACACACTCACACAGATAACTATAGAAATAAAAGTTGGAGTGGGATAGAGGGATTTTAAGAGGGATTTGGTTGGGGAAATACTGCACCTGTCCTGAAGCCTGGGTAGTCTGAAGATAAGAGTTTGTGGATATGGAGGTTCTCAGTATGTTGGACTGAGGGGAAGGCTCGCCAAGCAAAGCAGCAGCAAGGTGGTCCAGCAGTTTGAGCAATCCAAAGAAGTGCTCAAAGTCAGAGGTTCTTATAGGGGAAATTGCAGCCACAGGCTAGTCCATACTTGGGGAAAACAATGAGGTTTAGGTTGGAGATAAAACCTCCGAAAGGTCAGAATTTAGCATGATTGAGTTAAGACTGAATTATCAATAGGGTAGCCAGTATGCAAACACAGAGTGCTTGACGATTGAGTATTGGGCTCGTCAAGCTGCCTGCTCGGGGCAGGGAGTCCTTTGTAAGTAGCGTGCATACATAATGAGGATACTTGCCTTGAGGTCTCCTGAAGTGGCAGTCTGGCTATTTCTGGCCAGCCTATATTGATTTGGAATATTACGGCGATTATCGGCTGAGCCTGTTTGTGTGCTTGTCCGGGGGCCTCGCAAGCACGTGGGAAGGAATGGGTAAGGAAGGCCAAATTACTGATATCAAAAATGATATCTGGTGCCCCCCCAAGTCTGGCTAGGAAGTGCGGTAACATTCTGTACAAGTAACAGTGTTGTACCATGACCTTCATTGTAGGTTGCCCTTCTTACATATTCTGTGAGACAAAAATGCAGATAAAACATCCCACTTTAGTGCATGAGGGTCAAAATACCAGGGCCTTTCATTGCCTGGTCCAATGAAATTCAGTGTTCAGGTCACCAAGCAGCTTCCAAAATGGAACTGTAAACTTTAGTTATGGTCACAGCTGATGCAATAGTCTCTCCTTTCATGAAATTTGTGCTGTTGCAGTGAATCTGAGCACAGCATCTTCACTGTAAATCCGTTTGCATTTCCGAAATAAATATCTCTTTTTGAGATAAGCCATAAAAAACAAAAGAGAAGGGAAGTGGTACCTTTTTATTTGCCTATTAAAACATCAAACCAAAATGAGCACATTTGCTGCAACTGTATACCCAGCAGGGCATGAAAAATGAAGATGTGGGAAGAGAGAGATAGAGTGCAAAGAAATGACCATATATCAAATGAGAAGACCATAAAAGAGGGTGAGAAAGCAAAAATTGAACATCGTTGCCCATCAGAATAACAAAAGGCTCTGTTGATCAAGAAACACAATCAAAAGGCTGAAAGTAAAACAGATATGAAACATGCAACAGGAGAGTTATAATATCACATCATATTATAGTTTTTATGAGAGATTGTGTCCCATGCTGCTCTGGAAATATAAGTGTCAGCCTGAAAGTCTGAGGAGCTTATTCATGCATACATTTTTAGTCAATTTTTCTGAAGGAGTCGCTTTTCGCAAAACCTTCCAAGGCAGCTAAAAATAACAGCCGGCATCCTGTTCAATATTTATGAGAGCTGGCCTAAGGCTCTCATTACTGCTGAGATTCACATTTATATTCATTAATGACCAAATGTGATCCCAAAATACTACCTCTTAAGCTAGGCAAGACCCCAGCCAAAGGGTTTCTAAGGTGCTGCAGATCAGGACCCTGGGAAATGAATCTGTCCTAATCATGGAGCAAACTGAGACAAGCAACCACAGCAGGGCCCAAGGACTCTCTCCAGCTGCCTATTCTCAGCATGCCCCACAAACAGAAGAGTGCTGCTGCCTTTATTTCCCAGCAGTTGGGGAACTGCCTGACTCAAGAGGTAGGTTGTTTGGAGGTGGCATAGGCCAACATAGCTAAGTCAACAGAACTTTGTCATTGTAGCAATGTCTGATGATAACTGGTCCTCAACCAACATGTGAAAATTGAGAGTACAGTGAGCCCTCCACTTTTGTGGAGGTTAAGGGTGCAGGACCCCTGTGAAAGTGGAAAAATGTGAATAAAAATAAAAATCCTCAAGTGTAATTCTATGGTCCTCTAAAGTCCTCCAGTGTAATTCTATGGTCAATTTCTGGCAGATGAGGGCCATGGAGTCACATTGAAAGAGCTAGAGAATTATTCCTCTCTAGAAATCTCTAGGTCCTCCAGTGCGACTCTATAGTTCTCTTCTGGTGGAAGTGGACCATAGAATAGTGCTGGATGACCTAGAGACATATAAAAAGAATATATTTGTTTTGTGGCATGGGCAAATAGAGTAAGAATTTTTAAAAATAATAAAAAAAAATAAAACATCCTGCAAATAATCAAATCTGTGAACCTGTGAAAGTGGAGAGCCCGTTGTAATGTTAAATTAAAATACTGAATTTTTTTAAAAAACAAAACAAAACAAAGTACAATAGAAAATCCAGCAACATAAGAAGAGTAATGGCAACAGTACAATCAATCATCCATCCAAAGACTAGAAGGAAGAAAATGTTTTCCACCTGCCCTTGGGGTAATATTCATAATTTGATACCTAGCATGGCAAATGGAGACTTTTAGGTGTGAACTAGGTGATCTTGAATCTCAAGAGACAGAGCTACTATTTGAGTTCTCTACTTGATATTTAATGGGTTCACCAACCATTTCCCCAGGAAAGGCTGGTGGCTTCCATGTTAGTGGAAAGGTGAATCCACTCCAGGTTTTAGTCCAAGCTTTAAAGAATTTATTCAAAATGCAGAACCTATTTTGGATTCAGAGCCTTGGATAGCTACTTCTGTTATTGTTACATGTCTTCAAATTATCTCCACCTATGGTGGCCCTGTCATAGGGTTTTGTTGGCAAGATTTATTTAGAGCAGTGGTTCTCAACCTGTGGTCCCCAGATGTTCGTGGACTTTAGCTCCCAGAAGCCCCAGCCAGTATGGTCAATGCTCAGGGCTTCTGGGAGCTGAAGTCCACAAACATCTGGGGACCCACAGGTTGAGAACCACTGATTTAGAGAAAGTTTGGTATTTTCTTCTGAGGCTGAGAGGGTATGACTTGCCCAAGGTTACTTAGTGTGTTCCTCCAAGGCTTAGCTGAGACTGAAACCCTAATATCCAAGAGGCCTAGTCCAACACTCAAACCAGTAGACCTCCATGTGTGTATGCGTCTTCAAGTCACATGTCAAGTTACGGAGATCCTATGAATTTCATAGGGTTTTCTTAGTCAAGGAATAGTCAGAGGTGGTTTTGCCAGTTCCTTCCATCTATTAGGGTGAAACCCAGAATGGATTCACTTCACCATTGACACAGAAACAAACAGTCCCCTTGCCAAAAGAAATTAAAAAGCTTATAGCATCTTATAACTTTCTCTTTGTAGCAGTGCGCTCAGAATATTGCATGTCGCCTTAGATTTATTTGCTTTGTCCTGAAGCCACTGAGGACACAGTCTAACTCTCTTCATATCCGGAACAGATTTAACATATGTAAAACAAATAGAGGGTTTTCAGTTAACAAGTGATTGTCTTTCAGGGCAGTAAAGTTTTAATTTTGTTTGACTTTGTACAAATATCTTGGCAGTTTCCCAGAAACTCTAGCTGAAGAAGGGTATTCAAAACAGGAATATATCTAGAAATTCTATCCTGACAATCTCCTATTCATGTTTTGTAATTATTGTTTGGCTATTGACAACTTTGTGTTTCAGTTTTGGTTGATTCTGTTGTTGCTGATTTCATACAACTGCCATCGTTCCTGTCCTATGTTGCGACTTAACTGTTTTTCTATTCATTGTGACCATTCAACCTCCTTATCTGTTTCAGTGAATGTATATACTGTCAAGTGGGCCTGAGTTTATACAGATCTGCACATGTACACAGTTCACAATTGTTTTAGAGCATTTTAAATAGTTTTAATATGTCTCTTCTTAAAAACTAGTTGAGCTCTTTAAAATATTTTTTAGCCATATCCATTGTTTTCCATTGTTTTAAAGTGATTATGTTGATTTTATTGTAGTCTGCCCTGAGATTATTAGATGCCAGGATATATGCATCTTAGGCCATTTCCGCACTACACTGTTATAGTGCTGTTGTTCCACTTTTAACATCTTGTGGAATTCTAAGGATTGTCGTTTAGAGAGGGACATTTAGAATTCTCAGCCAGACAGCTCTTTGGTCTCAGTGAACTCAAATTCCAGAATTCTACAGAATGTTAAAAGTGGAATAATAGCATTATAACAGTGTAGTGTGGAAAGGGCCTTAGTAAGTAAGTAAGTAAATAGGTCTTTATAATTCTCTGTTTTTTGTGTTGCTTTTGGTTATTCCAAGAGCATTTTACAATGCTGTATTATTTATATCTTCTTTACTGATTCAAATTGCAGTTGTGTGCTTTCTCACACTTTTGGCTCTTTGGATTTGATTCCAACTGCTCTCATTTAGGCCATTTCTGCACTACAGTGTTATAGTGCTATTATTCCACTTTCAACATCCTGTGGAATTCTTGGGTTTGCAGTTTACTGAGGCCAAAGAGCTCTCTGGCTGATAATTCTAAGTGCCTCTTCCTAAACTGCAAACCCCAGGATTCCACTGAATGTTGAAAGTGGAATAATAGCACTATAACACTGTAGTGCAGAAATACCCTTAGGGTTAACCAGTTCTAATGATACGGACATCACCAACCACCACTGCATTACCCTTTGTCCTGTGGCAGCAGCCAGCCAAGGCTTACGGCTCCCTAATTAGTGTCTTATCAGCAGCCACAGACAAAGTTCATAACAGCTTGTTAGCAAATTACTTGTCGTCGTTTTGCCAGTCCAGGTTCATAATAAATCCAGAGTGACAGTCCAGCAGCAAAATCCATTTACACAGTGAGGGTCAAAGTTTCCAGGAACATGAGCAAGGGATCTGAACATGAGACATGCTGTTTCCACTGATAATATCAGTTGTCTGCAACAGCGTCTTTCCATTCTTCCCCCAGCTTTTTGCCACACTGGTGCATCCTTACTATATAAATGTTCCGAGTCTCTTGGATTCTCCCTCTTTCACCTATGCTGGCTGCAGTAAGTATTGTCCCATTCATGTCTCTGTGTTGTGGTTGTTGGAAAGGGTCCTGTCTGGGTTCTGGGATGGGGGCATGACACCCTTGCTCTTTTGCTCCTTTCCTTTCCCTTCCTGGTTTCCCTGTTCTATCTGGCTGCACTCCCTGTTCTTCTAAGAAGAATGTACTTTTGTTCATTGTCTCTGAGGTCATAGCCTCCATGGGAAGGGGCATCTCAACCCCACCCCATTGCATACCCTTTAGATCAAGCCCACAGCCACTCATGTAGAGAGAAGGATCTTTATTTTAAGTTCTAGGAGACTTTTGATGGGAAACTGGACAGTGCACCAATGAAAGTAGTGGCTTAGGAATATGGATCTTGCCAGGGTCCTGCTAAGTAGTTGCAGGACAAGGAATCCAGGAAGGGATAGGTTGGGGGTGGGGGGTGACCACACAACACAGTTATATCAACTTCATACTATTATAACTGTGTGAGCTCCATGCTGCTGAATACTGGGGTTTGTAGTTTTGTGAGACATTTAGAATCCTCTGTTAGCCACCTCTAATGCTTGAGCGCAAGAGAGAAAATAAAAGAATTCTAAATCCCTCTCAACACTATACTCAGTAACTGCCTAAACATCCCCACAAATTCATTAGTACTTTTTCCTCTATGGAATCAGAAGACTCATCCAAGCCTCAACAAGCCCTTTTACTCTCTACTGGGAGGTGAGCTTTGGAAGTGTTATCTCTTCCTAGAGTTAGACCAAGGCAATTGGTGCCCTACACTGCTATAGTGCTATTATTCCACTTTGAACATCCTGTGGAATTCTGGGATTTGTAGCTCTCTGGCTGAGAATTCTAAATGCCCTTCCCAAAATGCAAACCTCAAGATTCCATTAGCTCAATTAGGAGGCCTACAAGAGGGAGGTAACCTAATGAGATCTTCCACCAATGTTTATGGGGCTCTTGCAGGAAAGAACCAGATAGAGATTCCAAATGTAAAGTAAAATATGATTTATTGAGAAGTTCAATCATGTACACATAAGATCCAAGCACTCACACACTCACACAAGAGCTAACCAAAGGATAAAGGGAGGAAAGTTGTTGATAGTGGAGTTTTAGGGAATGGACAATAATTACTGGTCCAAAGAGTGGCAAAGAAAGCATGTGGCTTAGACTTGCACCTAAGGACAGTACTTGTTTGGGAAGCAGAGCAACAGCAGGACATTCAGCAAGCGAGATGCTGCATCTGACTGCTCAAAATTGAGGGTTTTTATACCCAAAATCTGCCTGGAAGGCACGAGTGAGAATGGCTCTCTGGCTGAGCAAATAGTGTTAAGTTGCAACATAAGACAATATGGCCTGGATGGAGTTAATGGTTTTAGCATTAGGTGACAAAGAGTTAATGGTTGTTGTAATAGCTCTGTAATAGTGGACAGGCAAGGGAACAGCAAAGAGAAGGTGTTAGGAAGAAGGACTGAAACAATCAGTGTTTTGGTGGGAACTTCCCATCACTACTGTGTGCTAGCAGAGACATTACAGTTTTAGTTTCAGCCTATTATCTTTTGAGTTACCTGGTGATTAGCCTGGCAATTACTTTGGCTATGCCTAGGGGGAATCTTCTGATCCACTTTGCAGCGCACCTGTTGAGCCAGTAATTTTCCTCTGCCCAGCCTGGTCTTACAGTCATATCAGGGTCCATTTTATATCAATGTCAATTAATATGTCTTGCCAATTAAATAATATTGTGCCAATTAAACCATATCAAATCTGGGGGTGTGCAGGCCAGTAACACATCCTCCACTAGAAGTGTGGGGTGGCTGGGAGAAAAGAGGAATTTCTCTCTCTTTTTAAAATGAGATATAAATTCTAGGAGACTTGAATGGCCAGCTTCTAAGAAAATGGTTCTTGTTTGCCCTCATATTATTGTGAGAATAAAGATTAGGAGGCAGCACGCACACACAAACTTTGTCTCATGGAATGTGTGATTTTGTGAATCAGACTAAATGAATAAGATTCATGAAAATGTTGAGCTTTCTGAGGTTCTCTCATAATGAAATTCTTAGACTTTTCCAGCTGAATCTTCTCAAAAAGTGAAACCATGAGGCATGACAGGCAACGTCAAGGGAAATTAAGAAAACTCACACTCTATTAGGAGGCACCAAGTGGGAAAAGATATGTGCTCCCCCATACACCCTCAAATACTTCCTTCTGAATGATTTTATTGCTCATGAAACACAGCACATTAATAGCCATTAGGAATTTAAGTACTCTCAGAAGTAGAAATAAGCTGGGATTCTCAAAAGGCAGCTTTCTTCAATAGCCTTGGGTGCATTCTGTTTAAAAGGGGATGGAAATAGAGAAATGTGATCATATAAAAAAGAGATGGCATTCCTTTGATGAAGATACCTGTAGATTCAAACCTGCAAATCCAGTAGCAGGGCCAAAGTTTCACTGTGGAGGGATGTGTTTGGGCCAAAGTTCTGCATGGCATATAGAAGACGTAAACCAAGCTGGTGCGTGCAGCATTGTGGCTCCTCTCCCAACGCAGCCACCAAGCTCTGGAGTGCTGCTGCTACTGCTCTTGAACAACCATGGAAGGGTAGGAGGAGGGAGGGAGAAAAATGGAGAAATTGAGAGTCCAAAGGAAGCTAGTACTTCCTTATCTTATGAGGAAATCATTCTAGGCATGGACCAAAATTTGAAGGTGCCATCCAAGCACTGAACCCATTTTGGAGATACAATTCAGAACTTCGGACAGCTCTTTCAAGGTACAGTTGGTCCTCCATCCACATCCACTAGGGCAGTGGTTCTCAACCTGTGGGTCCCCAGATGTTTGTGGACTTCAGCTCCCAGAAGCCCCAGCCACTATGGTCAATGCTCAGGGCTTCTGGGAGCTGAAGTCCAAAAACATCTGGGAACCCACAGGTTAAGAACCACTGCACTAGGGTTAGAGGTGCAAGACCTCTGCAAAAGCAGAAAAAATGCAAATATTAAACAGTGTGTGTGTGTCTGTGGGAAGAAGGCTGAGGCACGGTGCAGAAAATGGGCACCCAGGGTCCAAACCAGGTCGGTGAAAGGAGAGGGGAAGGGGTTGGTCAGCATGGGAGCCCCGTACTTCATCTCTCTCACACACCTCCTTTCTTAGGTGTGGAGGTGCATCAGGAGAGGGTTTGCGTTGCTGAGAAATTGGACAGTAAGCTGTCCTTAGCTAGTCAGGCAGCGGCTAGTGGAGGAGGAGGAGGATCAGAAGCAGTTTTTGAAAGGGCTGTGTGACCTGATTGCAGCCACTGACAAGGAAAGTTGCCCCCAGAAAGAAATGTCTGGGGGCGGGTGGACAGGGGATTCTATTTTAGCTAATCGTACTGTAGCTATGTGTACCTGTCTAGAAAAGGATAGGTAAATAGCAGCTGCCTTCAGAATTCCACAGTGGGCATGTGTAAACAGCAGAACAGCAAGAAAAGGGGAGTGCAGATAAACCTGTCTCACAAGTTATCCTGACATGTTAAAAACAACATAGCTCTATAGAACAAAATAAAAATCATTTTTTTAAAAAAGTGGAAACTGATAAAAGAAAAAGTCATCCTAGGATGCATTTCAAAGAAGCTTTCATGTGGTTCCTGGAAGGTTCAAAATGTCTTTGTTTACTGATGTAAAGCTTACTGGACCTGTTTTTTCCCACTGGACATGTGCGCATTTCAAGGTTTGAATAAAAAACCTTCTGAAACATGTTGAATGGCTCTGCTTTTTTGTGGTGTAGGAAACTATCCCTATTCTTTCGAATCTCTTTCTGCCCATGGTACCAAATTTTCTGTTAAAGAAGTCATGCTGAAGAACACACCGACTTCATTAACTGAAGTATCCTTGTACAGGTTAAAACCAGGAATAGATTCACCACCAGACTGACATGGGAGTCACCATGAGAGAAGACTGTCTTTCTTCCCTGATGCACTTCACTATAGAGAGATAGAGAGAGAGAGAAAGAGAGAGGAAGACCAACAAAGTTCAGCAAGGTTCATCTTCCTCTCTCTCAAGCAAACTGTACTGGGAATGCGAGCCAGTCCCTGCTGCTCAGTTATCTCCCTCTGTCCCCCATCACAGAGGCCCCATGGCCCTTGCCAGACAGCAACAGGGAGGTTTGGAGCAGGGTGCAAGGAGCTAGGGGGTAATACCCTCACCATCCTTTCTCTATTCCTTGCAATGTACTCCTTTGGCATTAATTGTCTTCGTTTGGAACATCCACCATGTTCTTAACATAGGCCATTTCCACACTAGACTGTTAATAGCGCTATGATTCCACTTTCAACATCTATGGAATCCTGGGACTTGCAGTTTTGGGAGGGGCCACCTGGCCCCTCCCAAACTGCAAACCCCAGGATTCCATAGGATGTTGAAAGTGGAATCATAGGGCTATTAACAGTCTAGTGCGGAAATGGCCATAGTCTTTGTTGTTATGTTGTTGAAGGACTACATCTGCATTGATGATACATCATCAGCCCAGCACTATGTTGTCTGCAGGCATGTTTTCCAGGCTTTTTGTAGAAATCACAACTCCTGTGGAAAAGCTGCATAGACACTTGCCAATTGACTGGTGGCAATTTTGATCACATCTGTTAATTTAGTCGTCCAGACTGTATGTGAACATTCTTGACTGATGAATTAACCACAGCGAAGTGGAAAACAGAGTGAGAAAGCTGGCATCAGTGCTGGGGAAATGAGAACAGCTGTCCAATAGTGCTCCCTTGAGGCAGCAGACATGAAGTGTTCTGCCAACCTAACTCAATCAGCATTGCTAATTTTGGCCTACCCCAATTACAGCAAAACTGAAACCTGGTGAGACATCTAGTTCATAATTTGTTTTAGTTTATTCCTAAAATATTTTTAGCTTACTTTCATATTACAAAAGGAAGGCTAATATCCTAAATGATTCACAAAATTCAGTCCAAAGAAACATACCCGACAACTGTCCCAATTTGGCAGGGATGGTCGTCCCACTGTCAACCCACTTTTCCTGCTATTTTTAAAATGTCTCAGTTTTTCTTGCTTTCTCCCATTTCCCTATTTGTCCTCAGCTTACTTCAGCACTGCAAACTGAGTTCAAAGTGCAAAAGTGGTTTGCACTCCATTAACTCATCCAGGCAGGTGGGGACAGAGGAGAAAAGAGGAAGGGGTGAAATCTTGCCCTTCCCTGTAGACTCAGGCAAATGTAAACCGCTGCACTCTCTCCTAGCTTTTGTATTCTTCCTCATTAATAATTTTTGCCATATTGACCACACTGTGATGTTGCTTGGCCACAGGTACCCCAGCTTTCATTTCTGAAATGCTGGAGGATATGAAAAACAATAAAGACACAGTCAAATTATTCCATTAAAAAGAATCATAAGTTGTGAAGGCTACTTAGAAAAAAATCATCTAGAATGCAAAGCAATAAGAACAACTGTTACTCATTTGGGATTGCTCAAAAACTCTGAAGACATAAGAACATGATAGCCATGTTTAAATATTTATAGGGATGTCATGTCAAGGTGGGAGTGGGCTTGTTTTTCACTGCTCCAGAGACTAGGAGAAGGAGCAATGCATTCAAGCTGCAGGAAAGGAGATTCCACCTGAACCTCAGGAAGAACTTCTTGATGGTCAGAGCTGTCCAGCAGTGGAATATGCTGCTGGAGAGTGGGGTGGAGTCTCCTTCTTTGGAGGTTTTTAAGCAGAGGTTGGATGGCCATCTGTCAGGAGTGCTTTGATGTGTGTTCCTGCATGGAGGGATGGAGTTGGACTGGATGGCCCCTGTGGGAACACACATCAAAACATTCCTAACAGATGGCCATCCAGCCTCTGCTTAAAAAACTCCAAAGAAGGAGACTCTACCACACTCCCAGGCAGCATATTCCACTCTTGGACAGCTCTGATCATCAGGAAGTTCTTCATGAGGTTCAGGTGGAATCTCCTTTCCTGCAGCTTGAATCCATTGCTCCTTGTCCTAGTCTCTGGAGCAGCAGAAAACAAGCCCACTCCCTTCTCGACATGACATCCCTTCAAATATTTAAACATGGCTATCATGTCCCTTCTAAGCCTTCTCTTCTGTAGACTAAACATACTCAGCTTCCTAAGCCATTCCTCATAGGGCATGGCTTCCAGACCCTTCACCATTTTGGTTGCTCTCCTCTGGACACGTTCCAGCTTGTCAATATCTTTCTTGAATTAAGGTGCCCAGAACTGGACACAGTATTCCAGATGAGGTCTAATCAAAGCAGAATAAAGTGGTACCATTACCTCCCTTGATCTAGACATCATACTCCTACTGATGCAACCAAGGATCACATTGGCTTTCTTGGCTGTTGCATCACACTGCTGACTCATGTTCAGCTTGTGATCTACCAAGACTCCTAGATCCCTTTCACATGTACTGCTATCCAGCCACACGTCCCCAATCCTATATTTGTGCATTCTACTTTTAATGCCTAGGCGTAGGACCTTACATTTCTCTCTGTTGAAATTCATTTTGTTAGCTTTGGCCCAGCTCTCTAATCTGTCAAGGTCATTTTGAAATTTGATCCTGTCCTCTGGGGTATTAGCAGCCTCTCCCAATTTGGTGTCATCTGCAAATTTTATCAGTTTGCCCTCTACTCCTTCATCCAAGTCATTGATGAAGATGTTGAATAGCACTGGGTCCAAGACAGAACACTGTGGCACCCCACTAGTCACTTCTCTCCAGGATGAAAAGCAGCCATTCGTGATCACCCTTTGGGTTCGGTTGGTCAACCAATTACAAATCCACCTAACAGTAGCCCTGCCCAGCCCACATTTTACTAGCTTCTTTGGAAGAATATCATGGGGAACTTTGTCAAAGACCTTACTGAAATCAAGATATGCTATGTCTACAGCATTCCCTTCATCTATCAAGCTTGTAACCCTATCATAAAAAGAGATAAGATTAGTCTGGCATGACTTATTTCTGAGAAATCCATGTTGACTTTTAGTGATTACAGCATTCCTTTCTAAATAATTACAAACTGACTGTTTAATGATTTGCTCCAGGATCTTTCCAGGTACTGATGTCAGGCTGACTGGGTGATAATTATCTTTCAATTAATCTTTTTTTCCCTTCTTGAAGATGGAGATGACATTTGCTCTTCTCCAGTCTGCTGGGACTTCTCCTGTTCTCCAAGAGTTCTCAAAGATTATTGGGAGTGGTTCAGAAACTACTTCTTTTAACATCCTTGGATGCAATTCATCAGGCCCTGCCTTTGCTGGAGGACTCCTCTGGGGAGGAAATCCTCAAGACCACAAACTGGGAAGACCATATCCAATACAAGCCTTCCCAAATATTAAGATACTCAGAGGAAGACTTCTCTTAGTTCCACTATCTTGTATTCCCTCCTATCTTGTACTCCCTCCTTCTCTGCTCTTTTCCTGAGGGCAGGCAAAGAACTTCTGATTTACTCACACCTTTGACTGTTAGCTGGTCATTGTGGGTGGTCCTTTAATTGAGGTGTGCTGTATTATCATTATTGTTACTTTTTAACTGCCTTTTAAACTGTTTTAAATTAATGTTTCTTTTTATATTGTTTTTTAATTCATTTTTAATTTCTGTTTTATCTATTGTTCTAACTATGTTTTATTTTAACTTATATTATGAGCTGCCGGGTCCCATATTGTGAGAAAAGTAGGATAGGGAAGGAAGGAAGGAAGGAAGGACGGACAGAGGATTGTGAAGAGCCAACTGTCCCTGTGGAACCTGAACACTCAGTAATACAGAAGGCCAACTTCCTGGATGAAAGAGCAACAGCTCTAGAAACAGATAAGGAGACTGGAGATCTTCCCAGTCCAGAGAGTGACATTGAGTGAAGGTACAAATTCAGGTAGAGGCTGCTAGGAGAAGAACATGACTCCAAGTGAATTCTTCTTGTGAGTAAAAGGCTTCAGTGTTTTTAAGTCTTTTACTCCAAGTCTCAAGTCTCTACCTTCAAGTCTCAAGTCAAGTCTCAAGTCCTTAAACATACTTTCAAGTCAACTCTCAAGTCTGGCAGCCAACTTTATACCCCAACCTATATTCCAGAATTTCTGGACAGTGTCAAATAAAATCAAGTTAACAATTCAAGTACAGTTGGCCTCCACATTTGCAACTTTGGCATCTTCAGCTTCGGAAGTGGGGAATAGGATCCTTCTTACCCCAGCTTCCTGAAGCTGGAGGCTTTTGTGCCAATGGGCATAAAAGAGATCCTTCGTACTTCCCATTTCTGAAGCTGGAAGATTTTTCAGAAGTGAGGAATAGGATCCTTCTTACTCCCCATTACTTAAGCTTCAAAAACTTTAGAAGAAAGCATCCTTCCTCCTCAAGCCCACTGCCTAACACACTTGCTGTTCCCTTCTGAGAAATGCAGCCCACACTCTGTGGGCCGAGTCTTGTCTTCTGCTTTAAGGAAAAGTTTTAGAAAGTTTCTCGAGCTTATCTCAAGCCCACTGTCTAACCTGTTTGCTGTTCCCCTCTGAGAAACATGCCCACAATTTGGGCTTCAGACAGATCATCACGGGACCAGTAGGCAAAAAGAGATGGAAGCATTGTTCAAAATTGTAAGGTTTCTGGATGAATGTGTTATCTTATGGAACCAAGGCCAGCAAGTCAGTCACTAAAAATATACAAGTCTCAAGTCGAGTCGAGTCAGTGCATCATTTGCTGCTGAGTCGAGTCTGAGTTGAGTCACTGAAGCAACTTAAGTCTGACTTGAGTCCGAGTCAGCCAACTTGAATCTACATCAGTGGTAAAAGTTCTCTTTAAGTGAAGAGACTCCTCCAATGGAGAGCTAACATGGGAGTGGTTGTACCTGAGCTCTGGCTGGGGCTCAGACAATACAGCTATAAAACCGTGTCCTCTGACTGCCCCAGTTTGGCACGTACTGTCTTGACTGATCTCTTGCTACCTAACTTTTTTCAGCTGCTTCTAAAAAGTGCCAGTTTCTCTTGCTCCTCTTCCCACTTTCTGGGAAATTTTGGGGTTGTGCGACATCTGTACGCTGATTACACTCAGCTCTGCCTCTCTTTGTCATCTGAATTAGTTGAGGTTGTAAAGGTGCTGGAGCAATGCTTGGAGGGTATAATGGGACAAATTGAAACTGAACCCCAATAAGTTGGAGGCTTTGTGGATTGGTGGTTCTCAAATCTGGGAATTGTGGAGGTTACCTTGCCAGGATGGAGGTAATGGAGATGCACTCCCTCTAAAGGAGCAAGTGTGTACTCTGGAAGTATTCTTAGATCCATCTTTGTCACTGGAGGCCCAGATAGACACTTTGGCTGGGAATGCTTGGGGCTACCTTTGATTGGTCCATCAACTTGGCCCTTCCTGGATGGGCATAATTTAGCCACAGCAGTCTGTATATTGGTAACTTCTCAACAAGACTACTGCAGTGAACTCTACATTGGTCTGCCCTTGAAGATAGGTCAGAAACTTCAGCGAGTGCAAAATGCAGCAGCTAGTCTGCTTGCAGGAACTCTATTCAGATAATATCATTTCTTAAAGAATGGCATTGGTCGTCAATACATTTCCAGTCTGAATTCAAGGTGCTGCTGATAAATCCCTAAATGGCTTAGGATCCCAGTACTTGAGGGAGTGCCTCTCTCTCTATATCCCTGTCTGAGAACTGAGATCTGTTGGAGGGGCCCTCCGCTGTGCCCCACCAGTAGGGGAAATACATTGTGGGAGGACATGGGAGAGAGCTTTCCCTGTTGGGGGCACCTCAACTGTGGAATTTCGTCCCTCTGCGGGCCCAACTGGTGTCAACATTGGGATCGTTTCAACATCAAGTCAACACCTGGCTTTTCATTAAAGCAGTGGTTCTCAACCTGTGGGTCCCCAGATGTTTTTGGACTTCAGCTCCCAGAAGCCCTGAGCATTGACCATAGTGGCTGGGGCTTCTGGGAGCTGAAGTCCACAAACATCTGGGGACCCACAGGTTCAGAACCACTGCATTAAAGCCTTTGGACCAAATTGATTTCATTCAGGCTGTGTATGCCGTATGGTTCAACTATTTAAAATTGTTTTAACCAGTTTTAAAATGCTTGTTTTTTAACTGCTAAACTATTTTATATATTTTTTAAAATTTTAAAATAATAATTATTTCTTTTTTTTAAAAATGAAGCTGCCCCAAGATCTTTGGATAAAGGGCAGGACTGAAATATTTAAATAAAATAAAGTTCTCCACATGCTCTCTGAAGGCTTTCTTCACATGAAAGTCTGTCCAGTCCAAGTTCAGCTTAAAACCTGAAGAACCCTAAGCGTCTGAAACTGGAAGAACAAGTAGCCTTGAAGTTGTCCAGCTTCGATTAGCATCTGGACAAAAAACTGAGCAACAGGCACACAGTTCACCTGGTCCCAATCTTTTCTGCTCAGATGAAATATATTTCTATTTAAACTAAGGTAGTTATTATGCTGAGTACTTCTGAGAGTTACAGTCTCCAAAGGTAAATTCTCCTGCACAAAACAAATATAGGTTGGAAATAATAAGGCATCCCAATCTGACTTCAGGTGAGGCTGATTATCAGGAGATATGTCTGAATGAATGGCAGGCATCAATACATGGCGGGGGGGGGGGCGTTCAACTAAAAGTGTAATTCTTTCTTTATATTAATTACCAGTAACCATCTTCACATGCAAAGGAGAAAAGTGTCTCCAAATATAATTCAAGGAGTATGTGTGTTTGTGGACGGGGTGAAAAGCACACTTCATTTATTAGACGTTCTGCAAACATGACTCTAATTAAATTCTCCGTGACAGTGAACCTCTATACTTTATTTGCATTTAAAAGGAAATAATTGTACTCATCTGAAGAGGCCTCTTTTGTTTCAGGCTAGAGACAATACACTTCATGCATGCCTATTATTTCACTGTTCCCTGCAATGTACATATATTTTGGAGTCTCTTTATTTTGCTGACAGAAAGAGGTGGTTATTGGTGCAAGTCTCTTTAATATGGATGAGAGGAACTTCTCCTTCTCCCATGCAAAGGAAAGGGGAAAAAAAGTATTTCACTGGAGCACTTAGCTTCCAGGACAGGATTATGTGGCCCAACATTTCACAGATGAAAACTGAGACACACGTGACCAACCAACATCAGATTGTGGTCAAGATGGAAAAGTTTATTAATGAAGAAGAATACACAAGCTAGGAGAGGCTGCAGCAGTTTGTTTTTGCCTGATCCTACTGGGAAAGGACAAGATTCCACCTCCTCTTCTCCTCCACTTACCCTCCTGCCGAGATAATCAAAGGCAAACTATGTCCATTTCCGCACTAGACTGTTATAGTGCTATTATTCCACTTTCAACTTCCTATGGAATCCTGGGGTTTGCAGTTTAGGAAGGGGCCTAAACTGCAAACCCCAGGATTCCATAGGATGTTGAAAGTATAGCACTATAACAGTCTAGTGCGGAAATGGCCTACTTTTGCACTTTGGACTCCGTGTGCAGCAACCGAATTAAGGTGACTGCAAAGGGGGAAACTGAGAAGAGGAGAGACTGAGACATTTTAAAAGCAGCTGAAAAAGGGGAACAAAAGAAGATTGATTGGAACTATCCCCATCAAACTGGAACAGTTAGAAGGTAAGTCCTGCACTAACTCTTCAGTTTGGATATGGCTGATAACTAGCCCTGGAAGTCCTAATCTAGATACTTTGTTGTGAATTTTTATTTAATTCTTATCCTACCTTGTTACCATGCCATACACCCCTAGTCCATGGTACAGTCTAATGGGGAGAAATATCATTTAATTGGTGATATCATTTTTAATATAAAAATCACACACTTATGCCTGGGAGGCCTGTGGACAAGGATTCTAGTTGGAAGCTGCATGTTAAGACACATGACGTCAGCATGGCCAGGTCGTAAGTTCAAAAGGATTAGTTGGAAAGTCCCAGCACTGATGGGCTTGCGATAATCCCCTCAACAACCCAACCTTCAAGTACAATAGCAAATGAAACTGCCTCAGTGATGCAACTGAAAGTCATCAACCTGTAACCTCTTCTCGCAAAACTCCCCTTTGTTCCCTCATCTGCCCAGACATAAGAGCCTATCGTGGCTCCCATCAATGCTTTGTCATCTGAAGTTAAGACAATTAGTCCACTCTGGACCCGTTTTGTTTGCTCTGCCAGAGAGCAATTAACAAATTCCCCTCCAGGGCAGGAAACAAGATACTTAAATCCTAAGGTCAAGCCTGATAATTAGTAGTACCTTGGACATACATAGGGATGTCCGTTGGCTCTCTGGTTCTTGTGCCCTTGCTGCCCTCCAATTGTTGTTTGAAGCATCTTACTTGATCCTCTGCTTCTGGAATGGCAATGATCACCCACTTCACCCCAAAATCTCTCATTATCCAACCTTTCTCTCCTTTACCTTTGCTAGCATTGTTGGTTCGTGAGACTGCTTGCTTGCCTGCATGTATTTGTGAGTTCCTCCAATAAAGACATTCTGTTGACTCTCAACTGGTGTCTCAAAGGTTTCATGGTTAACCCACTCTCACAGGCCTCCTTTGAGCATCTTTCTAAGCACACACTGGCACTGCTGAAGGACCTCAAGGTCCCCCACCTTTTGGGGTAGCAGCCTTCCTCCCAATAGAGACACAAAGTGGTTTACAATATAATCTTAGCTGATGCCTGAAACAAATAAACATGTCAAGGGCATTCGCATGTAATCATCATAATCAATAATAGATTGATTATATATAAAGCTAAAAAGACTACATTTTTGTCATGAAAGTACTCTTTGTTGTAATCTTACGCAAACACTCCTCTGAAATATATTTTCATATAAGCAATTTGATATCCCTTGTGGTAGTCGCTAGTTGCATATCAAAGCCAGCTAAAAACATGTGTACTGTACTGTCAGCCACTTTGAGCTTTCCTCTATAGTTATCCTGAACACATTTGATTCCAAAAGATATGCAGGTGAAACCCCTATGATTATTGGTTTGGCCTAGTGGAGGGGGCTGTGCTTGAGGGCTGAGTTCTGAAAGAGAGGGAAAGAGAGCTGGAGAGCAATTTCAGTTGCTAGAGCTACCCTTTTTACTTTGAAGAAGAGTAGTGGTATTTACAGTGGTGTATGTAAGGGGGAAACAAAAAGGCTAAATTCTTTGTAGTGTAAATTTTATATTCATAGAATCATAGAATCATAGAAATGTAGAGCTGGAAGAGACCACAGGGGCCATCCAGTCCAACCCCCTGCCATGCAGGAACACCCTCAAAGCACTCCCGACAGATGGCCATCCAGCCTCTGCTTAAAAACCTCCAAAGGAGGAGACTCCACCACACTCCGAGGCAGCATATTCCAGTGCCGGACAGTCCTGACTGTCAGGAAGTTCTTCCTGAGGTTCAGGTGGAATCTCCTTTCCTGCAGCTTGAATCCATTGCTCCTTGTCCTGGTCTCTGGAGCAGCAGAAAACAAGCCCTCTCCTTCCTCTACATGGCATCCCTTCAAATATTTAAACATGGCTATCATGTCCCCTCTTAACCTTCTCTTCTGCAGACTAAACATACCCAGCTCTCTAAGTCTATCCTCATAAGGCATGGCTTCCAGGCCTCTCACCATTTTGGTCACCCTCCTCTGGACTTGCTCCAGCCTGACCATGTCCTTCTTGAATTGGGGTGCCCAGAACTGGACACAGTATTCAAGATGAGGTCTAACCAAGGCAGAGTAGAGTAGAGTGCCTTTGCTTCTATTTTGTACTTTTTATATAGAGCTTTAAGGTTGCATCAAATGTTGCAATACTGCTGAGAAGCACAGGGAGAAGAGTCCTGCACTCAAGTTCTGTACTGACACCTCATTGGATGCGAGGAACTTTTGGAACCATGTATGTGTGTCAAATTTAAAATATAATTTATTGTATCATTATATATATAGACAGAGAGAGAGAGATTTAAAGTACAATTCTGCTTGCAATAATTAAAGCTGGCCCCACTTATCCCAGGCCATTTCCGCACTAGCCTGTTATAGCGCTATGATTCCACTTGCAACATCCTATGGAATCCTGGGCAGTTTCGGGAGGGGCCGTGTGGCAAACCCCAGGATTCCATAGGATGTTGCAAGTGGAATCATAGCGCTATAACAGGCTAGTGCGGAAATGGGCCCTGAAAGAGGTGCAGTGTGCCCTTTGGTGGCACAACCTCTGCACACACAAATGCAAGCTCAGACAAAGGCTTGTGTCCCATTATCGTCAATAGATATACTGGGTCCATGCCAGTATTGCATCCATTGATGGTAATGGGACGGAGCATTCACACACACACAGACACAACAGAATTTTAAATAACCTACCTTATTTGGGTGTGATAGAGGCCCATTGCTGTCTTATTCTTTGCTTCAGGCAGCAAATGTCTGGGACCAGCCTTGTTTATATCGGTAAGCCCAACTGTCCACTTCTGGGAATCTCACACATTCATCTTCATGATTTGTTGACCATAGCATTTTGTCACCAACAGTCCAGATTCATGGGAAAGATCAGTTCCCCCTTTCAGTGGAGATCTTTCATGCACTATTTGCCAGAGAAACATAAAGTGATGAGACATCAAGAGGTCAGTACAACCAGCAGGTGAAAGGTCCAGTTCTTGGATGTACTCAGGATTAAACTGCAAACCACAGTGATTAACTAAAAAGTAACCATAGCAACAGTGCCAACACTGAACTGTCATCCTTTGTGTTTTTAATGCTGTGAGATTTTTGTTCGTACAGTGGGTTCCTTTTCTCAAAGGTGAATTTTTAATTGGATGCTTGGGAAGAATACCCATTGAACTTAACTGGACCTGTTTCATACCAGAGGTACACCACTGTACGATGAATTACATGTTTCAGTTTTGCCCTTAGTAATATGAGACCTGATATTCAAATGATGGATAACATTTCCACCGAACTAAACATAACTGAAAATGATGCCAGATCCTAAACACCCTGGCAAATTCTAAAGAAATCTTTACCCATAAGGACTTTCAAAGAATCATAGAGTTGAAAGAGACCACAAGGGCCACTGAGTCCAACCTCCCTGCCATTCCATCAAAACATTCCTGATAGATGGCCACCTAGCCTCTGTTTAAAAAACTCCTGCTAATGAGGCTGCACCTCACTTCAAGGCAGTATTTTCCATTGACAAACTGCTCCCACTGTCCGGAAGTTCTTTTTAATGTTTACATGGAATCTCTTTTCCTGAAGTTTGAAGCCATTGCTCCATGTCCTAGTCTCTAGAGCAGCAGAACATAGGCATGCTCCATCCTCCGTATGACATCCCTTCAGATATTTAAACATAGCTATCACATTGCCTCTTAACCTTTTCTTCTTAAGGCTAAATATACCCAGTTTCCTAAGTCATTCTTCATAGGGCATGGTTTCCAGGCCTTCTACCATTTTTTTTGGTTGCCTTCCTCTGGACACATTCCAGTTTGACAATATCCTTTGTTACTGTAGTTTCTAGCCCGGGCCTGTGGTATATTAGATATCACTTGATATCAGGAATTTGGCCTTCACTACCCATTCCTCTCCATGTGCTTGCGAGGCCCTCGGACAAGGACGCACACGGGCACGGCCGAAAATAGCTGAACTATTCAAAACAAATCCAGGCAGGCCAGTATTTGCTGCACTGCAGCCTCAGGGGACCTCCAGGCAAGTACCCTTTTAAGATCACATTATGTACGCACGCCGTTTACAAAAGATCCCCTGCCCTGAGCAGGCAGCTTGAAGAGCCGGACATCCAACTGTTAAGCACTCCGCGTTTGCATACTGTCTGTGCTATTGACAACGCTGTCATAATTCAATCATGCAAAGTACTGACCTTTCGGAGGCTTTGTCTCCAGCCCGAAACCCACTGTTTTCCCCAGGAACTGACTAGCCTACAGGCACATTTTCCCCTATAAGACCCCCTGATTCTGAGCGTCTCTTCAGATCGCTCCTGGCTTCCGTCCGGCCTTGCTGCTGCTCCGTTTGCCGAGCCTTCCCCTCAGCTTCCACGTGCTGAGAATCTCCGCTCCAAGTGACTTTTCTTCTGACTACTCGGGCTTCAGGATCAGGTGCAGTATTTCCCCTGAAAAATCCCTCTTAAAATCCTCTATCAAACTCCTACCTTTCTTTCATTAGGTCTGTGTGAGTGTTTGCATACATACGTATTGACTGTGTTTTCAAAATAAAGAAAAACAACTTTAATTTACTTCTGTTTGATTATTGACTCGGCCTGACCCCGTAAACATTGGGTCCAAGATCTCGCTAGGTTGCCCTGCCTCTGGCATTGCTTAGTTTGTGCTCTTGCTGATTCCCATTCCCCGTTATTTTGAGCACATTGAGGTATCCCTCACGGGACCCCCAGAAATCAGGGTAACACCTTCCTGAATTGTGCTGCCCAGAACTGGACCCAATAGTCCAGGTGGGGGTTTCACCAAAGCAGAACAGAGTGTAAAACTTTGCCAAATGTTTTGTAAAGTTGTAATTTAGTCCTATGTTCTGTTAGTAAACTATGGCCATTTCCGCACTATGCTGTTATTCCACTTTCGACATCCCATGGAATCCTGGGGTTTACAGTTTAGGGAGAGGCCTTTAGAATTCTCAGCCAAGGAACTCTTTGGCTTCAGTAAACTACAAATCCCAGAATTCCACAGGATGTTTAAAGTGGAATAATAGCACTATAACAGTGTAGTGCGGAAATACACGGTGCGGAAGTATATCGAAAAGGAAGCCTAGTTGGAGACGTATGTAGAACTCCTGACCAAAATATATTAATTCTTTGCCCATATGGAACCATGAGAGGGTCAGCGTTGTGTAACGCTTTGATGACTCTGGAAACCAGGGTTTGAATTCTCACTTGGCCATGGAAACACTCTAGGTGACCTTGAGCACATCATATTCTCTCAAACTCAGAGGAAGGCAAAGGTAAAAATCCTCTGAACAGATCTTGCCAAGAAAACCCTGTAATGGGGTTGCCGTAAGTCAGAAATCACTTGAAGGTGCACAACAGCAATGGGTGTGCATAGTGCTCCATGGAATACAGACCCCCCAGCATTTCACAGATGAAAACTAGGACCTGGGTGGCTGAGTCACATCAGAGTTTTGTCAAGATGGCAAAAGTGATTTAATGAGGAAGAAGACACAAGCTAGGAGAAGCTGTAGCAGTTTGCTTTTGCCTGAGACTACAGGGAACGACAAGATTTTGCCTCTTGCTCCCCGCCCCAGTAAAATGAGTGCAATCTGCTGTACTTTTGCATTCTAAACTCAGTTTGCAGCAACTGAAGTAAGCAAAGGACAAAGGAAGTAAGTGGGAGGAAAGAATTACTGGGATATTTTAAAAGCAGCTGAAGAAGTTGGAGGTGCAGGATTAGTGGGGACTCTCCCTGCTACTTTGGGACAGTTGGAGGATATAGGAATGTATAATCCAAAATTCTATGTGCGGAGCAGGAAACAGAAGAAGAAGGAAAGTGTTAAACAAGGAAGCACATGGATTCTGTTAAATATTTGGAACTGATATTTTGAGATGATTGCAGAGTCCACTCTTGTTATGCATTTATTCGTAATTGTCCTGTTGCCATTTATATATTTGATATTTTTCATCAGACACTGTAAGGAACTCAGCATGGTTTTGTGTGTGTGTGGTTTTAAACAAAATGGCTGGGTACAGATTATTCTCTCTGCCAAGGCCACTGGGTGTACGGAATAGGTCCATTTTTCTCTCTGTCTCCAAATCGTTGGCTCCATTAGTTTCTATAGAGACTATTGAATTCAAAAATGTATTGGTAAGGAAAAACATCTGCAGCCAAGCAGTCAAAAAGCCATGATGCAACAACAAAAGAGTTCAGCCAGCGAAGAGATGAGCAAACCAACTCCAGTAATTGCCTTTAAAACAAAATATTCTTGCCCATTTTTTTTGAATACTGTACGTCTAATTTTTTTAATCCCTTGCAATTTTTTTTTTTTGCATACTACACGTCTTTTTTTTTTAATCCCTTTGGGGTGAAGACGAGTATCTTTTCCATATTCATAAAAAGGAATCTTCTGTTGCACATATAGCTGACGAATTGTACAAAAAAGACCCGAGTGACTTGAAGAATAATGAAATATGCAACTGCGGGGATGGGAGAGAGAAAAAACAGAGGCCATTTCTGCACTAGACTGTTATAGCGCCATTATTTCACTTTCAACCTCCTGTGGAATCCTTAAATTGCAAAGCCCAGGATTCCATAGGCTGTTGAAAGTAGAATAATAGCAATATAACAGTCTAGTGCGGAAATAGCCAGAGGCGGTTTCTCTTAAACTGACTCTCTGGGTGAAAAAACAAAAAGAAGCACGTGTGAAACCGACTGATAAGACGCGTGTTCAGTCCTCGCGGGCTAAACGCGGGCAGACCCCCCCCCTCGAAAGAGCGCGTGCCTCTCTTTACTCCGGCGCGTCGCGACCAATCAGCTCCCGCTTTGGTGCCTCCGCCCCTCCAAGACTGTCATCTCCTCCTCCTTTCCCTCCCTCGCTCTTCCACGCCCGTCTGTCAATCAATCACCGCGCACTATTGCAGTCTTTTCCGGGAGAGGAGGGGGTTGACGTTGGGCAGACCGCAGCCGACGTGTCAAGACGTAAGCTAAAGGGAGAGTGCGAGGCATCTGCGCAGGCGCAACTCCTTTCTCCCTCCGCCCTACGAAAATCCCCCCCGCGCGCAAGGCTGCTCCTCCCCTCGTGGTTACCCAGAAAGCTTTGCAAAGTGGCAACGTAGCCGGCGATGGCGGAGGCGGCGTTTGCGCCTGCGCCGTGAGAGAGGCGATTCTGAGGGAGAGAAGCCGACGCCGGTTGCGAGACTGACCGGGTGGCTGAGGCGGTGACCGTGTTGTGGCCGCCGGTTCCGGAGCAGCCTCTTCGCCCTTCGCCAGGTACGCGCTCCCGGTGGGCACCCCCTGAGAGGAATTTTCTTCCACGAAAAGAACGGGCCGGCGCCCTGGTCTCGTTCCTTCCCCGTCCTTTGGCCGGTGCCTCAGGCCACATCATCACCCCTCCCAGCCTTGTGGACTTTGGGGCGAGGGTGAGGCCGCGGGCACGGAGTTCGAATTCTGACCACCCCCCTTCGTATAGCCGGAGAGATTCTGAGAAGGAATTGTTTCCCCTCGGGAGGGTAAAACGGGAGAATTGAGGTAACGGTATGTCGGGGGTGAGCAATGTATAACCTCCTCCAGATCTTAGTAGACGTTCCTCACCTGTAAAAGGAAAAAGGGGGGAGAATTTTTTATTTTTTTTTACCAAATGTGTGCCTATTTATTCTTGCACCGTCCCTGTGAGGTAGGGAACTACATAGTCTCCTCCTCCTAGTGCAGATGAAAACACTGACATACATGCCCCCTAATAAATAGAGAGTTCATCGCTTCAACGAATCAAACTCATCTTGTGATCCCTTTAGCCCAGTTCGGGCGTTGCATCCAAACAAATAGAGCCCAAGTAAGATATATGGAGTCACACGTGCTTGTACAGTTCAACAGATTCCCGTGTCTCCCAGCCTTGCACCCTTCTGCTCAAACCTTGCCATTTTGAGCAGAAATAAGAAAAAAAAAGGTGAAGGATGGAGAACTTTAAAAAACAAAAATGTAACAGCACCTTTAAGGCTGGCCTATATTTTAGCATCACCTAAATACGTACTGTTCCTCTATTTTATCATTTTCATCTTATCACAAGATAAGATAACCTATTATTATAAGTTTTGGTGTCTTCTTGTAGTTTTTTATATTATTTTTATTTCATCGTATTATATTTTATCATATCTTACTTTATTTTAGCTTATGTTATCTTACTTTACTGTTATTTTATTTTATAATGTTTGATGTTATTTCTTTTGGTATGGTCAATTGACCAATCAATTAATTTATAATGTACTGTACTGTACTGACCTCTTCCAGATTTTGTTAGGCAATCCTCACCGCTAAGAGGAAAAAGGGGAGGATGGAGAATTTAAACAAACCAAAAATGTAGTATCACCTTTAAGACTGACTTATATTTTTGCATCAGCTTTCTTGGACATTGATTCAGTTCTTCAGATGCAGTGGAGAGTGATATTAAAGCCTCAGTTTATTTTGGTAAACAATTGAAGACCTTCCTCTTTGACTCACCACCTTAAGCCACTGAGTTGTGTTTAAGGTGCTGAGATGAGTAGTGACTGGTGGGGTCTTGGGGATTTCTTTCTGTGTATTGTTGTGGTGCTCTGTTTTATTGTCTTTGTCACTGGCTGTATATGTTGATGTTCCACCCTTTGGTGTAAAGGGCATTATAAAGAAAAGTTATTATTATTATTAAGCAGAGTTAATACAGTTGTCAGAATGGGATAGAATGTATTAATATCCAGAAAGGTGGAAATCTTGACCTATCATTATAAATCTTCAAAGAGTTGTGTGAGATGATACAGATCTTTGTAATGGTTAGTTGGTATTGATCTGTGAATATAATAAACCTGCTTATCAAAAGTTGCTTCTCTTGGGCCCAGAACTTTCAGTCAGGAGATTCTTTTTGTTATTTGTGCAGATAAATACATAGTGTGGTGATATAGATACATAGTACTATGAAGCCATTATCTTTTTTTCATACCTCTATTAATGGGTTGGAATTTGTGAGTGTAACTGAATTCAGCTGTTTCTCTTCTCAGTCTTTGTAATTTCCTTGGTTTGAGAACTGTGACCTGTGATCCCACATTGTGTGTCCATGAAGGCTGAAATGCTCTGAAACTGGTTTTGGGGTATTTTGGATCAGATTTGTGTCCATTTATCCTCTTGCAAAGAGACTGCCTTTTCTGTTCAATGCAGAATGTAGAGGGCCATTGCTGACATGGAATGGCATACTGTATGTCACATTGGAGGATGGGCAAGTAAAGGCACCTTTGACTTCATGGGTGATGTTATTAGCCCCTGTAATATTGCTCTGAGAGTAGACATGAGTGCAGAGATGGCATCTGGGTTTGTGGCGAGTTCTTGTCTCTGTATTGTCATCCATATTATTCATTTTATTGTACTTGAGTAATTGTTTACAGATGGGAGGCTCTCTGTGGGCCATTAAAGGCCTGCCTGCCACAGCCTGTGAGAGAACTGTATTATTCTCCAGAATTGTTCACCATTGACATTTCACTTGTTAGCATAGCCAGTAAAGAGGTTTGGCTGGAGGTTCAATCCTAACTGCATCTAGAGGACCACACATTGTTCACCATTGCTTTACCGTATTACTGTCAGCAGCATTTTATGGAATTTGGTGTCTGAAGGCTTGAAGAGAGCTTTGGAACTCTTCCTACTTGAGTTGGCTGCTGCTTTGCAAGATTCACCTAAGGAGAAGCCTGTGAAGGCTTACAATTATTCATTTCATTTCATTCTGTTCATCTCTAAGGAGCTTAGGGCAGTGAACATTCCCTACCCACAATAACCCTATGAAATACTTTTCTCTGAGGAGTGGTAGGTAGTGTTGGATTTTATCTTTGGGTTTTGTTTTGTTTTTTTTGGTGCATGGCTCACACTTACCCAGTAAAGTTCATGGCAGAGTAGGAATTCTAACCTTTATGTAATGTTAGTAGGTTGAAGCACTTATCTTCTCTCTTTCCTCTCCTTATTCTAAAGTGTTCATGTTAGCTTCCTTCCTAAGACAAAATGGTATTGGATTGCAAATCTTATCCCGCAAGCAGTTTGCAAGCAGTTTTATCCAGCATAGGCAGTGGTGAGGATGCTAGGATCTGCAGGGCTGTGTGATTCCCACCCCTGTTTTAAGTGGGAAGGAATTAAGAATGGCACTGACACAACCCTTGCTTGTTGTTAATTTGTGTCAGGTCAACTTCCGCTTATGGTGACACTGCGAATGAAGCACCTTCAGGTCACCTAGTTACCAGCAGTCCTGCACATGTCTTGCAAATTCAGAGTCATGGGTTCCTTGATTGACACGTTCTTCCTTAGAAGTAAGATCCGCTGAGCCTATTGATAATTTTGAATAAGAGTACATAGGAGTGAGTTGTAATGTAGATATCGTTCTTTTTCATTAAATTTCATTTCCTTGTTACTAGTTTCAGTTGATGTTCAGTTCAGTCTGCATTGAATAGGCGTCATTTGGAATACTGTGCCCAGTTCTGGGCACCTCAATTCAAGAAGGATATCGACAAGCTGGAACATGTCCAGAGGAGAGCGACCAAAATGGTAAAGGGTCTGGAAGCCATGCTCTATGAAGAATGGCTTAGGGAGCTGGGTATGTTTAGTCTGAAGAAGAGAAGGTTAAGAGGGGACATGATAGCCATGTTTAAATATTTGAAGGGATGTTACATTAAGGAGGGAGCGAGCTTGTTCTCTGCTGCTCTAGAGACTGGAACAAAGAGCAATGGATTCAAGCTGCGGGAAAGGAGATTCAACTTGAACCTCAGAAAGAACTTCCTGATGGTCAGAGCTGTCCAGCAGTGGAATGTGCTGCCTCAGAGTGTGGTGGTGTCTCCTTCTTTGGAGGTTTTTAAGCAGAGGCTGGATGGCCATCCGTTGGGAATGCTTTGGTGAATGTTCCTGCATAGCAAAGGGTTGGACTCGATGGCCCCTGAAGTCTCTTCCAACTCTATGATTCTATGATGTCTCTATCTATTATTTACATTTCTCTTCCACACTTTTTTCTTTTAGAAAGTTCAGAGGGACTTCAGTTGAGATTGTTCCTTTGCAAGCATTTTTGATTCCCTTTATATCCCTACAGCTTAATTTCAGACATGCTTTGGTGAATGAAGAGTGTTCAGTAGATTATACTCTGTCCACAAGGCAGTTTTGTGAGATACTTGTTCTATAGGCTAGCAAAAGATGATTTCTGTGTAGGAAACCTAATGATTATATGTCATGTAGACTGGGGATGGGAATGTGTGGCCCTGTAGATGACAGACTGTAATTTCTGTCATCCTTCACCAGTTATTCTGTCGAGGACTGGTGGTGGATGCGGTTCAACAGCATTCATCATTGCAGATGCAAACTGTATAGCAAAATCCTCAAAGGGTGTTGTAGATTTTCCTTTTTTAACCCCCCCCCCACCAACAACTTTGGTCTTCTGTTTGTGTTCTTATGTCTGTTTTTAACAATTAAACCCTTTTTAAAAAGGGATCCCATCAACTGGTTGTAGGTATTCTACCATGCTACATTTTATTTTAATGGGAACAAGACCAACAATGAACATTTTCCCATGTATTGATCAAGTATTACCAGTGCTGTAACAACACAGCTCCAGAAAGCTGCTATGCTATAAACTTTGAGTAATGCATTTTTCACACTCTAAAGATGCAATTGAAAGGTATTATTTATTTTGTCTCTGCCTGATCTTTTCCTGCAGAAGAGAATCCATCACTGAAAGTAGGTTCTGTGGTTTGTATTACTCCTCTAGACTTGGGAACAACTACAACTTAGGAGAAGGGCTGGGGAAATTTGGAGCTGTGCTTAATTCAGTACCTAGAAAAATAATAACTGAATTATGTGATAGAGTCTGACATATGTCTTTAGAAATCAAGGCACTGAGTATATTCTCTGCTTGGTAGTGGGAAGGCCGTGTGGAGCATTACCCTTCAAAATATTGACAGTGATATCCTATGGGATAGCAGCAATAAATTGCTGAGACATCACTAAATTAAAAGGTTTAGTGCGAGAGTGATACTTCTGTGATAAACTACATACTTTATATGCAAAAGGTTCCAGTTCGGTTTGTGGCATCTCCAGGTAGGACTGGTGCAAGCTTCTCTGTGAAGCATGAGAGAAATGCTGTTAGTATAGACATGACTGAGCTAGACAGATGTATGGTTGGATTCAGTCTAAAACATCTTTATAAATTCCTAATCCCAGAAGAACTGCCATTGCCTAGAGAGTACCACCCTGTTATGGGGCTCTGATTTACTCGACAAAAAGGAAGCCAGGCAGCAAATACTAAGCAGATTATCCTGCCATTTCAAGTGGGGTGCCTGCCCATTGTTCTGGAAACCAGCACTTACACAACTTAACTTCTGGTTCCTTTGTACTTCCAGTTTCCTGTGCCTCCATTTCCAAAAGTTTGGGAAGCACTGATAGAATATTGTTCATAGAAATAAGCTTGAAGCTTGTGCTCTTTTTAGCTTGCTCACAGAACCATTTTACCTCAAATAGTTTTTTTAGAACATTTGTGGGAGTGGGGGAAAGCATTGTTTTCACCATAACACAGTAGCTCTCCATCATCTTTACACACTGTAGATTCTCCCCACGCATGTGCCACCTCTAAAAAATTTTGCGTTCCTTTAGCACTCTTATTTTAACCCAATTACCAGGTTCAGGCATTTTGTTTTCTGTTTATCTTTTTGTGTTTCACTGTCCTTGTCACCCATTGAGAGCAGCCTAGCAACCCACCCACAAAGCTTCTTCACAGTGTCGTTTTGAAATTGCCATTCTGCAGTGTGATGAGTTAACATTTACAAAATCCAACTGGAACCTAGCAGACAGGGTCTGTAAATATGTTTTATTAAAATACATTCTAATAATTTATGTCAACATATACTTACTTAATTTTTTGTTCCATTAAGGAGTTGCAAAATGTTAATTGTACCCAAAATACACATAATTGTGCAGCAACATATATTTCCTTGAAATGTAATTTGGCAGATTTCTTCATTCTTTTTTGTGGCAATAGAAGACTAACACTGTAATTTTGGGGGAAAATAAATTCCCAGAAGAGAAGAGAGGATTGAGGCAATGTTAGTGATAGAGGGAATGTTTTAAAGCCTAAGGTCAGTTCTCAGAATGGTTCATTATAAGAATCTAAAGGAACAGATGCTGGAAAAGACTTCTGCTTGAAGAGCCATTGGCAATCAGAGTAGACATTGCTGTGCTAGATAGAAATGATGGTCTGGCATGGCATATGATAACTTCGTACGTTAATACATATGTGCTTTCCCATTTTTGAGATACTTGTTGCAGTTGGTCTAATAACAACAAGTACTGCCCAAGTTACAGTGCTTTTGACTTCATTCGACTGAAGTCGATATAGGAAAGATGAATTCATTAAGGTGTTATTCCTTTTGGGGAGCTCCAGTTCTATTTCTTCATTGTTTCTTAGAATCCTTGTGGCTCAGAGTCACTCTGTCTATCCTCTACTTCGAGTCTCCTAGACCAGGATTAAACAACTACATGATGGATGGGAATGGGTGATTTTGCTTCAGTGCAGTGGCACATCAGCAGTGCACCAAAAGGGATGTCACATCAGTTCTGGTTCTGATTTTGGCCAATTTGCAGCTGATTTTGATGATGTTGGGGCGGATGGGAAATACACTTCTGTGTTTGGGAGTGGTTTGAGTGTATTTGGGGGTAAAAAGAATCCTCTAAAAGTCATATGAGAAAGGGGAGGTAAAAGCTTTGGGGACCACAGAGGGCCTCAAAGGCTTCATGTGGTCCACAAACTGCACTTTTCCCATCCTCCCCTGGAAGATTTCTTCTAAAGACAGACATATTTGATATTTACAAATTTCATAACTTCATAAAAAAGCACTATCCAAAGATCAGGAGTTACTTCTTGATCTCATATTTGACTGCCAAACAGCCTGTTCTGTTTTTTATTTTAATCTTGAATATTGGTTTGAAAAAATCTGCTACTATTTGGTCTATGGTACATAATCAGTTTGTTGTAATTTGTTTTATTCATATTGCTATTTTGTTTGTATTTACAGCAATGATGCAATAGATAATTGAAGTGAATTTTAACTTGTGTCTTTTTTGAATGTTTATGCTGTTCGCGGCTTTAAGAATGGTTTTGTTTTGGTTTTAGATTATTCCTTCTGAGCTGCTTTCTACATCAGGGTTGAAGAATGCACAGCCTTCCAGATATTACTGGAATTGCAACTCCTATCAGCCGTAGTCAGCATTGCCAATAGTAAGATATGATGGGAGTGAAGAAAGGCTGTTGTGCTTCTATAGAACGCAGTATGCCAGAAAATAAACTATTTCTTTTGTTACCTACAGAGAAAACATTGATGGTTCCGCCAAATTTCTTGTGATTTAAAAAAAAAAAAAGCCATGGCAAGACCAAAGTGTCTTGTTTTTCAAATAAGAATTATACTTTATGGAATTAATTTTGTAGCACGACTATACAGTCCCAGAATTTACTCTGTGTGACTGAGAAAAAAAAGTTAATATGTTCATGGTGCTTTTCATAAAGATTTTTTTTAAAGGTTTGTGAATATGTTGGCTAGAATTTTTCTAATATGAAGACTCATTTCATAAAGAGGGAAATCAGAGTTGAAATCCAAAACTTACATTTGGTTTTGATCATAGAACACTCATATCAGGTTTTTTTTTTTAAAAGAAAAAGGATACTAATCAGGAAGTTGTTGGTTTATTTGGCGAACTTGCTGGTTGGCTTAGGCAAACCATACTTGCTCAGTCTCACTTTTACTTGCTTACTACTATCATTACCACCTATCTTCAGTATAGGGCTATAATAATACTGATGCCTTTAAGGGGATATTCTAAAGTTTACAACAATACAGTATATGCAAAAAGCGCAAATACTCTTAAGACATAATATATTACATGTTTACAATATTTGGGTTCTGTGTAAAGAAGCAGGACCCTCCAACAAAACTGGGGGTTAGAGCCTTCTGCCCACTTTGTAAGTGCACTATACACACAGGTTTTCGTACGTGCCCAAACATGATGTTGCCAGGGACTTCCTGTGATAGCTGAGAATGATGTGCATAAACCCTCAGTAGACTAGGACTGAAAATACAGGTGAATGAAGGAGAGCAGGCGGCATGCCACTTACTTCTTTTCAGTCTAGTAAAATCCTCATAATTGGTTCAGGAAGGTGTTGTGGAGATTTCATTGTTTTGAGCTTTGGAGCTGTTTCTGCTAGAACATCTCTCCTTCCATCTTTATCCTTAGGTGGAGACAAGCAAAGAAAGTGCTGGGGGAAGGAAAATAAAATGTTTTTTCTCTTTGTCCTGTGGTCACCTTGCATTTTTATTTATTATTATTTTTGGTGTTGCAAGAACTGACTTGAATCAGTAGTCCAGTCTCCTGTAGGATAGCATTTAATGTGAATGTCTGGTTCAAATTTCGAGTTAAGGCAAGGATGCCCGCAATGAAACAACCTTTCTCATTCATTAATAACATATTCCTTCAATTTGTACAATTTTTGTCATGAATTATTCTGACCAGCTTGGTGGCAGGACATTAGTCACTGGTTTTGCTTAATTGTTTTGGAGCAACATATGTCACTTCTGTTTATCAAACAGTGATGAAAGGTGGAACAGTGCCTAAAACTTGACAGCAAAAGTAATATAAATGGAAATATAATATAAATGGAAAACAGTTTTATTGTAGAAGGGCAGTAGCCAAAGCTTCACCTCCCCCCTTTTCCCCAGCGAAGAACATGTCTCATTTAAGAATGGCATATGCCAAGTGAAAGCAAATATGGTCTATAATATAAAACAGGTTGGTTTGACCAATCACCATGGTGGCTTCAAAAAGGTTTAGCTCAAACTACAGTATTTTCTTTGATTCAGCTCCTAGTTCTATAATGTTCTTGATGCTAGGGCAGTGTTTTGTAGATGCAAAGTACTGATTCTTTTCACACCACAGAGATTCAGGTATAATTATGTAGATATAATACTACGTCCTTATTAAACTGTGATTATGTAAATTGTTTTCATGTCGACTATGGCCCTGACTATGACAGCAACTCTATGATACCATGGTTTGATTCTCTGCTTGGCTGTGGAAACTTCCATGGTGACCTTGGGTGTGTCACACACTCTCAGCCCCAGAAAATCCCATGATAGGTTTGCTTGAGGGTTGCCATAATTCAGAAATGACTTGAAGGCACACAACAGCAACAGTGTAAATTATGATTCAGCCTAGGGAACCTAACATCTTTCTCCCTCCCTGTTTTGCATTAATCATGGCTTGAAACAGAACTTGGAAGATAATAAAAAAAATCATAATGTGTTACTTATTTCACATTGTTTTTTTAATAAGTAGCCCATTACTTTGATTATTCATGAAAAATAAAGTAATGTATTAACACATTATTTAGGACATCATTTTAAAATGATCTGTATATGGCCCTCAAGCCTTTGAGGGGCCCTCTGCCAATCTTCACCACTGAATCTGGCAGAGCAACAATGGCTAAAACTAGTATTTTATTGAATTTCATGTCTTTTTTATCAAAATACAAGCTACATGGCAGCTGGGACTTCTGTGGCTTCTCTCTTGACTAATAGCGTTTCAGGAAGCATCCCAGAAGTGGCAATAGGCTTCTAAACAAGGTGTGGAGAAAATATTTTTCACTTTACATCATTAATAACATTTATTCCTTGTTTATAAATCTTTTAGTACTTCTGAGAAGTTTCTTATAGTGAAGATGGAAATTTTTGAAATTTTAGCAGCCAAATGAATAGAAATTTTGGGGAGAATCTGAGGATGGGGGGAGAAAGTTGCCATCCTTAGACTAAAACAAACAAACAACCTAACAGTAAAAATAATGCCACCAGTTACTTCTCAAAAGCAACATTTCTAGCATAATCACCTTCAAAAAGTAACAACATTGGTTCTCAAAGCAATACATTTGAGTGACATTTTACATGTTCAAAAAGTAACATATTTCAAATAATGCTGTTACTTGTAAATGGTTACTTCGAGGTTCTTATTTCACACTCCATGAGCACCAAGACAATTTATTGTGATTTTCTCAGAACACTTTTTTCAATCCTGTTTCAAAGTGTGGCTTGGAAAGTACCTGAAAAGTATAAACTCTGCTTAATATGCAACTCGTAGTGGTGCTGTCTGAGAAGAAAGAAGTATATTTTTCTTGCCTCGTTGTCTTCTGAATGGCAAACTAAGCTTTATGGAGAGCAACTGTAGTATCACTGCTGGACCACAATGTAACTTGATAATCACTCTCTTCATTTGTTTTTATCTTTGTTGCAGGACCATGGCAAGTCCAAGAACAAGGAAGGTCCTTAAAGAAGTGAGAGTACAAGATGAGAACAATGTAAGTAGTTTGGTATATCCTCTAGCACAGTGGTTCTCAACCTGTGGGTCCCCAGATGTTCATGGACTTCAGCTCCCAGAAGCCCCACCCACTATGGTCAATGCTTCTGGGAGCTGAAGTCCACGAACATCTGGGGACCCACAGGTTGAGAACCACTGCTCTAGCAGTGTGTGAGTAAGCAGCAAAGAATCACCTTCTGCTCACATTAGAAAACTCATTTTGTGTGTGTCAAACATTAGTGGTGATGAGGAATCTCCAGCCTGTAGAAGTCTGGCCCGTAGAAAGTCCTTGCAAAGTCCTCCCTGCAAGCCTGCGTCCACCCCATGGGAGGTTAGCAGGAATTTTCTTGCGTATTAGCTTCCTGTCTATGTGCAGAAGCAGGTGAGACAGGGCATGGTGGACAGTGTGGAGTTGCAGTGGTGCATCATGATTCCGTTCCTCTAACCAGGTACTCTGTCTCACAGCCTGCTGGGTTTGATTGTGTCTATTTGAAGCTGAATGTCCAGGACTGGGTAGAGATTCTGTTAATGTACTTCCCACTCTGTTGCGCAACAGTCTCCTTGCTTGAGCAAGCTGTTGCAGTCCCCTTAGCTTATGGTGAGGACTTATGGTGAGGACTTCAACATCTGTGCTGAATCTGTGCTCTCAAGAGTGACACAGGACTTTACGACCGCCATGACAATCAGGGGCATATTCTAGACTTGGCTTTCTGTGCTAGGTAAAATTATGATGATTGTAATGTGAGAGAAATTTCTGTATTTCTGTTGTCATGTAAAGACCACTGCCTGATCAGGTTTAGACTCATTGGGAGTCACAACCTCTGCAGGCATGGGGAATTGATTTGGACAGCCAGCCCTAGGAAGCTAATTGATTCAGATAATTTTATGATGGCTGCCGTGGATTTTCTTGTGACAGTGGCAGACAATTCTATTGAAGTCTTTTTTGATGTCTCAAACATGGCAATGGCTGAGAAGTGGAGCCAAACCATCCCTATAGTTTTCCAGTGTTTCTGGAAGATTCAGAGCAGCTCTCGCCAAACATGGACTAGAACCTATTTGAAGGCTTACTCTGTGGAGGTGGCAAAGAAATTCTTTTCTGCTACCATTTTACCTAGTCAGCCTAAATACCCTAAAGGCACCAGATACTGTCTGATATTCTGTCTGATCTTAGAAGCTAAGCAGGGTCAGCTCTGGTTAGTACTTGGATGGGAGACTGTCAGTGAATACCAAGTGCTGTAGGCTATATTTCAAAGGAAGGAACTGGTAAAACCACCTCTGAGCGTAAGAAAAGCCCATGAAGTTCAAGGAGTCACCATAAATTGATAGATGACTTGAAGACACATGCACACATACACACCATTGCACCTGCAAAAAACTGTCCAGCAAAGCAGTTTCAACTAGTCAGAGAGAATACAGACCACTCAACAGCCTCTTGTGAAGAACTTGCAAATGAAATCAGTCAGATCCATTCTGACTTGGAGACTACAGTTAATACACTCTCAGTGGGTGTATGGTTGGCCCCTGTTTATCCAATAATAATGGATTCTTTGATGTACTGCCCACCCCACTTCACAACAGTCTCCTTGCTTGAGCAAGCTGTTCCAGTCCCCTTAGGAGTTAATATTCTTGTCATGCTATTCCACCGCTGTATGAGTAATCAGTTTGTTTTGTATCTTTATAGCCCAGGCAAAACAAGCTAATAGAACAAAAGTTAGGTGTCCTTACTTCTGTCCCATATGTCTACTTAAATACCTGTTAAACATATATTAGTATACAAGTCTAAGCTTGCTTTTTACAAAGTAACATCTTCATATTCTTTTTTAAACTGGATTTGCTGTATCTCACCTGGAGTAACTGTTTCTTTGGAACCTTCCCCCCACCCCAATATTTTCCACTGCAGGTTTGTTTTGAATGTGGTGCATTTAACCCCCAATGGGTGAGTGTGACCTACGGAATTTGGATCTGTCTGGAATGCTCAGGAAAACATCGAGGTTTGGGTGTTCATCTCAGGTTAGTTGTTGCTAAGAACCTCTCTCCAATGTAGCCTTTTGTGATAGTTGTACTATCATTTTAAAATGTATTTAATGATTTTATTAACAGTTTTAAATAGTGTTACTGTTTTATTTTAGAATGGTTGCACACTCTCTTGGTAGTCTTTGGCAGAAAGGGTAGTATAGAAATAATAGAGGTAAAAATAATAAGAAATAATGTTCTTTATGATTTTTATTGGGACACAAGTTTGAAAAGCCTGTCTGTTTATGATTAGTAAAGAAAAATGGCATTTTGTTGAGGCTGATAACTTATAGTTATGATACCAGATGCTAGTTAAGGAAGGTTTCTAGTGCTAGACATCTAAGGAGGAAAATGGCAGCCCTGGAAAATGTCTCTCCTTTTTAGATTTAAACATAATATCAGGTTACTAAGGGTTCCTTTTTTAAAATCCAGTTTATCTTCAAAGGGGACATCTTTAAATAGAATAATAGACTCACAGTAATTCATTTGGGACACACTCTTTTTGCCCCTGAGATATGATTTCAGGATCATAGATTATGGTGGACCTCCCAGTGTGGGTAACTACAAGCATCTTCGTTGTGGCAGTGGGTGCTAGCACCATTGCTCTTCTACTGTTGGGACTCCACCAGCAGTAGGAGTGCAAAAGGGTTGTGCTGGGATGAATGTAGCAAGGCCTTAGGTCTTACAGATCTGAAGCCCCGCAGTTGCCTTGACATACCCTGACAACCCAAGAAGTGACAAACTGTACTAGCTCTGGAGCTGGAGTTGATATTTTATTCCAGTCGGAAACAGTAGGAGGAGGAAGAATGGCAGGAAAGTAAATTATAGGATTAGGTTTCCTGGAGTCCCACATTGATTCTTCTTCCCACCTGATTGGAGATGTTTTTCTGTGCTTAGTCTTTCATTTATTTATTTTTTTAATTTGGTTTTCAGTTTTGTGCGCTCTGTCACTATGGACAAATGGAAAGACATTGAATTGGAGAAAATGAAAGCAGGTGGTAATCTTAAGTTTCGGCAGTTTTTAGAGTCTCAAGAAGATTATGATCCTTGCTGGTCACTTCAAGAGAAATACAACAGCAAAGCTGCAGCACTCTTCAGAGACAAAGTAAATATAATTAAAAAATAACTTCAATGTCTTTGGAACCTGATCATTTCAAGACCTACAAAAAGCTTAGAAACATAGATTCTTGTGAAGTTTCTGTTGCTCTTGACCTGTTTATGCTGAGATGGTTGTAGTTCTTGGACTAATATCCAGAAGCCCTTATCTACATTTATCTATTCAGTATCTTCATCTCGATGATTTGGATGAAGGAGTGGAGGGCATGCTGATCAAATTTGCAGATGACACCAAATTGGGAGGGCTTGCTAATACCCTAGAGGACAGGATCAAATTTCAAAATGACCCTGACAGATTGGAGAACTGGGCCAAAGCTAACAAAATGAATTTCAACAGAGAGAATGTAAAGTCCTACACTTAGGCAGAAAAAGTGGAATGCACAAATATAGGATGAGGGACGTGTGGCTGGATAGCAGTACATGTGAAAAGGATCTAGGAGTCTTGGTAGATCACAAGCTGAATGTGAGTCAGTAGTGTGATGCGGCAGCTGAGAAAGCCAACGTGATCCTTGGTTGCATCAATAGGAGTATGGTGTCTAGGTTGAGGGAAGTAATGGTACCATTCTATTCTGCATTGGTTAGGCCTCATTTGGAATACTGTGTCCAGTTCTGGGCACCTCAATTCAAGAAGGATATCGACAAGCTGGAACGTGTCCAGAGGAGGGTGACCAAAATGGTGAAGGGTCTGGAAGCCATGAAGCCCTATGAGGACTGGCTTAGGGAGCTGGGTATGTTTAGTCTGCAGAAGAGAAGGTTAAGAGGGGACATGATAGCCATGTTTAAATATTTGAAGGGATGTCATGTTAAGGAGGGAGCAGGTGTTTTCTGCTGCTCCAGAGACTAGGAGAAGGAGCAATGGATTCAAGCTGCAGGAAAGGAGATTCCACTTGAACCTCAGGAAGAACTCCCTGACGGTCAGAGCTGTCCGGCAGTGGAATATGCTGCCTCAATGGAGTGTGGTAGAGTCTCCTTCTTTGGAGGTTTTTAAGCAGAGGCTAGATAGCCATCTGTTGAGAGTGCTTTGATGGGTGTTCCTGCATAGCAGGGGGTTGGACTCGATGGCCCCTGGAGTCTCTTCCAACTCTATGATTCTATGAATGTATGGTTTCCAGAAAATAAGAGACACTAAGTTTAGAATAGAGAATTATCTAACTGATACTTAACTGTCTAGTTCCTTTTTGCAGTTTTTAAGAGGGAAGTAGAAGAGAAGTTTTGTGTGGAATTGTTTGATTGTTAGTTGCAGTGTCAAATCTTGTTGTCTGCCCAGTAATTTTGTGCCACTTACTACATCTCAAAAGAAGTTGTCTGTTCGAAGTCTGTGTAGTAAGGAGAAACTAAGCATCTTTGGTTGATATACATTTTACCCTGTCCTCAAATATATTCAATCTAGATTTATTCTAGCAGTACTGTTGGGACACTGCTATTGCAACTATCTTTTAGTGGCCAGAGAATAACTAAAAGAGAAATTAAGGGCCTTACTGGATTAAGCCAAAGCTCAGACTGCTACGACATTCTCTCTCAAACAGTGTCCATGTCATCCAAATGTTTCTGAAAAACTTTTAAACCACATACAAAGGCACTGGTTTTTCCCTGTTGCCTGTATCCTTGCAATCTACTTTCAGAGGTCCATAAAACCTGAATGTGAACGTTTCATCTAATTCTCACCTCTTCCATGAACTTTCTAGTCCATTTGTTTTAATCACTTCCTCTTGTAGTGAATTCAGTAAGTTACTTATGCTTTGGAAATATATGGCTGCTTCAGCATACTGTGCATACTATAAGATAAGGCAGTAAGGCCAACTCTGTGGAAGCAAATATACTTGTGGTCTTTAAAATACATTTCATTTTAGGTGGCAGCACTGGCTGAAGGTAAAGAGTGGTCAATTGAAACATCATCTGCTAGAAACTGGACTCCACCTCAGCCCAAAGTTGCTCTTTCCTCATCTCATCGGTAGGCATTCCTTTATCTTGTACAGTGTGATTATCCTAAGGTGGAGTGGGTAACTTCCTGAGTCCCAAGAATAGCATACACTCTGCACTGGACTTGGAAAGATGGCATCTCCCCAATATCCCTCTTTTTTTTATTTATATATTTTGCAGAAAGGATGGGCACCTGTGGAAGGCTTGGAGGTTGCCTTAGCCTCCTAGTTAACTATGGACAACTGCATCCCCCTCTCACACTTTTTTTTTGCTCCAACTCTCCTCTAGGGTGAACGAGGAGCATTTTCCCCATGTTTTAGGGGCCTATGCCTCCAGAGGGCATTTGGGGCCAAAGTTGACCCATAGGGGGCCTTGTAGGCCACAAAAAATGGCTCTGGGGACCATGCAGCTCATAGTCTGCACTTTGCCATCTCTGATTTTACAGGAAAGCTCTACTTGAGTTCTTTAGAGGTCATCAAGGTCAGTTTTAATTTCAGCTTTGACCTCTTCCATAGGGTCTTTTTCAGTAGCAGAAGGGACTGGAAGAGAGTGCCAAAGGCCTTTTTCAGAAAAACAAAACAAAAACGTAATGGAGCCCTGGGGAGCTGCGTGCCGCCTGCAGGCCACAGATTGTCCACCCCTTGTAAAGCTAACATTTTAACAACCAGGAGGTGTTTGTTCTAAAGATGGAGCAGAATGTGGGAGAGCCTGTGAGTGTATGTGATTATTAATACAAACTGAAGCATCACACTTCATCCCACCCTATTCTGTACTTACAATGTTTAGTAATACAAACAAATCATTGTATGATTGTAGCGTCATTGCTCTTGGTTTCCTTGCCCTTGAAAGCAGTTACCACTGAAGTGAATATGACATGGAGCTGCCTTGGCAGCTGTAATGACATATTTTCATTTCACTGCACCAGTGGGAGGGGAAAGGCGGTGATGTGGAGCTGCTTATGGCAGCAACTGAATGTCTACAGTAGTGTCTAATTCAGCATGTTAGAAGGACTTACTGGGTATTGTCATTATAGGAACAGGAAGAAGAAATCTATTGTTTAATATGAAATCGCTCATGTCCTGGGTTGTCATCTAGCTTTTATGACTACTTTTTCCTTAAAGCTACGGTCTGACTGATGTTTGGAATGTTCAGAATGTAGTTGTTATGCCCCATGTACAGATTTCGTCAGTGCATGGCAATATACCTACAAAATTATAATTTCCATCTACTTCTTTTTATTTTTTTATTAAAATATTCCTATTCTATCCTGTATCACAAGCTCCTAGGGTGGCATACAAGTGAAATCAGTATCAAAAGATTACAGCAATTTAAAACAATAACAATAATTTAAATGGGCTAAAAACATATTAAACATTTTAACAGGTTACAACGTGTTAACAGGCTTTTTTGTGTGATGCGTGTTTTTTCCCCCCTCCAGTGACTGTTACAAGAGTATTCCATACAGCATCATTAACGTAACTCTCCAACATTTCAAGTGCTTCAGTTATCCTAGTGTAGTTTTCTAACATATAACTTTATTTCTATTTTCTGCATATGTTAAAGAAATATAGAAAGATACTCATGAATGTTCAGTGCACCACTAATTGACATGCTTCAGAGCAGCCTAGGTTGGTTTTGTCACAGCTAAAATCTTGGTGGAGTGATCTCCTATGCATGACCTCCCTGACCTCTGTATGCAAACATTCTATTTTTGTAGAAATGGAAATTTGTTTGTCAAGCGGTTATTTGGTTTTCATACAGTATATTTTTACATTTTGTTCTCTGTAGAAGTTCTGGTGGACAACAGCAAAACGCTGGTGGTACTTCTGATAAAGCCTTTGAAGACTGGTTAAATGACGATGTTGGCTCTTATCAAAGGTAAAAATCACATCTCATTTAAATACAAAGGTGACTGGCAAGAGTGATTCCTCCCTCGTGTCTCACATCCCTGTGGCGATTAACCTTGCTTTGGATGCCTTGCTGAGCAATCCCTTCCACTGAATTCTCCACTCATAGCCAGATGGGGAGGACTATTTTTCTGATTGATTGTTGTGATATAACTTTACATAGCACAAGCCTCTTACCTCATGTACTTTGTTCGTTTAATCTGTATTCATACTAGATGTTTATTTTATTTATTTTACTAAAGTATTTATATTCTGTCTTATATCTAAGGAGCCCAGGGTGTCATATAATATCAACTTAGAATAATTTATAACAGTAAGAATAATTTATCTCAAATTATAACCTGTAAAGCTTCAGACAAAGTGAAAGACCTCTCCCTCCCTAAGTTTTTGTTGTTGTTGTTGTTGTAACCAAAGTCTCAGGAAGGTAGGATTTGGTGGAAACTGCAAATAATGGCTGGATATTAAGCCAAACCAAAATGTGTGAAGGACTGTAAAGAAAATTCTACTTGAATTTGTGTGAGCGATGCAGTTTACTCTGCTTCTGTAGATCAGCCCATTCCCAATCAGCCATCATTCAGATGTGTTGGTCTGCCACTTTTGTCATCCATAGCCTTAATGGCCCATTTTGTCACTGCAGACTCCATTGTTCGATGATGCTGTATATTTGAATACTGTGCTTGGTGCACTATTCAAATATAAAGACATTAACTTGAAAGTAATGAGTTACAACTACATAAACATCATAATTATGAGTAACTATTGATGCACTTACCTGCAACTTTTCAGTGTACTTTTAAAGGCCATTTTTAGAGAAGCTTCAGTGGATTTTTCTTAAAAAAAACACACCTTTTTCTTAATCAATCTAAAAGCTTTTTTTTAAAAAAATAATAGTGGAAAATAATAGAAAAGCAACAAGCAGTGCAACAAGTAATGCAGCCTTTTAGCTTTCTAAAACATGAAGACAACTTAGTTGCCCCATCCCCCAGACACTATAATAATTAATGGGAGAAAATTACTTATAAAAAGATTTTTATAATCTCTGGTGAAGAAAACATTTTGGCCCTATAGTTCACGTTAAAACCATAGATTAGTGAGTATTTCAGAGATGACTTTTTTAAACGCTGCCTGAAGAACTCACATTGGCAGTTCTGAAGGAAGGGTTTATCTGCTGAAGATCATTAGAAATATTTTGAGCCATAACCTGCAGGAAGTAGAATACCTTATCAAGCTAGTTAGAGCTACCTGTTTGCAGTGGTTTAATACATATTTTTAAGGGAAGGAGTCTGAAATGTAGTGTACTCATTTAGTTTCATTTCTACATGTATATGTGTATTTTATAGAAATGTATTTGATTGTAAAATATGTTTCTTCAGTTTCTTATGTGTTTTGATTCAGTGGTCAAGAGAATCGCTATGTGGGGTTTGGGAATACAGTTACTCCTCCGAAAAAGGAAGATGACTTCCTCAATAATGCCATGTCCTCTCTGTATTCAGTAAGTAGGGTATTTCCAGACAAATGAAAGATGGAGTCTTACTCTTCTGTTACCACTAAAATATTTTTAAAGTAATTAATCCAGGGATTCTCATGTTAACATGTGTCTGAAAGAAAGATGGAAAAAAAAAACAGAGCTCATTGTGTTTTTATTTTAAACAGATTTCTTTACCTTTATAACTGTAATATTGGAAAATCATGAACTGTACAGTGGACAAATTGGCAGTGGGGACCCTTAAATGTTCTTAATGGTGGCCTTGATTATTGGATAGAAGATAGTTGAGTAGTTATATTAAAAAATTATAATTCTAAATGAAATGGTAAACTTCTTTTTCAGCTTTGCTTCCCTTCCCAACATATTGCTCTATAACTATAATGCCAGTGTGATACAGTAGTCTGAGTATTTTATTAGAATTCTAGGAGAGCAGGGTTCAAATCTTCACTTGGTGATGAAAACCCACTGGGTGGTCTTAAGTAAGTCACACCCTTTTAGCCTTGGAAGAGGGAGATGATAGGGTCGCTGTAAGTCCAAAGTGACTTATTTCCAAAGGAAATGAAGAAATGAAAGCCCAAACAACAACAGCCATAATGCCACCATGCTGATAGTTCTGGAAGCTGTAACCCAGTGTATTTTAAGTCGAGTAATGTAGAATATGCTTATCCATTTTGTTGCCCTCCCATTTATTTTTCTGCAGTAATGAAAGTATTCTTCCTGTTTCCAGATCAGATCTTAAAAATCATTTTGAAACTGAAAATGTTTTCGGACCAGGCAAGTTTTCTGACTTAAACAATACTGGCTCCTCTACTTGCATAAGGCTTAGAAAGGATAAAGATAACTATCTAAAGATTTAACTTTTATAAGCTGATCTTGATCAGCTGAGGAGGAGTATAGTTGAAGCAGCTACTTCCTGATACATATGCAATAATGTCATAATGTGCATCAGATGATGAGAAGGAGATTTGTGGAGACGGAGTTGTCTAAAATTTAAGTCACAGTGGGAGAAGAACTGAAGGCTTGAAAGTAGTAGCTGTAATCTGGGAAAGAGTGCATCCCATGTAAAATTTCCAAAATTAGAAGGGTATTTCCCTTCTACTTTACCTTCATGATTAAGCTCTTGCAACAATATTGTGTAGGAGCAGTAGCTGCATTTTTGACTGAGTATGCCAGTTTTGGTCCTTTTGCAAATTTGTGAGCTATAAGCAAAAAATTAGAGTATATTGTACAATGTACTAGTTACTTCGTGTCTCTTCTTTCAGGGTTGGAGCAGTTTTACATCTGGAGCAAGCAAGTTTGCTTCTGCAGCTAAAGAAGGTGTAAGTAAACACTAAAATCCAGCAAATAAATCTATTCTACCTTCCATATAATACTTTGCGGGTAGAAAACCAGGTTTTGTTCAAGCACTAACCTTGGCAGCCATAACGTACACAGTGATGAAGCTAGTTGGTGTTTCTTCCATCTGAATTGATTCAGGTAAGAGTAATTACCCTTGTATGGAGGCTTTCAGGTGGTTGTATCTTGGCTCAGTTGTAATTGCAGTTGTTGGACTGTTAGCCTGCATTCTTGTGAATTTTTTTTGTGTGAAGTTAAAATTACTTGGGTGTTTCATTGAAGTGTCCAAAGACAAAGGCTCATGGTAAAGCCATGTTGTCTGTGGATTCAGGAAGGTAGCGTAATATTTTGTGTCACGCAGACATCTTTTCCATACCTTTCCCTACATAAATGAAAGATTGTGTGTGTAACAACAATTGAAGTAATCCATTTTTGCTTTGTCCACAGGCCACCAAATTTGGATCTCAGGCTACTCAAAAGGTAATTACCAAAAGTCATTCTGTTCATTGGCTAACCCAGTGCTAAAAATCATGATGGTTCTTTTTTCTCAGCAGTTTGAATTTTCTTGGAATGCTCGCAGTCTCCTGGATCTTCCCTGGAAAACACTGCATATTAGGTTCCAGTTTTGGAGGTATTGAGATCAGAACCATCATGCTCTTACTTTAGTTAGGGAGCAGAAAAACAATATTTTGAAGCATACTCTGAAATAAAGGACTATCCCTTTGGCTCTTCAACTGTTTTGTTAGGGGTTTATTTAAAAGTATCCCCAATTTGAGATTCAATCTGAAACCTGTAAGCCTATTGTCTTTGCATTTAGTACTAATACGTTCTTAGAGTTTAAAAATTAACAGGAGATCATGCAGTCAAGAGGGTGTTTTTCCAGACCACCTCCTTCCTACATTTTAATGGAAAACATGCTATCCAACAATTAACTGAATGGTATTAACTTTTTAGTTTAATACTCTTTTCTGTTCTGTACCAAATGGTTTATGGATATTTTATATTCTGCCCTGTTACTGCTGAATTTACTGCTAGGACGTTTTCATCCCTTCACCTAAGGAAGTAGTTCAAACTATTATATGAGAGGTAAAGAAATCTGCTAGGTAGGGGTTGTGTATTGTAATGCAGGAATGAATGGTAGCTTTTCCAGTTAAATTTAAGTACCAAGTAGTTATTGTTCCAGAAAAGTCATATACATAAGAAACCAAAGCTTTTCTTCTCTGTACTGTTATCACATAGTAGTCTCCGGGCCTGGATTGCTTCTTGGTCTATGCACTGCTTGCATAGATCATTATTTGGTGATGATAGATGCTCTACTAGGCACAGTGCTGCCATTTGTAGGAAATGACTTGTCCATTTGCAGGCTGCACATGCCAGTATGGCAGTTCTCATGATTGTGAGTGCTTTGCCTCAGGTCGTTGCAGCTGAAAGTATATAAATATAGCACCTGTGAAAAGAAGATGGCTCATAAAATGACATTATGTTAGAGTGCCTATTTCATACAGAGCCTTTCTTGAGATCTTTGCTTTGTAAGTGAGGGCTGCACACCTAGTGGAGACAAGCTCTTAGGAAAGCACCATTTGTATGAAAACTCCTTGTTACCCTTGTGCTAGAATTGAGTGTTGAAAGTTGGAAAGTCTGGCTGCATTGATATCAAGTATCAGGAAGTACAAAACAAAGGTTCTTTGAGGTTGTTGGAGGTTCTTTGAAGTCTGCATGTACAACATTTGATGCATGTAGTTATTCAGCGGGAATAATTCATGATTAATTGTAGCCATCTTCAAGGCTAAAATTGTGTATGTCTTCAAAGGAAAAATGCTGTAAATATTCCATGGCAGATCTTAAGCCTCCATCTGAATATAAAACCTGCAGATATTTACCCCTTAGGTGGAAGAGGGAAACTTCAGTATCTCCTTGATTTTGCTTTGCTGCCTTCTCACAGTAGTCATAGCTACTTACTTCAGACTGTGTTGAGTGTCATAGTAGTAAACATGCATAGGTATTTGAGGTATTGTACTGAAGTTAACTGATTGTCTCTACTGACAAGCCAATTCAACAGCCTTGCTCTCTTCTTCTCAGCCTTGGTCATCATATGTGACAGTAGGTTTCCCCAGTTAGCAACTGGAGCTGTTGCTTCCCAGCTTAGACTTAGTCTGGCTTAACTCTCAGCCATGACTGTACATGTCTTTATATTTAATTTGGCAATTCAGCTTGGCATTTTAAAAATCAGACTCATCATTTTGCTTGTCAGTAGGGTACTTGTATATGAATAAATATGCTTTGTTGCCTAGGGGGAAAAGGGAGTGCTCTAGAACTTTTGCTAAAAGCTGCTTCTTCTACCTCCCTTGCTCTTTTCTCCTGTGCTGCCTGGGTGTAAAGTTTTGGGGCCACAAACAGCAGGCAGAGCCGGTAAAGCCCTCTATTCGTCTGCATGGGCGCGCTTTTTTTTTTTAACTGTGCTAAATTTGTACATTGTGTTGCTAGCTGTCTTTTTCCTTTCACTTATTCTGCCCCCTTGAAATCAAGTCATTTTGGTTGAATGGTGTTGTCTGCATCTTTCTGTAATGTCTCCTTTGGCTTGTTTAAAATAGGTTGCATCAAGCAAGAGTTCTGAATATGTATTCCAGTCCATGCTGTGCCATCAGTGTTTATGTCAGGGGCTCATTTGCAGTGGGGTTGTGCAAATGTTGGGGGCAGCACTCACAAATGAGATATGCCCAGAACTTTTTTTGCATTTGGGAAGCATTCAAAATTGGGGTTGATGACAAGTGTTTCATAGAAGGCTTCATTAATGGGAGAAAGGGTTTGCAACATTTATCCACAAATCTCAAACGTTAGTGCTCTGCTTCTTACACAGGGATCAGTATTGACTTGAGAAAAAAAAAATCCACAGCCAACAAATGCAAAGGGTTACAAGCAGAACAAGTTCTGTACACTGTGTATAGTCTATATACTTATGTCCTGATGGACGGACATTTATTATAGATTAATTTCTTGAGAAATGCAGAATCCTACCATGTCAGTAAGCACAGTGTTGCCGTTGATTTCTGTTATCAGCAGTGCCCATGCTTAAGGGGATGCAAGTCATGATAATCCTGTACCCATACCTGCAAAATATTGCAATGTTTGAACCAATGAGGATATTGGGCAAAAGGCAGGTGCCTTGAAGATAAGAAGAAGCACCCTTTCTGTGCATCTATTAGAGTCTTGAGTAGCTGCTACCATACCTTTTTTTATCTGTTTCTTTACCATCTTATAATTCTTCATGGTATAAATAAACAGAAACAATTCTTTCCCCCAAGAGTGTGGTCAGTCATTATTCATGTAATTCTTTTGAGTCTCATATTTAGAAAATAACAAAGAGTGGGGGAAAACGGTATCCCCATTACATAATATTCAATATGAAATGATAGTAAGAATGGGTGATAGTCTTCAAAACAAATAAAAGTTGAGAAGGAACATTCAAAACATTTCTTTTTAGTCTTTGGTCGTCTTGGTCAAAAGGGCCACAAGTTATCTTTCCCAGTCTCCATCCTCAGAGCCATGTGTCACCACCCAGGAGAAAACTACATATCAAGATGGGTGTGGTCTGAATTTCAGAATGTCATAAACAGAGTTTTCTGCATGCAAAGCACCCTACTCAACTTCAGCAAGCGAACCAAGATACAAGTGATAGCCTTTGTTTTTGTTTTGATATTTTCCCTGTTGCATTTCTAGTTAGTAATACCACTCCTTCTGCCCCTCCCTCGCAGCCATATACTGGGACAAATTCATTCCACCCAGTATCTTCTTTTTAATTGCAGCTGGTCCTTCAGGTCTAGAGAAGCAGAAAAGAGAGAGGAAACAAATCGTTCAGACTAATGGACACAACAAATACTGGAATAGAAAATCACAAGCAGGTTTCCAATTGTTAATTTTTGTCTCCCGAAAACATTGTGTAACCCTTCCATTACTGCAACATGGCAAACCTTGGCTCTAAAATAGAAGCCTTCTGCATCTTTTCCAAAATAGGAATTCCATTGTTCTTCGAGTATGCTTGTGTATCTCAGCAAAGAGCATGAACCTAAGCTGTGGAATTATTTATTATCATTATTATTACTTTTATTATTTTGAGATGAGCAATTTTGCTGTGTTTCCTAGAATCAGGAGTTTTCTCAAACAGGGATAGCAGTGTAAGTTGTGCGTTAGAGCATTTACTATGAAATTGCTGTGTATCCTTCCAAAAGAGCTTGTTGGCTGCATGTTACTTGTAGCGGTGTAATTGCCATTATCTCATAGCTTCCCATGCCACTTCAGTAATGTCAGCTTATCTGCACATGATTCTAGCTAGATTGTGTGTTTCAACCACTTGAGCCATTCATGCATATTACTAAAGCAACATGGGAACCAATTCCTCCACATTGGCAGCAACTGTGCCCCTAAAGGTACCCTGTGATTTAGCAAGGATCATTTTCTTCAGATCTGTTGCTAGTAGCCAGGGCTTGTTGAAAGAGCTAGTTGAAGGATGCTGAACAGCCCTGTTGTCACATATATCTTGGTGTATTTTTTCTTTCATTTGTGACTGTGCATCTTGTGTGCTTTAAGCTCACTCTGTTGCTTGTCCCAGCAAAGTGTAGGGCTTCTGTGTCCTAATTTTTCTTTTTCTTTGAAAGTATGTTGGCTACTTTCTGTGGCAATACATGTTAGATGTGTCCTATGAAGAAAAGTGTAACTGACTTTTTCATTTTGCTTTTAACTAGGCATCAGAGTTAGGTCAGAGTTTAAATGAAAATGTTCTCAAACCTGCACAGGAAAAGGTAACTTTGGAAAACGAATACATGACTGATGGGTTTTGAATTTGTTATCCCTAACCGTATAAACTTCTCCTTTTTTGAAAGAGACAAATAGGACTATCTTTTTAAAAACTGGTCCAATTTGATTGCATAGTTCTTCCCTGGTACAATCTAAAATTTCTTCTCTGCTGGTTTTGTCAAAGCCACGTAGCTGAGCCATAAAGGGATTTATAGGTCATAACAGGTACTTCGAATATGAAGGGCAGTATCTAAATCAGAGAAGATCTAAGCAATTTTTTCTGCAAAGTGCTGTGCAAATTCTTCACAACAGACTGTCAAACGGTCTGCATTTTCTCCTTGAGGACCAGTGTGTAATAGACCTTGGACCACTCAGAAAAGTTCTTGTTGCAGATGCTACTCTCCCACACTGGCTGTGTCTTCTCACCTTAACAGTTTTCAAGCCAACAGCATATTTATATGTTTTTGCAAAGGTTTGTAAAAAGAAAGAAATTGCCATTCTTTATAGCAGGGGCAGACAACTTTTGAGAGAACAAGGGCCATTCCCAGCACCAGCTGGAAGTGATGCAACATCACTTAAGCTTCTGGAATTGGCTGAAATATGGCTGATTCCTGAAGTATTTGGGAGCTGCAGGACGGTAGCGGAGAAGAGGTGTCAAACTGCCATATTTTTGAGGTCACTTGAATTTTTAAAATATTTTTCAGCTAAACTTTTAAATGAGAGGGACTCTGGTGGCTTCAGGGGATTTCCAGGAGCATCTTGGAGCTGACAAAAGAGGCTCCCAAGGGCCACATGCAACCTATTGGCTACCCTTTCCCGCACCTTCCTATGTAGTGAAACCATGAAGTTGACATAATGTTGGTTAACGTATATTAAGGGTAAATCAAAACCTGCTGCTGCTCATGTGGTACCATTCCATTGCATTGTTATAACAATGTATCAGAATATGTTTGGGGAATTCCTTATTGAAGACACATCCTTGCCTTTCTTCCCAGAAAGAATATGACAGGAGGCTTATGTAGGCTTTCCATGCAGGAATGTTTTGACACTGAGCGCTTTTCAAGTAAGAATTTCCCCTTCCGCTCTGCTGTTAGTAATGAGTTTTTCCATTCCTTTGGCTAACAATGGAAAATGCTCTCATTTTGCTAAATTAAACACCAGTTCAGTTACCGATTATGTTTTGTATGTTTGAGACTCAATGTTTATACCTGTGGGAAATCACCTTTCAATTTTTGAATTGAGATTCATAACTTTTAGATGTTCTTAGACTTTTCCAAAAAAAAGATATGAATGTTGCATAAAATTCTAAATATGGTTGCATTTATGACATTAAAAGCTCTTCCAAACCTTAGATCATACTCCTCCTTTGAAAAAAAAGAGAGAGCACTTTTTTTAATGGACCACATAGCATTATTTGCTTCTTAGGTGGTTAAACAAAAACCTTTGTTTGCCCAAAGGATAATTCCTAGGAAATTTCAGCACTTTCGTGGCAGCAGGTACCCTCAACACATAGGGGACTCTCCCCTTGACTTCATTGTCTGTGGAATAAAGTACTTGTGTTTGCTTTTGGTATAACAAGCTTTTCTCACAGGCTGTGTTCTGCTTTATTTAACTGGAAATCTTAATTCATATAGGTGAAAGATGGAAAAATTTTCGATGATGTTTCCCAGGGGGTCTCACATTTGGCTTCCAAGGTATGAAGGGGCCTGCCTGGCAGTTAGGAGGCCCATGTATTAAGCCAGTCTCCATATTCCTTTAGCCCATGGAGCTCCAGCACAAGGATTCATGACTCTTGCAGTGCATAGCCTTGGCAAAGGGCTCTCTCCTGAGTTTTATTTGGTCTCTTTACAGAAGAATATTCTTCCTAATTCATGCATTGTTTTTAACACCAAAGTGACATGATTTGATCCATTCATTTTGTTCGGCAAATATTTCTGAATATGATTTTCTGTGAGGAAAGCTTGCATTGACTATGGTGATATATACTTGTTCCTTAACAACGCAACTGACAAACATGGGCAAGCATGTGCTGTCAAGATCTCTGCTGAAAACAGTGGAATAGAAATGTTTCAATAGTAGCTGCATTGAAGCATTATGAAACATAGCAATTGGCTGACTCCATTATCGATACTTGGAAGGAGTATGGAAGGCTTAGAAGGAATATGGAAACAGCTTAACTTAAATAAAAGTACTTCTAAACCTTACTAATCTATGTGCCTTCTTCCTCTCCTTCTATTCTTGCTGCCATTGCTTAATGTAACTGGTAAGTGCTAAAGCCTCCTAGGTTCCTAGGATTCTCATGTTGGATTCTTCCATTTTTAAACTGGTGTGGTGTAATGTTTTCAGGAAAATAAAATACGAAAGTACTGTTCAAGTTTCTTGGAGAATTCTTGTAATTTATGATTCTTGTAATTACTTGAAGTATTTGTTCTCAAGAACACGTTGCATTTTTCCATAGCAGCTGCCATCTTCATTTTTAATTTGCATTTTCTTGTGATGGCACAGGAGCAGAGTTGAGGAGAGATTTTGCCTCCTTTGCTTGGAATCTGGCAGTGTTAAATGAGAACTCCTAGCTGAGTCTCTTCTGACTTGCAGGGCTTTGCTTTTGTTCGTACCTTTTTAGTATATTTTATGTGGTATGAAAATAAAAAGGAGGGCATAGAATGGGAAGCAGAGAGCCCATTCATACGATGCCAGGTGTTTCTGCCTGCAATAGAAGGCTTGCTAATTGTGTAGAATGCAATTCTCCCCTCCTGATCTTCAGGAAGGAGGAACTGGGAGCTGGGGAAGACCAGAGTGGGAGGGCTGAAAAAGCAGTTTTGCATGCAGCCCTTTGAAGCCTTGCTGTAGCATTTATATTTATACTTTCATCATGAGTTTTAACACATAAACCTATCTTATCACCATATTTTTGAACACATAACCAGGAAACTGCAATGTTAGCAAATTCATAGAGAGAACAGACGTTGTAGTATAATTAAAACATTAAAAAGAAATTGCTGCTCTTTCAATGCTGTCAGATTCTCAGAAATTTAATAAGTCCACCAGAAGAAAAAATTATATACAGAAAAACTGTTTGTCACTATATCCCACTGTGTGAAATTGGCTTCAGAGGCAGATAAAGAAAGTGTTTGTGCGTGTAGTTTTCTGCTTGTCTTTTGTCATAAAGTATGAAGTAGATCTTTCTCATTTTTCTTTGGGTCTCCTTTTCCTCTTGTATCATTCTTTTTCACAGGTCCAGGGAGTAAGTAGTAAGGGCTGGCGAGATGTTACCACTTTTTTTTCTGGAAAAACAGATGAGCCTTCAGAAAGGTATCCTATTTTTATGCTCATAGTTAAATACACACAGACTAAGCGCTCCTGTCATTCATTCATACATACATATATATCTATATCTGTATAAATATAGATGATATAGATATAGATATGATTGGCTGCTGTTATGACAAAAGAGGATTGATGTACTTAACTCCCTCTTTCTCTCTCTGTCTCTGTCTCTCTCTCTGTACTGATGATAATGCTATAATATGATGGAAGTAAGACCCTTTTATTTTCTAACATTTAAACTTCACTCTATAGCTAGAAAGACTGTCCCAGCTGCCTTGTTGTTGTGTAACTTTGAGTTGTTTCCAACCTATAGCAACCCTAAGCCAAACTTATTGTGGGGTTTTCTTGGCAAGATTTGTTCAGAGGGGTTTTCCTTTCTCTTCTTCTAAGGCTGAGAGCGTGTGACTTGCCTAAGGTCACTGAGTAGGTTTCCATGACAAACAGTGATTTGATGGTCTCACAGAGTCCTAGCCCAGCACTTAAACTACTACATTACCTTGGCTCTCACGTTACATACCGATTTAAAAGACAAAACAGATATTTATTTCAGTAGAAAAGCATGCCACTTACAAGACGGTTCTTGAGTGTGCTCCTTTCCAAAGCAAAGCCAATTATAGCATATTAAAGCCAAGCATAAGTACAGATTTGAAAGAAATAACCATGAGTTGCATCCAGAGTAGGTCATACTAGGAGTAGACCCATTAATGGGTTTCCTCTAAGTCTGAATGCAACCAGTGAATATGAAATAGTGTCCCTGTTCTTCAGAATCACAGATTTTAATTCAATTACATTCAATCTGATCGAAGATCCAGTTACTGAGGTTCAAAGGAGACCACAAATTAGGTTCTAGCCCATCTTTTGATGGGACTTACACCTTCACCTTACTTCTGCCAACTTCAAATCAGACCTCTGCCTAGTATTTTCTGTCAAGGTTGTTTGCTGTTCCCATAATAAAACAGAGGACAGTAAAGTGGTTAAGGTTAAGGTTGATCACTGTTCTCGTAGTAACACAGAGAGGACAGTAATCGATAAAGTATTTCCTTTGTCAATCCCATCATAGACCTTGTAAGAACAATTACATTCTTATTGTACAGTGAAACTTGTTTCTTGTCTTCCATACCACATCCTCGATTTCTGGGCACCTGTTACCTTTTATATCTTCATTTCATCCCACTTAGTTATGGTGGATCTTTCTCTGCCCCTTTTTCTTCTAAGACAGCCAAGGTGGAGATTGAATAGCAGAGAAAAACTGTGTATTTCTGTCAAAGGAACCCTGCTGAATTAGACCAAGAGACCATCAAGTCCAACATCTTGTTTCTCAAAATGACAAAACTGAAGCCTTTGGGAAGACTAAGCAGGACAGAAATGCAGTGGCACCTTCTTGCTTGTGTTCTTTCACAAATGGTGTTTAGATGCATGCTGTGTCCGATATAGGAGGTCAGATATAGCCATAGTCAATTTGTATTAGCAGCCCTATCCTTCATGAATTTGCAATAATCCCTTTTTAAAACCATCAACAAGAATCCAAACACAATAGCATCTGTTCTTTTTCAGTTTTCAGTGGACTAAACTAGCCTCTGTTTTTCTGTATTTTCCTCCTTGAAAGGCCATCTGAGAGAGAGAGCTACCAGAACAGCAGTGAAGGTTACCAGAACAATGTAGTGGACCACAGCTTTTGGGAGACTTTTGGCAACTCAGATCCACCGAAAACCCACAAGTCCCCAAGCAGTGACAGCTGGACGTATGTGGACAATTCTATGGAGAAGAAGAGCTCTGATAGCTGGGATGTCTGGGGCTCAGGGACAGTCTCCAATAACAAGAACAGTAACAGTGACAGCTGGGAAAACTGGGAGACCAGCTGGGAGAATGCAGCAGGGGAGGGCAAAGCCAAAAAGACCCCTAAGAAGACAACAAAAGAGTCAACTTCAGCTGCTGAAGAAGGGTGGGATAACCAGAACTGGTAGGACACTGTCCTTAGCCAGCATGGCAGAAGGAAAAGTCGTACCTCTTGAAAGATTTTCCATATAACTGGATTAACATCCTTGTCATTTTGGGGCCTGTTTAAACTTCATGCTTTACAGTTCCATTCTCTTTCCACTCCTGTTTACAACTACAACAACAAGAACAACTTTGGTTTGCAAATTGTTGTACTTTACCCTATGAAAACATGTCTCTCCCATGGAAATGAACTTGTATACTAGATATATTCGCACTGTGCTGCTGTTGTATGTGGAGCATGCCACGACTTCCTTACAGCAAGAGTTTGGAGGAAGCAAGTCCATGCAAGCATACTTTCATAGCACGATATTGCATGTCTAGTCTTGCAGGATTGTCCATCTTCTCTTTGGAGCTTCAGCCGAAGTTCTTAAGAACTTCTGATGTGAGGGTAGCTTCGTTTGATTAGTGAATGCTGACTGATGCTGCAGGGATGGCTTTGAATCAAGCCAGAATGGTAATTAAGACATTGTTGAAGCAGTTCTTGGTTTTTCTAAAATATTACATAAATCTATCACTCATATTAATTTTTGACAAAGAAGAACTACCTTGAGCTTATCTGAAATTTGGAGTCAAGACTGAGGCACTTCCAAGTCCTGCCCTTGGTGATTTTCAGCAGTGTGTAACAGATTCCCCACTTTTTTTTTTAATTACAGAACACATTTCATTTTGTATCTTTCAAAGTTTTCATGTGCTTTGGGATCTTTTGTCTAGAACTGCCCTGATAGGAGAATGCATTTGGATAGCCAACATATGTAGGGTATGTCAGAACAGAATCTGCAGCTGTCAGAAGGAAATTCTTAAGCAGTATCATTCTAATTGAATACTATTAATTAAATGATAAACATAATAATTGAGCAGTAGTTAGAATTTTGGACACATATGAATTAAGTCCGTTTTCAAGATTCTGTGGAAAGTTTACTGCTGCTTCCTATGCCGAAAAACTTGAAGAAAGCTAATTGAGAGTAGCCAGATTGCAACTTTCATCATGTTTGGTGGTTTTCCAGCCATTTGGGAGGAATTCAGGTATTTCTTTCTACAAGGTCTTAAGTAAAGTGTGTTCCCTGTGCCTGTAGTCATCAGATCTCTTGCCATCCCTATAAGTTAAAAGGATAACAGCACAATGTGGGCTGCTGAGATGTGAGAACATGCCAGAAAACTTTGAATCATGTTGTAGTTGGCTGAAGCCAAGAGTGGAAGCCAGTGGGATTTTTCAGAAACCAGTATGGACAGTTTGCTTGGCGACCTACCTTTTAGATGTCTGAACTTCTGCTCAAGAAGATCTCTGCATTGCCAGATCAACTGTGTGAGCCTATGACTCTGGGTTTTTTTTATTGAACCGTGGTGCAGACTGAAACTTCCACCTCTCAGAACTCAGCTTAATATATCTGCTGTATATAATTGTCTACACACACACTGAATTACCCAGAGTATTGATAGTTTACTAGGATATTTATGTATTGTTCAGTATGTCAATATCTACTTGTGAAGTTATATGATTGTGTCAGCTTGTTCTGCTGTACTTAATTACTAGTCTTTAAAACTGCCAGCTAAAATACTCTTCTGGTCTTCCCTTCTACTGTTTCTGTTCCACCCTTCTCTCTTCTCAGTGGTCTGTCTTATTGTGCCCTTCCTGTTAACCTATGGTAGCAGTGGTGAGATGGCCCATGCCTTTTTTTCAGGAACACTTGAAAGGTGCTTTCCTTCTACAAGGCAGACTCCTGTGTTTTGTTCTGAAAACTCTTGACCTTGTACAACTGCTCCTTACAAAAATCAATAAATTTGCTGGGAGAGTTAAATTCTTAGTGTAGGTGCTTCCATTTTTGCCAACACCTGATTCTTTCTGTTAAATGATATAATTGGAGCTTAATTGCATGTTCAGCACCTAGAGAATAATGGGAACTTGTACACAATTCTTTGATCAGCTCTCTTAAAACATTCCCAGCTGTGGAAGCCAATACATGTTTTCTGCACCACTTGAGTGCGAAGTACCCACCTCCATGATTTGGCAGTAAATCTTTCAGTTTTCTATTACTTACTGCAGTAATAGAGGGGAAGACATACTTGAGCTGTCTGTTGAAGTGGCCTGTCTGAATTAATATAAGTTCCCTTAAATTATTAGACTACTTCTGCTTTCTGTCACCTTGTGAAGTATCCACACAGTCCTGTGAACAAAAGATACATGTAAAAACTATTTTCTCATAGTTCATACATTTTTCTAATTTAGCCTTGCATTCTCTTCCCCCAGTCATATAATAATTTGTCATTTCAGACTGCCTGCGCTTTTGAGATCATGCCTTCATTTTTCAGGTTCTTAAATGTGATTGTGGAGCTGCAATCCTAGTAAAACTATACACAAAGAAAGTTGGGTGGTAGGGCTAAAGTGCCCTATTTCCTGGAGTAGTCAGGGCATAAGCGAGTAGTACACAGTTGTTGGAAAACTGATGATGTAGGCAGCTGCTTTTGATTTGTCTTTAGTCTTAATTATAGCCAGGCCTGAACACGGCCTTGGCTTTAGGTTATTGCTCTTATGTGCAGTGGACAGATATCTACAGAGCAAACAGGCTTGTAAAAAGAGAAAACTCTCCCATTTTATTCCTTGCAGCAGAAAAGCTTGCAGACAGAGATTTTTTTTATTGCTATTAATAGCTAACAGTTATACATGAAGTAGTTGGCTAATATATTTTGAACTAGTTTTTGTGCTCACAGCTTGGACTTAACCCTTGTTTTAAGAATCATAGTGGTTAGTGCGAAAAGTCCATGTCAGACTGTTAAAGAGGTTACAGTATTAGATGTAAGCCTTTTGACCAGTTTTATCAGGTTACTTTTTTAGGGGAAGTGAGGAGCAGAAGGTGCAGTCACCAGTTAGTGTTTAAAAGCTTATTGCATTTTACGATACTACTTTTTAAAAAGGTGGCTTTCTGGATATATGTAAAGTAAACTAGGAAGCCAAGCAATACTTTAATGCTGTGATTCATGTTTGCAAGCAGGGTTTATTTTAGTTTTATTTTTTTTTCCAGGGATTGGACTATTTTGGTACCTCAGCTGTTTGCCACTCCAAATTAGTTTAATTTTTTTGCAGAGAGGTGCTTTTAGGGGATACCTCTAAGTCCTGCATCTGTCTTGGGATGTTCCTAATATATGGTATTGGAAGCACTAGAAATAATGTCAGTTTTATAATGTGGTATTTTACAATAGGAGAGAAACTTACAATGCAGTATTTATTAAGACTCTGTAGTATGGACTGGTTGCAATAGTAGAAGTGAGCCTCTATAAACTATTCAGCAGCCCTAAATTTCATCCAGACTTGACCACAATTCATTCTTCCCTTCAGCCATACAGTCTTGATCTCATTATATTCATTCTTCCTATCTTCCTGAGTTAACTCTGGCTGCCACTATCTCTGCCTCTCTCAGTGCCCCTACAGATGTTGCATTTTTCCCAAAGTGGGTTTCAGAAAATAGGGTGTGGGATGGAAGATGCACATGGATTTTGTAGCAAACATAAAGCTTTAGTTGTAGACATCTACACAGTGAGTGTGGATTTTGCACTGTGACATAACTTTCCATGTGATTTCCACACAAAAAAACCAGGGACAGGACCATTATTCGAAAACTGTAAGATGAAAGGAGTAAGTTGGCCTGATCCAGATGGGATACAAATCTCCTTTGTATGCCATCTGGTTTATAGCAGCATCCCCACCAGCTGAAACATTAGAAGCTCCTAGAGAAATCAAGGTTGTTTGCAAGATTGTTGCAGATGGTGAACATTTCCAAGAACACAATTGATTGTGTTAGTGATAGGATTCACAACTTAAAATATTTAGCTGTATAGTCTTGTGGAGTATCACTTTAAATCCACAAGAATCCAATACACACATACACACATTCCATTCTAACATTCCATGGGTAGATTTTTTAATGTATTGATGTAGTAATTTGTGCAATAACTTAAAACTGTTGGGTGAACCTCATTTTAATTTAATCCAGATTGCAAGGTTTAGAGGTGCAGTCCCCAGTACCAAGACCTCACCCGGACAGAAACAGAGGCCAATACTAGTGGAGGACTTTGCCAAGACCTACAAGTGCTTGAAGGATGGCTTCAAGAAACTTCACTGGATTCTTAACCCTCCTCCTTTAGGTTGCAGTAATTGATTGTTGGATTTTTGTATTTATTTTCCATTTTTGGAGAGGAAAGAGGGTTCTGAAACATAACATTTCAATTTTCTTTATGTATGTTTGTGATGTTCACAGGAGCAGTAAGCGATATTCCTTGTTCTGTATAGTGGTTCTGGATATGAACCGGCCATGTCATCTTAAAAACAAAACAATAAAGCAAGAGAAATGGAACAAAGCAATTCAAAGTGCCTGAGAACAGCTTTCATTTTAACTATAGAACCTTAAAAATAGAGCAAGAGAAGCATGCCTGGGCAGACGTGCCAACAGTATGGGTCATTGTTGTCTTGTGTTCTGTTTTTAACTGTAATTACATATTCACACTGTTGCTCTGTTACTGCAACTTGAGTGTATGCAGAGGTCCTGGTAAAACCCAGGCTGACTGTAGAAGGGATGGCATGAAAAAAAAAAAATTCAGCATGAAGTTATTATATTTGAGAGAAAAAAATAAGCTCATGTACCTTTTACAAAATGCAGTGTCCGCTATATGTCATCGAGAGGGGACTGTTCTAGATGTTGACATGTTGGAAGGTTATCAGAGGAGACAGAATAACATGAAGTCTAAAACTGTAAATCTAATGAAGACAGACTTTCTGGACAGGTAACATTTTGTTCCTAGAGGGAAACCACACAGGGTGATGTACAGAGTTATTTTGCCCATGTGATGTAACGGTTTGAAAATGATCCAGGTTCTTGTGCCCGCTACGTCCAGAAGCTTACTTGGTGACCTAGGATCAGTCACTCTATCCTAACATGACCTGTTTCACAGGGAAGAAGGGCCATATATACCTCTTTGAGTTCCTTGGTGGGAAAGCAGATGCAGTAGTAACAGCATAACCTGGAAAAATTAAGGGTATCAATGGAAATTTTTTTGTTAAGGAAGGCTTCAAGAAGATGTTGAATAGTCAGATGATGGGCTGGTCAACAATCTGTTGGAAAGTTCCAACGTTGTTGTTTTTTAGCTTGAACACGTGAAATCCTAATGCCAATATTGAATAATTATTGATTAAACAGGTTCGTGAAGCAAAACAGATGCTACAAACATCCTGAGATCTTAGAGTCCCCCAAGAGCACATAAAATGGACTACCATTTTCACAGGCAGGGGAGCAGACTGGGAGATGCATGTGAACAATGCAGTGTTGTCAGCGTTTCTCGCCACCCAGCCTGATACGTCTTGTGTACAGGTCTGCACGGGCTGGGAAATTTTTGGATCAAGCCAGGGCGCACACACACAGGCCTGCTTCTATCCTCGTCCCACTGGGAATTGCAGCACCCGTTTCACTATTGTCCCCCTTTTGGCCTCCTACCAAATTGATCTCCCTCCCCTGCTTTCCTTAAACTCTGGCCCTTCTCAGCAATAAGAAAAGCAGACTTTTAATCCTAAAAGAAAGTGGTACTCTTGGTACTACTCTTGTAATGGCAGCACGTATAATCCTTTATGTAGAATGACAGTCTGCGAGACTGCTTTTATAAAAACAAAGTTACATTTTATTGAAACATGGTTACTGTAACTTGTTTGTAACTCAATTTTTATAATACAGCACACCCCTTTTCTCTCTCTCATTCACTATGCTCAGCTCATTTACTGTCAATTATTCACTCTGTTTCTCAGCTCTCTAACGCAGCTTTTTTCCCTTTGTCCCTCACTGGACTGCTCTTCCCACTAACTCCCTCCTGTGTCAGTTAAATTTCCATTTTTCTTCCTCCTTGGTTCACCCCTCCCTTGAGCTCCCCAGGTTTCCATTTTACTGATCAATCATTTTAAACCACTCCTGGTCCCTATGGAGGCTCGGTTACCATGCCCCACAAGTGTGCCATGCTGGGGTTCCATCATGCTGTTTGAATCTACCATAGAGCCTCCTATTTCCTTGTGGCTTCCACAGCTCTTTCATTTCTTATATAATAAGCAAAAGGATAGTAATTTCTGGTTAAGCTGTTAATACGGAAGGAGGTTGCTATTGTTTGGAAGGTTGGTTGGATGCACTAGCAGTCCTGTGTACAATATGGAGTGAACAAGTCTCCCACTGCCGCCAGTACCTTGATGCCATCTCTTCACATGCGATCTGTTTCTCCATCATTGTTAATAGCACTTCTGAGGGCCTGGAAGTAGATGGTCTCTTGAAAGAGTCCATTCAGGTTGATTCGGAAAGCCCTATAGAACTGCTAGTGGAAGTTTTCCGAACATGAGTGCAATGTGGCATTATTTGAAAAGAGACAGTCAAGCAACAGCCTCCCTTTCTTAAAGAAAGAAAAAATCACCATCAGCAGCGGTTTCGTAATCTACCAAATGTTACTAGTTAGAGTTTTGGACTATCAGTGATCTGGAGGGTATGCAGATTCCACCCATGAATCTTGGGACCAAAGAGATGTTATCAGATAATGTGGCATGTTCCAATTAGTGTCATTTTTTTTGTAATTTTGGTCTAGCCCAAAACCAGTGTGGTGTGATGATTTGAGTATTGAACTAGGATTCCAGGAGACCAGGGCTGGAATCTCCGCTGAGCCATGAAAACCTACTGGCTGACTCAGCTTTAGATGAAGACAATGGCAACCTTTCTCTGAGTAAATTGTCCTCTCTGATAAGGTTGCTGGAAATCAGAGGCAACTTTAAGGCACATCAACAACAACAACAAACACAGCAGTATTTTTTATTCTGTTTGGAATTGCTCCCAGAGCGCCTGCCATTACTGGAATTATATTTGGTGCTGCCATTTGTTTCTTTTCAATAATGATGACGATGACAATGGTGACGGCAGCATCCCAGGTAGCCAAGAGATCTCAATAAAGCAATAGTTGTTGAAATCATCACAAAAACCAAAATCAGTAGGTTTTCAAAGCTATTTAGAAGACCAGATTGAAAGGCTGTATCTTCCTAAAGACCCTTCCTAAAATCAGCAAAAGTTATCACAACTCTAAGGGGAATGCATTCCACAGTCTGGGAGCAGTGCAGGCAGAAGATGTTTCCTGCCAACCCATTAAGTAGGCATCCACAGCTGACAGTGCTCTCAAGAGGCCTTCTCTTGGAGATCTCGACATCTGCATAGGTTCGTACCAAGACAAGCTGTTGTTGTGTGCCTTCAAGTCATTTCTGACTTAGGGTGACCCTAAGGTGAATCTATCATGGGATTTTCTGGGGCTGAGAATGTGGGAGGTGCCCAAAGTCATGACAACCCCTTACAGAGCCATTCTCTCACCATTTAGGACTTGAAAAGTTAAAGCTAAGGTCTTGGGCCCAAAAGTAACTGGATACCAGTGCAAGTCTTTTAAACATTGTGGTTAATACGACCTCATCATTGTGAACTGGTTAGCAGCTGAGCTGCTCCATTTTGCACTGAATGAACTGTAAGTTATGGATTAATGCACAGATTTTGAGAAGGACAAAATGTGATCAAAACTAACAATAATAAAGATGGTAGTTCTGTGAAATAGTACAGATGAATAGTTTTTGTATAATGTAGACCTGGTATTACTTTTTGGAAAATGAAAGAGAGGAAATAATATTTAACGTTCCTGAACCTGCTCATATGATGAAACATTCAGTGCTGTGTTTCTTTTTTGGCCACTAGATGGTGTATTTTTTCTATCAGTGGAATCAGGTTTCAGAGATTAATAGCAGCAAAAGGTCTTTTAGCATCTTATAGGCGAACTTAAATGGCATAAACTTTCTAATGTATTTGTCTCTAATTTACAAGAGCATCTGCCGGAATAAATTTGTTCTCCAATTGCAGCAAAAACGATGCACAAAGTATGTCTCCGAAAGGTTTATAAACTCAGATTCCAGAAAAGGACATCTACTGACTCATCTTGTGATCCAGGATATCCCTTTTGATTCACCTCTTACATTGGGATAAGAATTTGCCAAACCTATAATGTTAGATCATAAACGGGCAGACCTCTTTCTCTGCATTTTCCACATTCCACAGACATAATGAAAATCTTTGGAAGGGATTTGATGTTAGATGTGTATTTTAATTTGAGGGGGGAGACAGGATTTGGTTGCTATTGCTTTCCATTTGTTTTGAGTTTTAAAACATTGTTTTTAAATCTATTTTTAAAAAGCAGTTTGGGTATGATAAAAGGCCCTAAGAAGAAGGGGAGAAAGAAGTTGTGAGTATGCTTTCCCCACCCCTCTTAAATCCATGCTCATACTCAAGAACTCCAAGAGTACAGTGATCCAGATTGAGGGAAGTACTAGGGCCACTCAATTCTGCTTTGGTCAGACCACACCTGGAGTATTGCATCCAGTTTAGGAGACCATAGTTCAGGAGGGATATGGACAAGGTGGGACATATCCAGAGTAAGGCAATGAAAATGATCAAAGATCTGAAAATCAAGCCTTATGAGGAATGATTCAGGGAGCTGGGTATGTTTAGCTTGGATAAGAGAAGACTGAGAGGTGACATGATAGCCATCTTTAAATATCTGAAGGGATACCATGTAGAAGTTGGAGCAAGCTTGTTTTCTGTTGCTCCACAAACTAGAACATGAATCAGTGGATTCAAATTACAAGAAAAATGATTCCACCAAAACATTAGGAAGATCTCTATTGTAAGAATTACTTGAGAGTGCTATACACTGCCTCATCTTCATCTTTGGAGGCTTTTAAACAGAGTTTGAATGGGCATCTTTCTGGAGTGCTTTAGTTGGGTGTTCCTGCATGGTTGGACCAGATGGCCATTGTGGTCCCTTCCGACTCTAAGATTCTATGATTTAAACCCCAGCATAAAAGGCTGGTCTAGGACAGATGTCATTTAAAAATCTGATCATAAAGTCCAAATCAAAATACTACTCTCATTGCTATCCTCTCTCATTTCTGAAATGGGTACAGCCCTCTGTGTCTCATGTGTTCCCTCCTGGACACCCCATTCAACATTGAAGACCCAGCTTTGTGCTTTCCCACTGACTGAATTTCAGTAGGCAGCCATGACAGATGACATCACTTTAGTTGTGATTCCAGGTTCTTAGGGGATGCTGTAATTCTTGGCCATTCTTGGCTTGTTCTATGAAAACTATGGTGATGGACAGCAGCTTTCAGGGGGAGAGGGGATAAGATCTTGGACCTCCTTCTGTTACTTGTTGGTTGTTGCATTTTTTTTCTTGTTGCATGTAGATTGGTTTAATTGTTCCCACTGTTCTTATACTTTAAAGCTGTAGCACCCAGTGTTACTTGGGAGATCCATTAACCACGAGTAAGGACAGTTCAGTTTCATTTGCTCTGAAGGAGGAGTGCTGTAGTGAGCTGGGACTGCCACCTTTTAGAGTGCTTATTAGCATCATGGCCAAGCATTACCAGCCATCCAGTGGTAGCAAAGAGTTAACTTCCATTAGTGCCTTTGCTGGATATTTTTTGCATTCCCTTTGCTGTTTGAAGCTAGGAAAAAGATATGAAGTCTGGGAGTGGGGTGGGGCAGTGAATTTTTCTCTGTTGCTAGCTAACCTGCTTGTACAGTTCTCATAGCTAGTGGGGGGAGATGGGTTGTGCTTGTGAGTTTTGATTTTCCCTGTTTGCTTTGGCACTATATAAATGGGATGGGAGTCCATCTTCCTTTGTCTTACTTTAGCAGGTAGATGCATATTAGCCTCAAGTCTCCCCGTATGTCCGGTGATGGGGATTTGAATTTGATCACTGGCCAAAGGATAAAGCTTTATAGAATTTGTTGTGTTTGTGGGGGGGTAATTTTTTACCATTGGCTATAAGGGGATGGTGGATCCCATCAGCAAAAGGGATGGAGTAAAGTATTCTGAGCAGAATAGAGTAGTAGTATTATTTCCCTTGATCTCAATACTATGTGACACAGTATGTGTGAAAAGGATCAAGGAGTCTTAGCAAACCACAAGCTGAACATGAGCCAGCAGTGTGATTTGGCAGCTAAAAAAGCCAATGCAGTTCTGGACTGCATCAATAGGAGTATAGTGTCACGATCAAGGGAACTAATAATACCACTCTTATTCTCCTTTGGTTAGACCTCACCTGGAATACTGTGTCTGGTTCTGGGCAGCACAACTCAAGAAGGATATTGACAAGCTGGAACATGTCCAGAGGAGGGTGACCAAAATGGTGAAGAGTCTGACAAAAAGAGGGTTAAGAGGTGACATGATACCCATGTTTAAATATTTGGAGGGATGTCATGTAGAAGATGAAGCAATCTTATTTGCTGCTGCTCCAGAGATTAGGACATGGAGGAATAGATTCAAACTACAGGGAAAGAGATTTCACTTAAACATCAGGGAGAAGTTCCTGACAGTAAGAGCCATTCGACAGTGGAATGTGGTGCCTCAGAGTGTGGTGGAGTCACCTTCCTTGGAGATTTTTAAACAAAAGCTGGATGGCCATTGGCTGGGGTTGCTTTGAGTGTGTATTCCTGCATAGCAGGGGGTTGGACTTGATGACCATTGTGGTCTCTTCCAACTCTATGATTCTATGATTTTATCAGTCTCAGATGTCCTTAAGAGAGCATGGGGTTGGTAGTCCAAACAAACTACTGTGTGTGAACGTAAAAATATTGGAGGCAACCCAAAATGAATGTCATATGTGCCACACAGCCTACATATTAACTCAGGCCATCCCAAGTAACCCCTTCAAATTTTGTTGGCAAACCATCCAGCTATGTGTAGGTGATGTGGTAACAGAAACTTGATTTTATTTATATAGATTACTGCTAGGATTGTTTATGTCTTCATATTTCAAGTTTCTATATGTGGTTGTCAAAGCTGGACAGCAAAGAAAACTGATGGGAGAAAAATCAGCTCATCTGAAATGCGATGCTGGAGAAGAGTTCTACGGCTACCATGGACTGCTAAGAAGACAAGTTGGTCCCAGAGCAAACCAAGGCTGAACTCTAAGATGACTAAACTGAGATTGTTGTACTTTGGATGTATCATAAGAATACTTGACTCCCTAGAAAAGACACGAATGCTTAGGAAGGTAGAAGGCAGCAGGAAAAGAGGAAAACCACACTGCAGATAGATAGGCTCAATCAAGGAAGCCACATCTCTGAATCTGCAAGACTTGGCCAGGACTGTTGATAACAGGGTGACTTTGAGGATCAGCATAAATCAAAGTCCACTTGATGGCAGTTAACAGCAACAACAACAAAACTAAAAATATTGAAATTAGTGTGCATTTCTCTGTATATATGAAGAATAGCAAGTGGGGTGCTCCCCATGTGTCACCCCCCCCCCAGTGATTCTTGTGTGTGCCATGCAGCCTATATTTTAAGTCAAGGCACTCCAAACATATACTCTGAATTTGATGAAAATGTGCCCAGCCATTTTCACATGACGGAGCGACAAACGTACAAAAACTTAATTGTATTTATATAGATTGTAATCATATCCCCTGGTTAATGTACTCTGCTTAATTGGAAAGAAAAGCAGGACCTTTCAAAGTGAAAAGTATATAATTGGGTTCATTCTAAGGTCTTTTTTTAAAAAATGCAGGCAGTAATAATACATCAACTTCTGTGGGCTAACAGGACTTTTTGTCATTAATGACGGAGGCTGCTCAATATTTCAATGTTACTACTTGTGCAAGGATAAGACAGCCAGGTTCTGGTGGACATTAGCAGCTACTGGAATTGAGATAATTAAGTTGGGCATCTGGTTTATACTTGCCATATTAGGCTGCTAATTGAAAACCGTACCCAGCTAACATCATGTATGACATATATGCTCGCTAAAACACACATACACTACCCTGTCCTGAGTTGTATTTTATTTCAGGCAAAGGTTTTCCACCTGCGTCTCTTGAAATGGCTAATATTTATCTGGCCTTCAACAACATTTGGGCTTAACCAAAAAGAGGTATTTTGGAGGGAAATTGACCTAGATTCAGTTTAAGGCTAGAAAAGTGAAGATCCAGCTGTGTTGGGTTACACTTTTTGCAAAAGTGTTTGTTCATTGCTTTGCATGATGAAAATGGCATTGGATGCTCTCTTTATGGTAATTCTGGGAATGGGCAAGCAGAAAAGTCAAAGAGTCTTTGGAGAAGGCAGCAAGAAGAGGGCAGCACTGGTGAGCATCTTGCTCCAACAGCAGATGGAGCTCAGGTTAAGCCTCTTGTCTCCCTCTAGAGACTTCACCCCTTCCCAACCAAGTAGGTTATCTTAGGCAGTGGTTCTCAAGCTGTCGGTCCCCAGATGTTTTTGGACTTCAGCTCCCAGAAGCCCTGAGCGTTGACCATAGTGGCTGGGGCTTCTGGGAGCTGAAGTCCACAAACATCTGGGGACCCACAGGTTGAGAACCACTGTCTTAGAACAAGAATGTTGTTGAGACAGCAATATGGACAGTGGCGGAACTTGAAGTGTGTAGAGGGAAAGGAGGGAGGGGGCATGGCCATGGCATGAGGGACGTGGCTGTGGTGCATGGAGGCGTGGCCAGGGCGTGTGGGAGCATGGTCAGGGCACGTGGGGGTGTGGCTACAGGCCAGGACGCCCCAAACACGTTGCCGCTTGGGGCAAATCAGCTTCCATGCCCCTCCATTCCTTCGCCACTGAATATGGGGATTCAGGCTTCATTTAGCAGCCTCTGAAGCCCTACACGAGTCTCTCAAAGCCCTCAAACCTCTCAAATTAAAAAATAAAACATTCTGCCCAACTCTGTTCCACAAACCACTATGAAAATATGGAGGGTTGGGTTCCCTTGGTCCCCTCCCCATAACCCACTACTGTCTCCAAACCCCAAGAAACCCAGCAAATATCTGTTGGTTTTAGGCTAAATCCCAAAACATCCTTTCCAGTCATGCCAGGAGTGACAGTGCAGCCCCTGAAGGAAGCGATGGCCGCCATCTTTTCTTCAGTTGCCCACCGTGGCCTTGAAAGGACAAATCTTTGGCTTGCAGCCTGGGGATTGAGGATACCAGCTCCTGAGACTGTAGCACTGGTGGAGGAGGCAGGCTGTCCGCTTTCTAGACCCAGGCTTGGGAAGTGCTGAGGCCATTATGAACATGGAGGCCTCAAGTTTAGGGGTGTCAGACCTGGTTGGCCTGACTGGCTCAGGGCTGGGATGCAGGCCAGCTATCTCTTCCACCAACTCAGTCTCAACATCTATTTTGGCACCACCACTGGACAACTGAATGACACATGACAAGTCTCTTGGTAGCAACATAATTTATATCCCACCTTTTTCCCAGTGATGGGGCTCAGGAAACCTGACAATATGCTACGAACAATACAGATGAAAACTTTACAGAAACATCAATAAAAAGAATAAATGTAAAAGTTAGTTAAAAGCCAGTTATATATTTTATGAAGTTAAAATGATTACAATTAATGAAGAGACTATATGTGTTGTTGTTGCGTGCCCTCAAGTTGTATCTGATTTATGGTGACTCTGAGGAAAACCTAACATGGGGTTTTCTTGGCAGAATTTATTCAGAGGATGACAGAGTGACTTGAAGGTCAACCAATGGGTTTCCATGGCCGAGGGGGGAATTGAACTCTGGTCTTCAGGGTCGTCATCCAGTGTGCAAACCACTACACGATGCAACAACTATATACAAACCAACAAACAGCACAGAATTAAAAGACTATCACAGTCAGTATTTAAAAGCCAGCAGCAGGAGGCCAAGGAGAGGGTCATCCTAGCTCCTCCTAAGGAGGGAGTTCTGGAGTCTGGGAGCATCTACCAAGAAGACCCTTTCCCTTATTCCCACCAAAGGAGCCTGAGAAGGTGGTGGAGCAGAGACAGGGGCCTCTTCTGGAGATCTTAGAGCCCTAACGGGCTCATAAAGGGAGATATAGTTCTTCAGATAGTCTAGATCCAAGCTATATAGGGCTTTATAGGTCATCACTAGGACTTTAACTTGTGCCTGGAAACAGACCTGCAACCAGTGGATCTGTTGCAACAAGGAGAGTTATGTAGCCAGTTAATAATCTGTATAGTTATTAACCCCAGTTAATAATCTGGCTGCAGCTTTTTGGATAGCTAAAGTTCCCAAACACTTTTCAAGGCAGCCTCAATTACAGCGCATTGCAGTAATGCAAAGAGGATATAACAACAATCACAAAATTGAATACAGGGCTTTGTATTTCCCTGCCAGTAGATAGGTACTATCTAAGGATGCAACTAAAGTCAACCATAATAGTAGAAATAAAATAGAATAAATTATCATATTTAAAAAAAAGCACTTATTTAAAAAGTTTTGAAAACATTTAGAACGTGACAGATCAGAACAAAAGGACAGTACATAGAATTATAGAGTTGGAAGAGACTCCAGGGGCCATCGAGTCCAACTGCCTGCTATGCAGGAACACCCATCAAAGCATTCCCAATAGATGGCCCTCCAGCCTCTCCTTAAAAACCTCCAAAGAAGGAGACTCCACCATACTCACAGGCAGCATATTCCACCGCTGGACAGCCCTGACTGTCAGGAAGTTCTTCCTGAGGTTCAAGTGGAATCTCCTTTCCTGCAGCTTGAATCCATTGCTCCTTGTCCTGGTCTCTGGAGCAGCAGAAAACAAGTCCACTCCCTCCTCTACATGGCATCCCTTCAAATATTTAAACATGGCTATCAAGTTCCCTCTTAATCTTCTCTTCTGCAGACTAAGCATACCCAGCTCCCTAAGGCAGCATAGGGCATGGCTTCCAGACCCATAGTCTCCTGCTGTCAACTCTCACTGTCCAGAAGTCTGTCTGGCAGCTGAAGGAGAGCAAAAAGCAAGCTGACATCATCTCCAGTGGAAGGGAGGCCCAAAAAGCCCTGTCTTGCATCTTCACCAAATATGCCTGTGATATTGGTAGGAGTAGGAGACAGACTTCCTCTGAGGATCCCAAGATTCAGACAGGCTCATGTGGAGATCTCCACAGCTTCATGGGCACCAAGACCATTTGATCTTCAAGTTCTCAGTCCTGCACCCTCATTGTTACACCAGATTGGCTTTCTCTTCTGGGCATGCTTGTCAAATTCCAAAGAAGAATATGACTTTGTGGGTAATAGGATGCTGGACCAGCATGTGGGCAACTAACCTTCTGGGCTTCAGCTCCCTAGAATCCCTCTGCCTGGGGATTCTGAGTCTTGTAGTCCAAAAAAGTAATTTTTTCTAAGCTCTGCGCTGTACTAGATGCTTGCACTAGGGTTGTTCTTCATGACGTGTTGTGTTGACTTTCTCCTCTAGGAGGAAAGCCCTGTTTTGCTTAATGTGTACCTACCTAGCTGTTTCCAGTTAAGGCCGAGCAGCATGGGGAGAAAGTAGGAGGCAGGCCTTGTTCAGCTCCTTTGCTTTGCGGCGGCCTCCTCCTCCTTTCTCTTTTGCCAGGGGAACTGTAAGCAGCAGCAGCCTGAACTGGCTCTCCTAATGAAGTGCTAATAAGACGATCCTGGCAGGAAGCTGCGCTGGCTCCAGAAAGGCAAAGCAGTTCCTGGAAAAGCTGCCAAGAATCCTGCACAGGACTGCTGTCTGTTTTTCTACCACTTGATCTGTTGCCACTGATGGGCTAGAATGGACAACCTCAGCAGCATCCTGAAGCAGAAAGCCACCGAAAGGCATCACAGAGCAGAAGTCATGATTGCAGGAGAGCAACTCAGGTATAGTTTGTGGGCAAGACTCTTTCTCTCCCTTCCTGTCCTTCTTTCTTTGAGGGACCTGCCTTTTTCTTTTTTATTCACATGTCACTAAACAACACTTTTCTTTCTGCCCTTGGACTGGTTTAAAGCATGGAAAAATGTGTTGCGTACAATTGGTCCCCTAAGAATTAAAGTTAGGTAAGTGTAAAATCTGTACGCAAGTGGGTTTTTTTTTTTTACATCTTACAGAAAAATGTGTGCACATCTTATGTAAAAACCTGTGTATCTAATATAAAAACGGTGATCTTATACTGATAGTTCTATATTCCAACACTTTACAAATAAACTTTTTTTTCCAATAAATTGGGAATATGCAGAAGTTGTTTTAAATTTGCGTAAGGTGAGGATGCTCCAGTACTTGAGAGAACTTGGAAATGTTACTCTTTGGGGCTACAACTTCCTAAATCCCCCAGTCAGCATGGTCAGTGGATTTTGGGGGTTGTAATCCAAATAGGTAGGTTCAGGAGGAACAGGAGACTATTGAAAACACACAAATTGTTCAAAATTATTTACAATCAGCTCTCCTCATTTGCTAGGATTAGGGGTGCACAACCTTCACAGAAAGGGGGAAAGCAAAAATATCAGAATGTGTATGTGTGTGTCTGTGGAAAGGGGGCCAAGGGATGGTGGGGAGAATGGGACACTCAAGGTCCAAACCAAGTCAGGGAAAAGAGAGGGAAAGGGGTGAGCTGGCATGGTGGCCCTATAATTCCATTTTCTCTTGTATCTCCTTCCTTGGGGGTGGGAGTCATCAGGAGAGGGTCTGTGATGCTGAGAAATGGGGCTGAAAGCCATCTTTAGCTGGCCAGGCAGTGGCTGGTGGAGGAAGAAGAGGACTAGAGGCAGGTTTTTAAAAGGCAGCATGGTCTGATCGGAACTGCTAAGAGGGGAGGTTCCCATGGAAAAGAAGCGCTTGAAGTGGGGGGCAGCAGTTGGAGAAACTTGCAAATAATCAAATCCTTGAAAGTCAAACCTGAAAATGTGGAGGGCCAACTACTCCAAACATGGCAGGCTTTCTTCCCTCACCTGAATGACCCCTCCACTCAAGTATGTATATCAACACAGTTCCCAGAACTTCCTTCCCTTGGTCAGAGTTGGTGGTAGTGGGAGAGTAGCAGAGACCAGTGGGGAGAGAAGGGGAAAAATATTTGAAAATAATGGATATGCTGTTGTTACGTACCTTCAAGTGGACTCTGAGTTACAGCGACCTTATCATAAAGTTTTCTTGGTAAGATTTATTCAGAGGAGGGTTGCCCTTGCCTTTCCGCTTAGTCTGAGAAAGTGTGACTTGCCCATGGTCACCTAGTGGGTTTCCGTAGCTGAGCAGGGATGTAAACCAGGGTCTCCCAGAGTCCTAGTCCAATGCTACAGCTGCTCACACCACTATAGTGTGTAGTGTGGTAACCTAGTAAAGGTAAATGTGAAAACTTATCGGGCTCCCCAGCTGCACTTTAGAGTCACAGGTCTGACAACATTGTGGAAATAATGAGAGTTGGGCTCCAGGATTGAAGCCTTATGTTCAGTCCTGCTTCTGCTGCTGTGGTCTCTTTTTGACACTGCAGTAGGCTCTGGGTATCCCTAGGGTTTGGTCCCAGGACCCCCACGGATACCCAAATTTGTGGATGCTCAAGTCCCATTATGTACAATGGTGTAGTACAATGACATCCCTTAGGTAAAATGGCAAAATCAAAGTTTACTTTTCAGATTTTTTTATTAAATTATTTTCAAGCCATCGATGGTTGAATCCGTGCATACAGATTGCGTAAATATGGAGGACCGACTGTATGTGATTATAGGATGCCGATAACCACTTTAACTGCTGTGCCTCCGTCCTATGAAACCTACCACATAATTGTTCCTGCTCATAACAATAATAATAATAATGGGTAATATTAATAGTTAATATTAATGATGGTGGCATTTGTTTGTTTGTTTGTTTTGTATCCTGCCTTTCTTCCAACAGGGGATCTAACATAGCTTACCACAAGGCTTAAACAAGACACAGCTAAAAACCCAATGATAAAAAAAAGTTGTGTGTGTGTGTGTGTGTGTGTGTGTGCATGTGTTCACACACACCAGGAGAAAGGCAGTCTAGAAATACAACAAACAAACAAACAAATAAATCACCTGTCGACTTAAGGCAACTTCATGGGTTTCATAGGGTTTTGACAAACATTTAAATGAGTGATCATATTAAAACACTGAGAAGAGTAAAAAACATAAAAATACATTTTAAAATGCAGCGCACAAACTGCTTATAAAAAGACTCTCTGCAATCAATTAATCCTTAAAATCCTGCTTGAATAAAAATCTCTCATCCTACAGATGAGAGCAAAGAGGAGGCTTTAGCTTTGCTAAATCAGAGCTGAGGAGCTCAGACATTTATAAAGAAAACTTCCTTTTCTTTATGAGTTTTAACAATAGATATAAGGGCATTCTTTGTTTAACTTGGAGAAGAGAAAATGAAGAGACGACATGATAGCTCTGTTTAAATATTTGAAGGGATGTCATATGGAGGATGGAGCAAGCCTGTTTGCTGCTGCTCCAGAGGCTAGGACATGGAGCAATGGCTTCAAACTTCAGGAAAACAGATTCCATCCAAACATTAGGAAGAACTTCCTGATGGTAAGAGCCGTTTGACAGTGGAATGCACTGCCTGAGAGTGTGGTGGAGTCTCCTTCTTTGAAGGCTTCTAACAGAGAGTGGATGGCCACCTTTGATTGTGTATTGCTGCGTAGCAGGGGGTTGGACTTGATGATCCTTGTGGTCTCTTCCAGTTCTGTGTTCTATGATTCTATGATTCTTTTGCCTTCCCAAAGTTGGACTGAAACTCCCAGCATCCCTCACCAAGCTGTTGGGGGCTGATGGGATCTATGGTCCAACAACATTTGGAGAGTCCCACAATAACCAGTCCTGATTGAAAGGGACAGAGAAACCCATGAGATATCAAAACCTCAAACAGTTCTTGAACGCTGACATCTGGACTACTGGATGTCACTAGTCTCTTTCCACTGGAATTCTTTGCTTACATTCACTTGCTTCTTACCAGTGCTTGGAAGAGTCACTTTGTTGGACTACAACTCCCAAAGTTATCCATGCTGGCTGGAGGATTCTTGGAGTTGAATTTACAAAATAAATAAAAAAGAAGTATCTTTTCCCAGGTCAATTTTTTAAGACTCTGCGCAACATCATTGCCAAACCACTGCACTGCAGTGTTTTCTGTGCTGATTTTTTTGTGTTTTTCTGATCTTATGTGTGACCATTTTTAAAATGAAAATTGACCCACAGAACAATTATAGCACCAGGCTCTCCAGTGTGGACAGGTCAAACATGGCTACAGTCCTTTTTAATCAAAAGCTGTCTACCTGTATAATTCATCCCATTTATTTTTCTACCTGTTCCGCATGGCTAGGGAACTAGTGATGAATTGCTCTTTATTAGAGACTGTTACCTTTAAAAGTGAGCAGCTTGAATTACATGTTTTCTTACACTTCTTTTCAATTATTAAAGCAGTAATAATGCAAGATAATTTCTCAGTCTGTCTGGAATGGAAGATGTTGAGCTCTTCACCAGTTCCTAAGCTTGGCTGAACAGCGGTTTATAGTGTCAACAGAACTGCAAAGGAAATTAACATTGGAAATCATCTTAGTTGTGTGGAACCTCTTCTGAGTAAATATTATTATAACTTGCCCATGAGAAAGGGCTTGGGTGGATAATACAGCACCCTCATAAGGCCAGGATTCTGTTGATGACAACACCGGTGTAGGCTGGAAGTAAAAGGCCATGGAGGTACTGGCCATGAAGGAAGGCAGGCAGGCACCGAACAAATAGGGTATTCAGAGTTGCCAGATTCTGTTTGTCTTTACCACTATGCAAACCTGGAAAAGTGCAACCACTAGCATAGCACAGCAAAAGGATTCCAACTGTGAGCTGTGTGGCAACACCATTTTAATTCCTGTTCTAACTAATTTTTATTTAACTGTGCTTTTAAAGAAGATCTGAAAGCTTGCAGGAAGGGATCACAAAATAAGGCAACAGTGAAAAACTGAAATGTTGTAAAAGCACATGATGGGGAAAAAAACCATAAGAAGTAAATAGAGTGATTACAAAATCATGATACAGAAAACCCAAGGGCACAGAAAACACCAGAGCACATGTGTCAAACACGGGGCCCGCGGGCCAAATCCTGTGGCCCTTGCATTTTTCCTGCAGCTGTGGCACTCCCCCCGCCTGGTGAGCCCGACTCCCACATTGTGGGCCCCTGGCTGCTGGTATTCTGAAGAGGTACCCAGCAGCCAGCACTCGCAATCTACTTCAACTTCTGACTGCTCCTCTGTCCAAGTATCGGCCTCAGCGTGTTGTCATGGGTTACCATGGTAATGTTCTATGTGGTCGGCTTGCAAGAGTTGGACAGAGGAGCAGTCAGAAGTAGAAGTAGATCACGAGTGCTGGCTGCTGGACCCCTCTTCAGAATATCAGCAGCTGGGGGCCCACAATGTGGGGATCGGGCTCACCAGGTGCAGTGAGGGGCGGGGGGCAGAAAGAAGCACAGAGAAAGGCTGGAGGGCAGAAAGAGGCACAGAGAGGATCTCAGCTGGGAACAAAAAGTTAAAGTTAATGTAATAAACAGTGCTTGGTAATGTTTGTCTGATGATTAAAGAAAACCTTTCTGTTTTCAAAATTCATTTTGCAATAAATTGTACAATAGTTGTACACTTGAATATCTGCTTGCCATTATTTTTCTTAGACTTCTAGTTTCAGAGCTAGTTGTTACTAAGACCAGTAATAATCAAATGCAGAGGCAGTTATTTAAATAATGATAAAAGAGTAGATACAGTTATATAGTCTTACAGATACAACCGGCCCTTTGAGGGCAACCATAATGCTCATGCAACCCAAGATGAAAATGAATTTGACACCCCGGCACCAGAGGAACACTGAACTGAGCACTAAATTGTATTTGCTGTTGTTTGCTTTCAGGTTGTCTCTGAACTATGGAGACCCCAAGGTGAATCTATCATGTTTTTTTCTGGGGCGGAGAGTGTGTGACTCTCCCAAGGTCACCCAGTGGGTTCCCATAGATGAGTGGGGAATTGAGCTGTGGTCTCCAAGGTCATAATCCAATGCTCAAACCACTGTACCACACTGGTTCTTGCTGAATTGTACACACAGCTGTAAATATTAAGAATGTACAAACAATACCAAAATATATTCCATGTGTGTGAAATAGCATGCTACAAAACGCTAACAGTACTGTGCCCAGAGGGGACACAACCAGCCGTAGATGAAGTGAGGATGTAGGTAGAGCAAATAGGACTTCTAGATATTGTCCTGTTTGAAAATTCTTCTTCAGTACTGGGACTATTTTGAAGAAACTCTTCCTGTGAATGGTCAAAAACACGTGCAGTAATAGCAAACATTCAAATAGCCAGGAAGGCAGCATGTTAACACACATAAAGAACCATTCAGCAATGGTTTTAAGAAGATGTAGAAAACTTGGTGGGTTCAGAGAGCAACAAGGATGATAAGAGATGTGGAGAACAACGCATATGAGGAAAGGTTAAGGGAGTTGAGCATGTTCAGCCTGGTGAAGAGAGGACCAAGGGGCGACATGATGGCATTCTTTAAAAATGAGAGATTATTAAGGAATTGGACTCGATAGCCGTTGTAGTCTCTTCCAACTCTACGCTTATGTAGATTCTATGGCCATTTCCGCACTAGACTGTTTTAGTGCTATTATTCCACTTTCAACATCCTATGGAATCCTGGGGTTTGCAGTTTAGGGAGGGGCCTTGAAAGTGGAATAATAGCACTATAACATCCTAGTGCAGAAATGGCCTATGGAATATCTAAAGGGACGTCACAGAGAGGACGGTGCAAGTTTGTTCTCTGCTACCCCAGAGGGGAGAACCAGATCTAAGGGCTTGAAATTACATAAGGGTAGATTTCATATTAAAAGGAACTTAGAAGTGGTTGACAATGGAATCAATTACCTAGAGAGGTGATTGAGTCTCTTTCTTTGAGGCCATTTCCACACTGTACTGTTACAGTGGTATTATTCCACTTCCAATCTTCTGTGGAATTCTGGGGCTTGTAGTTTACTGAGGCCAAAGAGCTCTCTGACTGACCATTCTAAAGACCCCTACCTAAACAAAAAAACCCTCCAGAATTCCACAGGAGGTTGAAAATGGAATAATAGCACTATAACAGTATATTGCAGAAATGGCCTTAGAAAATCTTCAACAACAGTCCAGATAGCTACCTGCTGGGAATGCTCTTAGTGGATTTCTTCCGTTGAGTGGGGAGCTGGACTCAGTGGGCTGTGGGTCCTCTTCCAAATCTATAATTCTGTGTTTGAAAACAAGGAGAGAGAGAGTCACTTCCAAATGATGGGATAAAATTATGTTTTTATTGTTATTTTATTCATGTACATCCCACCTTTCTCCCAGTAATGGGACTCAAGGTGGCTAAAAACATATTTAAAACAATACACATGTTACAAACAATGCAAGACATTTATAAAAGGATAAATATAAGATAAATATATACATGTTTGTAAATAATATAGACCAATATAAAGACAAACAATTTTTGAAGTTAAAACACTAAAAATATTAAAAGACATTTTCAAACTGCTTCAAAAAAAGAATGAATGAAAGGGTCAGAAAGAAATGCTACTGGCTAATTTATAGACCATGGATAAAAAGCAAAATTAATTGAGTGTTAATTACACACAAGGGCCTAAGTATCCTAAAAGCGCCAGATCCTATCTGATTTGGGAAGCTAAGTAGGGTCAGACCTGGTTAGTACATGGATGGGAGATCACCAACGTATACAAGGTGCTATAGGTCATATTTTAGGGGAAGGAACTGGCAAAACCACCTTTGAGTATTCCTTGCCTAAAAAAACACTATGAAATTCATGAGGTCACCATAATTTGACAGGCAACCTGAAGGCACACCCACCCACCGACCCACCCACGTTAATTATACATCTACCTCCCCCACCATTTTTACACCTGTGTATACAACTTACTATTTAGTTTTGTGTGTTTATCTAGGGTTTCTGTGAGACCCTGCATCATGTGAAGGTTTGACCATTGGAATAGGACACTGGAAGACTAGGGTTCGAATCCCACATTCAGCCATCAAAACCCGCTGGGTGACCTTGGGTAAACCACATTAGCGTCAGAGGATGACAAACCCGCGCAGACAAATCTTTCTAATAAAACCCCCATCATAGAGACCATAACTTGGAAATGAAGACACACAACAACGACGTGTTTCTGTGGCCCTGGGTTTTGCATATCATGATTTTGTAATCACTGAATTTCCTTTTTTTTTTTTTTTTTGGCAATTGTATGCTTTTCTAGCATTTTGTTTGTTGTGTTTGCAAGTTTATAGGGACAATCTTGCTTTCCTAAGGGTTAGAAGTTAGAAGTGTGATGATGTTTGTTTTTTGAATGAAAGCTAAATTTCAATTTCCATGCCAGAAATCTTTTGGAGAATTGTTCGAACAGGTTTGATGAAAGTAACCTAAGCTGCTGGTTGTGTCCTATGTGTTGCTATACAACTGGTGCGAGCCTGCAAATCTGCACCGGAGAGCAGGGGCGGAATGGTGCGCTCCGTGCTTTTGAAAGACCTGTTTTAAGCGGTCTTTCAAAAGCACGCTTGACACCACTTGGGGTCATTCCGGAGTGGGCTGAGGTGTGGATCTACGTTAAGTAGGTCCGACCCAGTCCGCTCCCCAGGTGCAGACATCCTCCCTGGAGGACGCTCTGCACCGTTTCTATTAGCCCATGCAGAAATGGCCTGTATCTCCTAACATGAGTCTGCCTGTGCTGTTAGACACAGGGAAGAGCCTTCTCTGTGGGTGCTCCCAGACTATGGAACTCCCTCCCACAGGATGATAGGTTGGTCCCCTTTCTGGCAGGTGAAAACTTTTCTGTTTACTCATAGAATCATAGAGTTGAAAGAGACCCCAGGGGCCATCCAGTCCAACCTCCTGCCATGCAGGAACACATATCAAAGCATTCCTGACAGATGGCCATCCAGTCTCTGTTTAAAAACCTCCAAAGGAGACTCCACCACACTCTGAGGCAGCCAATTTCACTGCCGGATAGCTCTGACCATCAGGAAGTTCTTCCTGAGGTTCAGCTGGAATCTCTTCCTGTAGTTTGAATCCATTGCTCCTTGTCCTAGTCTCTGGAGCAGTGGAAAACAAGCCTGTTCCCTCTTTGATATGACATCCTTTCAGATGTTTAAACATGGCTATCATTTCCCCTCTTAAACTGCTCTTCTGCAGACTAAACATCCCCAGCTCCCTGCTCAGGTCTTTGAATGTTAACTGTCTGATGTAGAAGGTGTTGTAACTGAGGTGTGTTGCATTTTTATCACTTTAATGGCCTGTAAAAGCTGTTTAAATCAGTGCTTTAAATATGACTCTTAAAACCAACTAAGTGTCATGTTAAAGCACTGAAACTTTGGATTACTAATGTAAGATGTCTGGGCTCCCATATTGAGAGAAAGGTGGCATATAAATAAAGCAATAAAATAAAGAAATATAAAATTTCACTGCCAGAGACAGGAGGAATGCAAAACCTGTGGTTTTTCCGCCATGTAGGGGCCATTTCAGGACACAGTTTCTATTGCCTGAGAGATTTCTACAGGCAGGATTGTTCATAGGTCCACGCAAGGTGAATGCAAGCAGTAATGACCACCAACGGCAATGGAACGGAGTTGGCTAATACAACTCATGATTATGTGGCAGAGGAATGGGTTGGGAAGGGTCAGAGAGAGAACACACAATCCCATTTTATGAGTTTTAGCTCAAATGGGAAGTTTGCAACAATACGACTTGGGAAAGGGTCATTTTCTATTTGTTTTTTGAGGGCAAGAAGCAAACATAGGATTATACTGTATTTGCGGGGGGAGTAGAATTGCTGTTGTTAATAATATGTACTGATTATTCTTGCTGTGTGCCTTCAAGTCAGTTCCAACTTATGGTCACCTCAAACCTATCATGGCATTTTCTGGGCTGAGAGTGTGTGAAAGAGAGTGTGTGAAATGCCCAAAGTCACAAAGAAATCAAACCCTAGTCTCCAGGTTGTAATCCAACAGTCAAAGCAGTACACCACTCTGGCTCATACTGTTTATCGAGTCCCTAAAAAGTTCCTGTATACAGTATTACGTAAGAGATGCTGTGCTTACTTTAGAAAAGTACTAAATGACTGAGACGTCGCACTATGTTGTAGCATTGAGGTAAGAAAGGGAGAGTGATATTTTAAAACAGAATTGTATTTTTCGTGCTGTTAAGGATTAGAATTTAAGTGGCTGGGCTGGCACAGCTTGAAAAAAATTACTTTTAAACTAATGCTGGACAGGACAGGGAGTTGTAGTGTAAAATGAATGTTTCAAAGCGCTGCCTGTGCTTGTTTCTTCCCCTCTTGTGAAATCAAAGAAATGTTAATAAGAGCAACTTAAGAGCATAGGAAGCAGTTCCAGCATTCTGTTTCAAACAATGGCCAGGGGGTTGTTTTAGGGAAGCCCGCAAGCAGGAGATAAAGTCAATAGCCTTCTCCAGTATTTGTTGCCCAGCAACTGGAATTCAGAGATGCAAGGCCAATCTACAACAAAATGTTGCAGCTAGCCATTTTCTTCTCTATGATGCATCACTCCAAGCGGAACTTCTTTTAGCCCAAGGACAAATGGAATTTCCAATATGTTCTCGGGGGGGCTGCATTCTTTTTTAAGCTCTAGTTCCACCTAGGTTCCATCAAAAGTCTTTTCTCTTTGCTCAGATCAGGGACAGGGTTGGTTATTGATTTCCAAGTCCTGCACTTGCCCTGCCTGTGTGTTTTGGGAAATGTGAGAAAAGGTGGTGTAACTCACAAGCAGAACAATTAGTAGTCACAAACAGAAGATGAGCAACAATCAGTCCCATAACACTTATCATACATCCACAGGAGATGCATGCTTAGTCTTTGCTTTTTCAAAAAATGAAGTAGGTATACTTACAAAAGTAAAGCTTTCCTAGCATTTCATAGTGACAGGCTCTGTAACATGTACACTTCAAACATGGAAAAATATGAAAGATTGAGAGAGAGAGATGCAGACTACAAAATGTAGGACAAACATACTTAGACTAACTGTAGACTAATTGATGCAGGAAAAGAGCGAGCCTATGATCAACAAAGGAAATGACATGAAAACATGAAAACTCTTCCAGAGAATGCAGACTAGTAACTGTATTGAGTATAGGCATCCTAAGATTGGTACCTTGAACATTTGCATGGGCATCAGTAAAGTGGCAAGGCTTTGATGCATGCTTTATTGTCAACCTGATATACTTGTTTTGCTAGAGGTTCTCCCTCTGTCTCTGTCTTTTTCTATCTCTCTGCTTCAGTTGCATAGGGACATGAGGGGGGGAGAGATTTGCCCTGGGCGGCAATATTTCTGGGGCGTCCTGGCCCATAGCTGTGCCCCCGCATGCCCTGGACACACCCCCATGTACCACAGCCACACCCCCGCACACAGTGGCCATTTCCCTCATGCTGTAGCCCCCCCGCCCCCCACCCCCCCACACACACCCCAAGTTCTGCCACTGCTCTGCTTTCCTCCTCCTCCTCCTGTACTTCCTAACTTGCATGGAACCTGGAATAAAGGGGTAAAGGCTTGAAGCCCTCCTAAAAATAACCCCCCTCTTCAATGATCTGACAAAGTTGGACCACCAAGAAATGTGGTTGAGCCCCCTGAGGAATTGTCAATCAGAAGTGTACTAAATCATCAAACACTAAGAAATGTTAAGGCAGTGATTGGCTTCAGACCTCCAAAGAATAATGAAGACTGCCTGCAATCTATCCTGAGCACACCTACCTGGAAGAAAGTGGCAATACACAATGGAGGACACTTCTAAGTACACTTAGCGCCCTTAAGAGTCTTTATATTTAGGGATGTATCAGTGATCCAGTGTAGGGTAGTGGTTTGAGTGTTGGACTATGACTTTGGAGAGCAGGTTCAAATCCCTGCTCAGTCTTGGTGACCTTGGGCAAGTCACAGTTTTTCAGGTTTACAGGAGGGCAATGGCAAACCCCTTTTGAATAAATCTTGCCAAGAGAACCCTGTGAAAGGTGTGCTTTAGGGTCACCGTAAGTCAGAAATAAAGTGAAGAAACACAACAACATCATCAGTGATAATAGACGGGAAAGGTAATTCACCCTCTCCCTGCAAGAATCTGCAAGTATGCAAAATTAATAACAACCTGCCTGCCAGTGCTCAGCCTGCAACACCTTAAAAACAGTTTGGGCTCCCTGTAACTATGTAAGAGATTCCTCTTTTTGCAGGAAGATTTCTGGCCTTTTATAGCTTCTCCGGCCAACCGCTCTGGCATCATTTTGGATACGAAGGAGCGAGATGATCTGAGTGTAACAGAATTCTCTCTTCTCCTATGTATATCACATCCAGACAATGATTGAAAAGAAAGTGTTAGTGTGTTTCAGTGATGATCAATGAGGTCAAAAATCTTATCCATTTATGTTTACATTACCAGGAGCCAAATATTTCACATGCTAAATTGCCATTAAATTGCTGTTTGCTGTCCCATTTATGTCTCTCAGCTTCTTCCTCCTCTTTTCATCTTGTCACTGGAAGCATTTTTATACCACACAATTAAAGCACTACAATTCTACTTTAACTGCCACTACTACTTTAACTTTAACTTTAACTGTCTACTTTAACTTTAACTGTCCTCAAGCAGGGGCTGTCTTGTTTGGCATGGATCTTATGTAAGCTACTCTTTTAGCTGAACTGCTCTCTGAAAATAAATATATAAGTAAGCAAGCATGTTGAGGATTCTTCTTTCATTCATATTTTGATCGAAGTATCAAATAAGAATTTTCAAAGAAGAAAGTTTTGACCCAAACTTTTTTGGGGCATTTCTGGTGTACACAACCAGGGATGTTATATTTGGTCAAAGCATTTGATAATGAGCTCCGTGCTAGATTGATAAGCAAACTGATTAAATCTGAAATAAAGGGGAACACTGTCAGATGGATTCATAATTGTTTGAAAAACTGTGTTCAAAGAGTCATCATCAATTTTGGCGCTTCAAACTAGAGGGAAGTCTTGAGCAGAGTGCCACAGCTTTCTGTGCTGGGGCCAATAATCCTTCATATTTTATCAGTGATTTAGATGATGGGTTAGGGGGAGTCAAGTTCTGGATGATACAAAACTGGGAGGGGCAGCTAACACATTGGAAGATAGGAACAGAATTCAAAAGGGCCTTGATAAACTAGAAAATTGGACTGAAACTAATAGAATGAAATTCAACAGAGACAAAGGAAAAATTCTGCATCTCAGGATCAATGAAGTTATATTTCAAAAATAACATAGGAAGTAGAAATGGCATCACTTTATTAGTACAATGAGCAACAGAAGTGAGCGGCTCCTACATCAATGGGGTGATTAATTTTCTCTGGATTTTAGTCTGAATTTTAAAGGAGCTCAGTGGCGGAGTGTGGGGGGGGTGGCAGGGGGCAGAGCTGCAGTGTGTGGGGGCGTGGCCAGGGCATGAGGGGGTGTGGCTATGAGCTGGGATGCCCCCGCGTTCTTACGTAGCTGAAGGAGCTATCCAAGGTGCTGAAACCTGTCTTCAAAATAGTTTCATCGACTCAGAGTTTGTTTTTTTTTAGTTCAGACTAAAATCAGAACTTGATTTACTGCCCCACTGACATTTCAGAAACTAGCACCGCACTGGCATTAACTCGTGTTTTCTAGTTACTTTTGCAAGTTGTTTATTACAAAGCATTTGCAGGCACTTTTAGAAGAATTTTGATTGTTTTCAGGTTTTTATGACATTCTCTCATTGATCTTAAACTTGTTGCCATTTTTTTAATTAAGGAAAAGAAACAGCACAGTAATGAGCATTGCAGGGAGTTCTCAACCGAAGAACTAGTAATGACAATAAACTACTATTTAAATGCTACAACTTGCAATGCGAATGAATTACTTCTTTTTTAAAAAAATGAAACAACTTTGCAAGTTCCAGTAAGAAGGACTACCTCGAGCTGCTGAAACTGCTTGGCTAAGAATATGCTTTAGTTAGGTAAATGATAAGCTGCCATGGGAATAAAATGGTTGCTCCCTGATGCAGGACTATTTTCAGGATATTCTGAATGGGAAATACGGAGCAGAACAGCATCAGTCTCCACACTTGAAAAGAAACGCCATTCCCCAGAAGTCCTACATGTCAGGTTCCATCATGGGAGAAAGCAGGGATGCAAACAAAGCAAAGCAAAAGCTTTGAATTTCTTCCAGCCTCCCATCCCTGAAAAGATGGTGGGAACAGATACACTAAACTAGAAGCCACCAGCCATCATGGCTGTGGAAGAAAAGCATGTTCTCATTGCAAAAGAAACATTGACAGATCACCCATCCCCATTAAAGAAAAAAAAAACTTTAGCTGCTAGCTAAGCACACAAAAAAGAGATGGCTCTCTCTTTACTTGAGAGAGGCAATGTGATATAATATAGTAGGAGTATGGTGTCTAGATTGACTCTATTCTGAATTGGTTAGGCCTCATTTGGAATACTGTGTCAAGTTCTGGGCCCCTCAATTCAAGAAGGATGTCAACAAGCTGGAACATGTCCAGAGGAGGGCGACCAAAATGGTGAAGGGTCTCGAAGCCACAAAGCCCTATGAAGAGATGCTTAGGGAGCTGGGGATGTTTAGTCTGCAGAAGAGAAGGTTAAGAGGGGACATGATAACCACGTTTAAATGTTTGAAGGGATGTCATGTAGAGGAGGGAGTGGGCTTGTTTTCTGCTGGTCCAGAGACTATGACAAGGAGCAATGGATTCAAGCTGCAGGAAAGGAGATTCCACTTGAACCTCAGGAAGAACTTCCTGACAGTCAGAGCTGTCTGGCAGTGGAATAGGCTGCCTCAGAGTGTGGTGGAGTCTCTTCCTTCTTTGGAGGTTTTTAAGCAGAGGCTGGATGGCCATCTGTTGGGAATGCTTTGATGGTCGTTCCTGCATAGCAAGGGGTTGGACTCGATGGCCCCCGGGGTCTCTTCCAACTCTATGATTCTATGAGTGTTAGATTACAACTTTGGAGATTAGGGTTCAAATCCCCAGTCCACCACGGAAGCCCACTGGTCAGATCACACTTTCTCAGCCTCAGAGGAAGGCAAAGGCAAACCCTTTCTGGAGAAACTTTGCCAAGAAAATCTTGTGGTAAGTTAGGGTTTCCATAAGCCAGAAATGACTTCCAGGCTCACAACAACAACAGAGCTATTGACTTGACTGAATGCAGTAGCTCTCTGATTTCCATTGTCAAACAATGGCAATTGATGAAACAGGCAGGTATCAGAGTTACAGCCTCCATGTGTACACACATGTACTCAAGAGTACATTGTGGGCATGAAGCCAGTTCATGGAGTGAAGGATTAGAATATTATCAGAAATATCCTGAATGCAAACTTTTAGTCTGCTAGCAGTGAGGTACTTTGACGTGTGCACAGTCTTTCTTTGTTTAAACACAAACAAGATTTGCAACAGCCCTGGAGACTATTTAGCTGGCATCAGATATCTGGAGATTTATTTTTGTTTAATATGCCAAGACTTTGCCTTTGAACAAGGTTGTAGAGGAGAGCTCTGTCCTTCTACTGACCTTGACAGGATAATAATGTTGTCCAGGCTGTTCCTGGACTGGTGCCACGTTTTTAGTGAGCGTGAGTTTGTGCAAGAGAGATCTCTACAAAATTCTACTTTCTTGGGCCCTGCAGGGAAAAGGATCTAACATGGCTTTCCTTGGGCTTTTGCTTAAGGTGCTTTGTGCATTAGTATAAGAATATATGTCATGGCTAAGAGGGAATTCCACCAGAAACTGCTCAGCTAGCAGGTAAAGGTTACAGCCAGCATACCTTGTTGTTCACTTCAACAGTGAATGTCCATGGACTTTTTAACCAATGTCCATAACCTCCTATACATCTAGTAGAAGAGTTGGCAACTTTGGTGGATCCATCAGGCAATATCTATCCCTGAATTTCAAAGCACTTCTTGTTTTTTCATGTATTTTCTTCATGCTCAGGGCACATGAGGAAAATACATGAAAAAACAAGAAGTGCTTTAAAGATATTTACTGATAGTTTATATAGGAATTCATATTAATATGTAGATTAAATGTTATTTAAAAAACTCAGTAAGTAGGTGTCAGGACTGGCCCTTGGTCTGGTGTTCTGCTATTAAGTCTCCAACCTATACAATATTCTTCCATTAAGTTTGTTATCTATATAATGTTCTTCCATGAGGACTGGATGTAGTTAAGAGTTCTCCCATTCAACAGAGAGAGGCAGCCATTTTGCTCATTAGGACTGACCTAAGATAGATGTTCTGTCATTGGGACTGAAGCTAGATGGATGTTCTTCATTAGGGTTTGACCTAGAGGAGGGTTCTCCCTTTACTACCACCAAGGAGAAGTGAGGTAGCAATTCTGCCATTAGGATTGGCCTTAGGTAGGTAGGAGTTCTCCAATTAAGACTGGACCAAGATAGGTATATTTTCAGCAGACGGAGCTGGGAAGCTGTTTCAGACAACAAAACTGAGGGTCATAAAAGCAAATGGTTCATTATTTGGTATTTTTTTATTTTAGTATTTTTTTATTGTGATATTTTTATTTCCAGGGATAAGGAGGTGTCTCCCCCTCTCCAATTAATGTACCAAAATTATGTGTTTGCTTTTGACTTGTTTGTCTATGAACCTTGACTCAACAGGGGAGGAGAGTCCCTTTTGCACTTCTGTCTCAGGAAACAAAATCTCTTGGACCTTGTCCTGGACCTTGAGCAAAAAGAGCAAGGGCAGGAGAGAAAATTACATAGTGATGAATGCCTAGGAAAAGGATTGGGGGCAGAGAAAAAGCCTCCAGGAACCCTTGCTCGTGATTTTCATTTGTTCAGAGCAGTTGACCTTGCTATGAAACTTCACTCCGCACTTGGGATTACTAAAGTAATTGTACCCTAGAGAGAACATAATAACTGAAACTGGCTAGGAACATTTCCACTAGTTTTATGGGCAAAAGACCTTGGCGTTTGGACATGAAAGGCAAACACTTCCCATATCAATTGCTCAGAGCTTTGAGGGGTTATTTCTTTGGAATACAGCTGGCTTGGAGGGATTCTGATAGCCTCTCAAAGCTCTGCAGCTGCCACTAATCCACCATTGTTGCTGTTGTCTCTTAAAGTCAGATTCACTTTAGGGTCCCCATAAGTCAGAAGTGTGACAGGGTTTTCTTGGCAAGATTTGTTCAGAGGAGGACACTGCCTTCTTTTGAGGCTGAGAGAGTATGATTTGTCCAAAGCCACCTAGCAGGTTTCCATGGCTGAGCAGGGATTTGAACTCTGGCCTCCTAGACTCAAAGACCAAGCCACAAATCACTGCATCACACTCAATCACCCACTACTCAAATCTTTCCCCGCTTTTAGACTTCGGCTGCATGATGGCAAGCTTATCAAGGACAGGCGCTACCACCTCCGCACCTATCCCAATTGCTTTGTGGCCAAGGAGCTCACCGATTGGCTGATCGACCACAAAGAAGCACCAGATCGGGAAACAGGCATTCGGTTGATGCAGAAGCTCATGGACCATAACATTATCCATCACGGTTGGTGCTCTTCTCAGTTCTGATATCGTTTCGGGATTCTCTTCTCAATTGCATGGACTTACTCCAAGCTGCTGGCCATGCAATTTCCTCAAACAGCTGGGCAAGGATTATCAGCTGCCTTGTGGAAATGAGGAGCTGTAGAATTTCTGGATTGAGCTTAACACTGAAATGGGGTTGGTCAACTGAGGGCCCTCCAGATGTTGTTGGGATGTATGACTTGGTAGTTTTGGTGAAAGTAGCATTCTCACAACTTCTGAAGCTTGTTGCAAGCCATGGCCATGGAGAGGAGAAGTGACAGATGAAGAGGGAGGGAGGAAGGTAAATTGGCAATGAGGATTTCCTGTCCATTCCCCTACTGTTTGCTCCAGAGCCAGGCAGAGGGATGATGATGTTCCTTTGCCTCCCTGAGAATTTTCCAAGCAGGATGGGTGATGTCATCTGCCAAAGTGCCAAGGAAATCTGATGAGCTTTCCTTGCTCTACCAAGTAAATGAGGTGATAAGGAGGCTTTCAAGTTTCACTTTTGTTTTTGACAGATTAGTATGGAGCAGAAGTAGGCAACCTCAAACACTCTGGTGGTACAGTTTTCAGCCCAAGAGGATTCAACCGTTGGATGCACAATGGATGTCTAGTTTTGTTTCCTGCAGATTTTTTTGAAACTTTTGGGGAGCTTGAGGTGTTAACAAAGAGTCCTGTGTCCTGTTTCAAGGAATCCCCACTGTTCCTAGAAATTAAGAGCTGTAGAATTTCAGGACTGAGATTAATCTTGATTACCATTTCCTTCAAGACAATCAAAATGCATTTGGGGTGGATTTCTTTTTTGTTTGTTTGTTTTTTGTTTTAATGCAAGGGACATTGGGGGTTCCAAGGAGACTTCTGGGAACACAAAAACTGAGTGGGGCCAAGTGAGACTCTGAGGCTACACTTTGCTTGCTCTTCTGTAGACCATATCAAAGAGGGAAGAAAAGAATCAAAGACAGGCTGGAGAGACTCCTTTCCTTTCCTTTGATGGTTTTTGTCCTTACCCCTAGCAGTTTTAATAGTAGTGCATTAACAAGATTGTTTGCATTTCAGATTGAAAGCTAAACGTTGCTTTTCAGTGGGTTGAAGCGAAGCTTTCATGAAAGCTCAGCAAGCGAACTTAGAAGGCCAGCTTCTGGGCATCCAGAGTACATATCCCTGACCTGAGGGAAAAAAATATACTCTTAGGCACAGCTATGCCTATTACTGAAGCCCTGTTGATCTTCATAATTGAAGTGCCATGCTTGCTTTTTGGAATGTGTGCATATATGTATGCTGTCATCGTTGTACTAGGCTGGAATCCTCTTGATGACTTATGCCACTGTAAGAGTCTATTACGCTGGCACAGGCCTCTTCTCTTAGGCCCTTTCCGCAGCTTACCTTCTTGCAGCAGTGTCTGGTGGGGATCCCAGCAGCGCGATGGGAGTGCTCCTCTCCACATGAGACTGGCTCCCTGTGGAAGGAACCTCAATGACATGCTGCCTCCTTCCGCAATGCAGCCAGGTACTTTCCCTGGCTGCAGTGGTGCCGGAAGCACCACCATCACACTTTCTGCCTTTCCACAGGACAGGTAGCTGCCGGACGGTGGCACGATCATGGTTAGTTGACAGGGAAAACCCATCAATGATTTAACCTGCAATTAAGCTGCCTGGGGACGGGAGAAGGACAGTGTTACCCTGACTTCTGAGAATCCCTGGGGGACACTCTGATTTGCTCTAAAAATGCCAAAGTTGGAGAAATTAGCAGAGCACTACTTTGCAAAGCAGAGGGCGGAGCAATTCTTAGTGAGGTCTTTTCCTCAATTTCTACAGAGTCAGACCACACAAAAACCAGCCAAACGTTCAATCCAGCTGTTTTATTAGAAAATACTTTCTCACACGCACACAGAGAGGCAATCTCTCACGCAAGCACACAAGGACTATTGAGATAAAAAGAGGTGAAACTTGATAGGGGAAAAGTGGAGGGAACATGGGAGGGGTGATACTGCACCTGTCCAGAAGTCTTTGGCTGGGGAAAAAGACAATTGGGGAATAACTCAGTGCAGGGAGGGGGCTGATGCGAGTCTCAACTAACAGAATGATGGTCTGCTAGTATAGCAAGAAACAGAGTCTCAAAAAAGGGGTCTAATTGCAGGGCAAAACATGCCTCGGGGGCAGACCCTTTCCCAGAAAGGATAATGAGCAAAACTGAAGGATAATGACTGTGTGATAGCTGCCTGATGGCCCATGATGGCTGCGTCACGTAACTGGACCTTGCTTTGCTATATCTCGCTTGTTTCAAGTATTCTGGGGAAATCAAGCAATCTCCCCAAGGTATTGTTGTCGCTGATGGCCCATTACCTGTGCATACATGCCTTTCTGAGGTTTCCTGTGGAGACATGACAGGGAAAAGTTTCTGGTCTTTGATCTTTTGTCCAGTTGTTGGCCTGGCTGTCTATGCATCAGCCCGGTCACTCTGGCTTGGATGCATTTTAATATTAAAATTATACTCCCTAGGATAGGGTCTACTAGCAGAGGTTACAACAGGACCGTGATGACCTTCTGCAGAAGCATCATCACTGTCTTGTCCTTCTCCCATCCCCATGGCGGGACAGCAATGGGGCCTGAGTGTGCTATACTGGCACAGAGATTCAGGGAAGATAGTGAAATGAAGCTGCTCTTCTAGCATTCAAGCATCTCAGGAGCTGGCAGGGCACCTTTATCACCTGTCAGAATAGCTTCCACTGCTGTTTCTCTGTCACCACAGCACCAGTATACCTCTGCTGCCATTCCACTGTCTCTGCTCTGCTTCCTCTTATACTGGTATAGTTATGCCATCTGGTAAAATATTAGCCATTATGAGCTCCAGCACTTCGAGATTCACCACTAGACCCCTGGCAGTTTCTACATTTCCCAGCTTTCCTAACAGACAATTGTATCAAAATATAAGCTCGTGTACTAATTGCCTACTGATCAGTAGTAGAATATTGTGGTAGAATAGCGGTAGAAATAGTAGTTCTTAACCTTTTCTTTACCAGGTAACCCCTGTAAAATATACTTTGCTGCCAGGGACCCCCAAGACCTAACTCAAGATTTAAATATTTATATTTAGCTTTAAATATTCAGATATTCATTTAAATATTCATTTATCAAAGGCTTCTGGAAACCAGGATTCAAATCCCCACTCAAACACCGGGTTACCTTTGGCAAGTCCCTGTTGCTGCCGCAGCCACTGGTATCCAGCAGCAGGGTTTTGTGGACCCCCGGTGATGGCTTTACAGACCCTCAGGGGTCCTTGGACCCTAGGTTAGGAACCACTGTGGTAGAATATTACAGAGGGATGTTGAAGTATGAACTAATCTGGGATCTCAAGAGTATTGTGATCTATAAATCCAACGGCTGCTTGCTTTGTATAATATCATTCCCTGGAGAAAGATTAAATTAAGGGCTTCCCCTCCATTATATATATTTTCATAAATCGGCCAGACCCCTGTTGGTGTCTTATGTATGCATAAGTTCTCCTGCAGAAGCAGATGGACATTTTAAACCGACGCAGAATGGCTAAATTCTGTTCAAGATTGTAAAAGCAGAGTGGTGCATGCAAATATGCCCATGTCAGCAGATGTGTGTGGTTGTGCACATTTGTGTGCATATTGTGTGCATTGGATGGACATTGATATGTGTGTACATTTAATTGTTCATTCAGTTGGTCATATGCGTGTGAATGCAGTTGTGCAGAGTTGCCATTCAGCACAAGGGTTCCATTGCACAATTTATGCATAATTTGATGTGGGCATATTTATGCTGCCCGATCCCAGTCCAAGATCCCAGTCATTGCCCTATGGTTTCAAACATAAGCCATGAGGCTTGGAAAACCATTTGGACTACAACTCCCAGAATCCTTCAGCCTGCATGGTCAATGGCCATCCTGTTTGGAGCATTCTGGGAACTGTATTCCCCAAAAACCAAACTTCTCCAAGCTCTAATAAGCCACGAATGTACGTCGTGTATAAGCAAACTGGTGTAGTTTTCTGATAAAATGTAAGATATGAATGTGCTTAGTAAAAAAAAAAAAAAAGAGAATGTTGAACCTGTGAAGGTCAAACTGTTCAAGGACAGTTCAACATTCTTGACCAAAGGGGTCTGAGAGCTTTTTTTTCTGAAAAAAAAGAGTGGTGCAAGTTTTCCAAGGGAGTCCACTGTGGTGAAGACTACCATTGAGAAGGAGACGGTCATGTGAGAAGCTGCGGGGAGTCTCATGCCGGATGAATGCTCTCCTTTCATGTCTCTCTGGCAGAGTTCCTTCCAAGCACTGTTCTTTCCCAAGGAGCTGTACAAGGCTCGGGCCTGTCTCTGTCTTGCTTACAGCCTCAGGCTGTCAGAAAAATCAAAATACACAGAGGCTTGTGGGGAGCTTTCTGTCACCAGTTTGAGACAGGGCTGAGAATGGTTAAAATGCTTTTTGAGACCTGCTGAGAGAACATGGGCAGTGTGGTAGTGGCGGTGGTGGTGGGTAGGAGAAAGAGAGCATAGTTATAACGTGGATCAGGGTAGGGAATTTCCATGTCTACGTGGCACATAACACACCCACTTCTGTGGATCTAGGCTACAGAGACTGGGGGCCGTGTTAACAGATTTCCTTTCAGGGGTATGAACCAAATATAAGAAAAGTGAGGATCTGTACATCTGGCATATACACATAGGTGGATTTTCTCATTTTCCTACCTCTACGGGCAATCCACATCCAGCCAGCCAGCCAAGATATTATATATATAGATGTGTGTGTGTGTGTGTGTGTGTGTGTGTATGTATATATGTGTGTGTGTGTTAAAAGCTCAAATCCACCTCTCTCTTTTTTCACATTTTTTTGAACATGTGAGCATATTTCTTCACATTTTCACCTTGCATGTCTTGCTTGTTTAGGAGAGCAAGCGTGGCATAGTGGTTTGAGCATTTTTCTATGACCCTGGAGACCAGAGTTCAATTTCCTGCTCGGCCGTATAAATCCACTGGGTGACTTTGGGCGTGTCACATACTCTCAGCCTCAGAAAACCCCAGGATAGGGTCTTCTTAGGGTCACCATAAGTTGGAAACAACTCAAAGGCACACAACAACAACAGCAACATGTCTTGCTTGCTCACCTTGCCCCCTAACTAACGAGTGGGCTCTATTTTTGTAAACACTGGAAATAAATTTCTCTAAATACATATGTTCACAGTGAGACATGGCAACATTAGCATGCATATATCCAGTACTTGCTAGTCTGCATGTCTCTCTAAGAGTTTACATATAGTCTGTATTCATGTCATTTCCTCTCTGTTTCTGCATCATTAGTCTGCAGTTAGTCTGTGTTTGTTCTTCATCTTGTGGAGTGCAGTTCTATCCCCTCCATGTTTGAACAGCGTCTTACATAGCCTCTTGTCATGAGATGTTATGAAATCTTTATTATTGGTAACAAATCTCATTTTGTATGTTCTTACAAAGAAGACTTGTTCCTGTCATCAAGTCAGTCTCCACTTATGATGACCCTGTGAATCAAAGACCTCCTAGCCATCCTGTCATCAGCAGAGATGCCCAGGTCTTGCAGATTCAGAGCCATGCCTTCCTTGATTGAGAATATCTACCTGTAAGATGGTCTTTCTCTTTTCCTATTGCCTTTCCTACTATCTTGTCTAGTGAGTCATGTCTTTTCATGACATGGCCAAAGTATGACATTCTCAATTTAGTCATCTTGGCTTCTAGGGAGACTTCAGGCTTGATTTTCTCTAGGATCCCATTCATTTGTCTCTTTAGCAGTTCATGATATTCGTGAAACTTCTCCAGCATCACATTTCAAATGAGTTGGTTTTTTTTCCTACCAACGTTCTTCACTGTTCAGCTTTCAAAACCATACATAGGAATTTGAAATACAACAGGATGGACAATCCTAACTTTAGTATTCAATGATGTATCTTTACACTTCAGGATCTTGGCTAATTCCTTCATAGCTGCTCTTCTAAAGCCTAGTCTTTTTCTGAATTCTTGACTGCAGTCTCCATTCTCATTAATGACTGAACCAAGATATGGAAAATCTTTAATTATTTCAACGTCTTCATTTTCTGTTTTAAATTTATGTAAATCATCTGTGGCAATTAGTTTAGTTTTTGTAATATTCAATTGCAAACCTGCCTTTGCACTTTCTTCCTTGATTTTTTTCAATAATTATTCCAAGTCTTTGCTATTTTCTCCAAGCAGTTGGGTGCCATCTGCATATCTTAAATTGTTGATGTTCCTTCCTCCAACTTTCACATCTCTTTCCCCTGAGTCTAATCTAGCTTTAGGTATGAAATCTTCAGCATACAAATTAAACAGCCTCTTGCCTTGTAGAAGCACACAGTCCCCTCTCCATGGAAAGGTGGTGCATGTAGTGATGATCTAGGACTGGTTGGTGCTCACCTTCTGCTTATGAATGCTAATTATTTTGTTTGGAAGACAATTATTGTTATTCATATTCCCTAACACAACCACAAGGCAAGTGCAGCACCTAGAAATCAATTGCCGGCGTGTCCTTGATTTGAGAGGGAAGGAAAAAGCTAGTGTGATTTTTGGGCTGTTTGGACCTCTGTACTGTAGCCATTTGCTCACTATGGCCCTTTCCGCATGAGGAAGTTAAAACGGGCCAAGGCGTCCTGTCACGGAGGTTGTCCGCACCTTGGATCGGACTAGGTTTGGACTGTTTACCTTAGTCCCGCACTTTAGTCTGATCCAAAACGCCCCCAAGTGGTCCTTCAGCACGCTAAGTGAAGACCGGAAAAATCCGGTCTTTCAATCTTCTGGAGTGTGCCATTTCATTCCTGTTCAGTTGTGCAGATGCGCAGGCTTGCACCAATGTGAGCCTGCTATCAGCGGAGGGCAGGCTGTGGGCGTAGCCAGCATCAGCGGTTGGTCCGGACCCACGAAGAACAGGAAGCCACCATTTTTAGCCTCAGCAGTGCGGATCTATGGACCTCGCACTGCTCCGATTCGCCCTGCAACAAACAGAGGAGCCCTGCAGAAGGGCTTAAGGGAAAGTCCGCGTTGCTTCGAAGAGAGAAGAACCGGTAAGTAACGGCACGGAGCGATTCACTCGCTTCATGCAGAAAGGGCCTATGTGTGCTTTTCCAGAAGGGATGTCTGGCAGAATCTCCATGGAGGCAACAGCTTTGTCCTCTCTCTAGTGAACAGAATCCAACATTTGTGGTGGAAGCATTAAGAAGCATTAAGAATGGACCTCCCCAACAGGGTGTCTTCCAGATATGTTGGATTCCAAAGACCTCCTAGCCATCCTACATCTTCCCAGCCAGCATGACTACTAATCTAATACATCTGGAGGGCATCAAGTTGGAGAAGGCTGCATGGGAACAAAAGAAGAAGTGTGTGGGAACAGACCAGAGGTCTATCTAGGCCAGCATCCTTTTTGCTCACAGTGGCCAACTTAGCTGCTTCTGTGAAGCTGACAGGCAAAACACAAGGCCAACAACATCCCTAAATAGTGTTTCCTAACTTGTGGTATGTGGAGGCAGGCTCCCGATCATGCTGGGAAGTGTAAAATCCTGCAGGTTAAAGCACTTTGCTCTCTCTTTCCCTTTACATTTAGAATGAGTGAGTCAAGCAATGGAGAGAGACCAGAAATACATGTTAATGGATTTCAACAAATCCCAGTAGGCTCAAGCAAAAGCAAACTGCTTCAGATTCTCCTAGCTAATGTGTTCTTCTTCATTAATAACTTCTGCCATCTTGACCACACCCTGATGTTGTTTGGCCACACGTGTCCTAGTGTTCCTCTGTGAAAAGTTGGACGGTATGTGAGAGACACTATTGGCAATAGAAAAACGAAAAGCAATTTTTGCCCAGGAAGTGGAAAATCACTGGCATCAATGCCATACCTAGTAGTTGCTGGAGTGAACACAACATGCAATCCTTTGAATCAGTACCATAAAGTAGAGGTCAACATTTCCAGAAGAGAAGTTGAGATAGTTCAGGTTTTCAATATGAGCAACCTGCTCTTCAATGGAGTAATGTTTGCAGATCTTTTGATTCTTGCTTGAATGATATAGTAAGGTAAACAGGTCTGCTCCCTGCCATCTGCTGCCTGAGGGAAAGATTGATCTCCACTGAATTGAATTAAACTCTGCTGTGGTGCTCTAATGCAGTTGCAATGAGTTTGGGGTTAATTATTAACATTTGCCTCATGATTCCAACCCCACACCCCACAGTTTTGAGCTGCTCTTAATTTTTCACAGCCTGGGGAGCAGTTACAAAAGAATCCCAAAACTTTTAATTAAATAACAGAACTTTGGCATGCGACAGAACCTCTTGGGCCACTTATCAAAGATGTCACCAGAACATGATAATCCCTTGTTTAAAAAAAGTGTGCTGAGCTGAGTACTTGGGTGGCTGTGGCTGACTTTCCATTCTTTCATTTCTGCAGGCCTTGTCTGTCTTTTCTTTTTGAGATGAAGGACCTGCCTGGTCATTTCTCTAGGCCAGATAAAGTGATTTCTTTCTAGGGTCACATCTAAGTACGGAAATGTAATGCAATGTTCCAATGGAATGTACTTGATCTTAATCACTTTTTCGCCATAGAGATGTGGATGTGGTCATAGGAGTCTGGCACCACTTTCCTCCACAGTGCACAAAAGAGTTTCCCTAGTACTCAAATTGCTGGAAACAATGTGAACACATGGTTTTTGTATCACAAAAAGATATTAAACCATCTCAAGTACATCCAATGGTATGAACAAGACAAAATATGACCTGAATAACAACTACTACTACTATTACTACTACTATTGCTACCTTTATCATAATCATACAATTTATTTATATATATCAAGCCATCAGTTTAGATGGCACTTTACATGTAAAGGAACAATGAAAAAGCCAGCCCTGGCAAAGGAATACAGTCAAACACACAAACACACATACACACACGCACACAGGGGAAGGAAGGAGTAATGCAAATATAAAAGTATGCAATGCAAGTGTAAAACAAACTATCCAGTAGAAATGGAAAACAAAACAAAACAATGTAGTATAAGATAAAGTGAACTGACAAATACATATAAGCAAAATATACACGACTGTAAAATGATATTAAACTAAAATTCCAAAAGCTTTGGAAAACAAGAAACATTTAAACTTGGGATTCATAGAATCATAGAATCATAGAATTGTAGAGTTGAAAGAGACCCCAGGGGCCATCCAGTCCAACCCCCTGCCATGTAGGAACACCCTCAAACCCTCCCAACAGATGGCCATCCAGCCTCTGCTTAAAAACCTCCAAAGAAAGAGACTCCACCACACTCCGAGGAAGCCTATTCCACTGCCGGACAGCTCTGACCTTCACGAAGTTCTTCCTGAGGTTCAGGTGGAATCTCCTATCCTGCAGCTTGAATCCATTGCTCCTTGTCCTGGTCTCTGGAGCAGCGGTAAACAAGCCCTCTCCCTCCTCTATATGGCATCCCTTCAAATATTTAAACATGGCTATCATGTCCCCTCTTAACCTTCTCTTCTGCATTTAAACTTTTAAAAACAATGGTGGAAGGAGGAGTCTGCAAATGGTCCGGGAAGCAATTTCAGGAGTACGGAGCAGCGTGTGAAAAAGGATGAGGCCAAGCCAAAAAGGAAGAGACCCTTGGTTGAGTAAGAAGCCTGGCGTTTCTAGAACACAGATTCTGGGCAGAGTGGTAAAAAGAAGTGAGGGCTGAAAGACAGGGGGAATTATATATATGATTATATATATTGAGAGCCTGTGTGGTGCAGTGCTTTGAGCATTTAGACTATGAACCTAGAGACCAGGGTTCAATTTCCTGCTTAGCCATGGAAACCCACTGGGTGATCTTGGCTGCAGCACATACTCTCAGCCCCAGAAAACCTTGTGATGGGTTTACCTTAGGGTCGCCATAAGTTGGAAACGACCTGAAAGCCCACAACAACACGAACCATACTATAAAAACTCAAATTAAATATAAATGATATATAAACTCTAAGTAGATTGCAGGAAAGAAAGAAAGAGCAACCTATATGGAGGGTTTAAATAAAATGTTGTGACTGAGGCCATTTCCGCACTAGAGTGTTGATAGTGCTATGATTCCACTTTCAACATCCTATGGAATCCTGGGGTTTGCAGTTTCAGGAGGGGCCGGCCGGCCCCTCCCGAAACTGCAAACCCCAGGATTCCATAGGATGTTGAAAGTGGAATCATAGCGCTATTAATGCTCTAGTGCGGAAATGGCCTAAGTCCCTGGAAGATGCTATCCTAAAGTCCAATTTTGATTTTCTCTTTCTTGAATGTTACTTAGCTGTAACATTTCTGTATAATCTTTTTCACTTACACCAGTTTCCATGGCAGTGTAGAATACAATGGAACACGAAAGAAAGATAAAAGCAGCAGATGAAAACCTTAGAACAGACAACTACTTATTCAGTTGGAGCACTTACAATAAATGTACCTGCCTAGGAATGTAAATGGTAACGATTCAATAATTTTGAAACATTTTTCAAAGAAATTTGGAGCAGAGTTGGGAGAAGTGTCCAGAAGAAGGCAACTAAGACGGTAAAAGGTCTAGAAAACAAGCCCTATGAAGAATGGTTGAGAGATTTAGGTATGTTTAGCTTGGAGAAGAGAAGACCAGTAGCCGTCTTTAAATATCTGAAAGGCTGACATACAGAATATGAGACAAGCTTGTTTTCTGCTGGTTGAGAAACCAGGAAATTAAAAAAAGGAGATTCTGGCTAATACCTACCAAACATTTCCTGGTGGTAAGCATTGTTCCACAGTGGAATAAACTGCCTCAGAAGATGATGGAGTCTCCTTCATTGGAAGTTTATAAACAGAGGTTGGATGGTCACTCTAATCTCTCTTTCTCTCAGGCAGGATCCATATTAGTCTTGTGGGGAATTTCAGAGGAGGAATCAGAATTAAGATCAGGAGGAGTAACTGCTGATTTTGAATGCCAGGGACAGCAGGAATGGTAGTAATACTAGCAGCAGCAGAAGCAGCAACCGTGAGGGGGAGAGAAGTAGCAAGTGGGGAGGGGTTGTCAATAAAATACGATGGAGATGTAGTTAAATAGGAATTAATTAGGCATTGCTGGTTGGAATTGGGGATTACAGATGAAAAATGAAGCATTTAGAGTTATGGGAAGCCACATCTTCCCATAAGTCTAAAATAGCCTTCCCCCCTAGTTTATTACTTAAGCCCTTTTCACACGGCATTAGCCATGCGAAAGGGCCCCTCGAGCATCGCACGAATGTGAGGAGCAGTCCACATGACACACTCACAATCGCACAACACTCCAGGGTCTGGCAGGCGCCGCTGGTGCACTTTTTCGTTTTTGGCTTTGATTCGAAAATGGTGCCCGATCACACATCGCTCCAGGGCCCCACGCACACTTGCCATGTGTGTGGAGCTCCAGAGCCCCGCTCACGCTTCCCGCTCTAGTGCAGCCTGGGAAACTCCCAGGCTGCACTGCAGAGGAAGTGGCAGGGCTCTCACGCAAGCAGGTTGCAGCTGCGGAGCTGAAGGAACTGGGACGTGAGAGCCTCTCACTGGAGGCCGTTCGCGCGATCCCTGCACCCCAGCTCCATGGAAAGGTGCGTTGTGGAAAGGGCCTAAGATTTGCACATTAAAATTCACTGGTGCCTTGTCCTCACCAGAGGATCCTGCCTCAAAAAGACCTCACATGGGCTATTTTTCTGCAGTGTGTCTGGGTCATACTCTAGTATACAGCTGAATCATGCGTGCTTCCTTCATGCCAACTAGGGCAACCTTTCCTCTCAAAGTTTGCACATAATGCCCAAAGAGCTGGTATCAGGGAAGCTTTTTCCCTGACCCATTCTTCCCATCGGGGAGCTCTACAGCTGACACTTATCCCCTTCCATCACCCTGCCTCCATCTCAAATGAAAGCAGAGGGTAAACTCACCCTGTTGTGCACACCAAAGCTGCATTCAGATGAGGTGGTGGGCGGAAGGAAAAAGGGGAGCCGTGTGCATATCCCGGATGACCCCCAAATTGTGAGTGGGCTGAAATCTTGTACCCACCGTATCAAAACAAGTTGGACATGGAGCTGGGATGAGCTTTGAAACCGGGTAGGAAGTGAGGCAGCAACACAGAACGCAAAGAATACGATACAATAAAACACAGAAAAGAGTTTCTTTGGCCAAAGGATCCTGCTGATAACCAGAACTGCGTTCAGTCCGACCTACTAGCAGTAGTGATCCAGAAAGATAACTTTATTCCTTAAGCTTCACATTTTTATACTATTTTCTTGATTAGAAAAGCAGAAAGAAACATACATTAGCAAGAGTAGTATTTCACTTAAGACTGACTACTTGTTATTTCTTATCTAACTCTTCCATCAGCTGTCTGTATGACCACAACACTGTGTAAGTACCGAAATGTACACAAACAAGGCTGTTACCGATGTAACAAATCATGTTATTGATGTAAGGTGTACTCCAAATTTCAGCAATAAGACTTTCATACAGTACAGAACAAAGTTTAGTTAAACAGAATGTCAAGAACAGCAGATGATCATTCTTTTTGTTAAGTACATTAATCAGAGGACAATTGGGAATCTTCTAACATCCCTCATGTGCATTTTTCAAGCCAACAGGGGCATTTTAGCAGTGGATCCCTACACTGGCAGGAAGTTGGACTAGATGGGCCTTGGGGACCCCCCCCCCCCAAGTCTGTGATTCTATGAATTGTGTGTGTGTGTTTTTACATGCAGATTGCGCAAATAATTTTGGGTCAAACAACAGTAATTTTGCACGAACTCTGATCACTGGTGATGTGTTGCGTGGACTTTTTCTGAAAGCAGAAGCACTCGGTGGTTTGTTGCATCTGTTCAATCAACAATCCTGCCCTACTGTTGTTGTGTGCTCTCTCTCTCTCTCAATCTCTCTCACTGTGTGCATGCGGATGTGGGTGTGTCTATACCTTCTGCTTTAAGTGCAAAAGTTTTGGGTGGAGTTATTGCATAAATTACAGAAATTTCAATGAAATGAAGACTTCAGCTGTTTTGGTTGTGTGTAGAGAGCAGAAAATATCATGGCACTTGCCCATTTTGTCAACAATATGTCCTATCTGCACCATAAAACAGAATGTTGTTGAATATTCTTTAAACTCATAGTTTGGAAGATGCAGGTTATTTGGGGAGCTGACCCACAGTTACCTCGACAGATGATAGATTTCAATGGAGAGCTTTATGGAAGGGACTCCAAGGCCCATCCACTCCAAATTCCTGCCAGCATTGCTGTCTCATCTCTTCCTGGCCTGTTCTCAATGCCCTGATTCAGGGCAAGCAATTGTTGGGTCAAGTCCCCTGCTCATGAACAGATCTCAAGGATACATGGCCTGCCTATGATATCTTCTGCCTCTTGACCACTGCATTCAGTTATGAAGCTGCACCCAGGCCTTAACACATGATGATGGTGTTTTGTGGGTGACAATGATGGCTCTCACATCATTTGGGTTGTGTGTCTAAGAAGGAAAGAGGGAGAGGAAGATGGTTGTATAGTGGTGCAAGGTGTCGCCAATTTGAAGGTTCCCATATGCATAATAAGCCAATTCCTGTCACATTTCAGGGGTGACAACCAAGGAAAGAGAGCACAGCACAAGCTTGTTCATGTTTTTGAGATGATAGTATTAATGCTGGTATTACTTAAAGAAGCCAACCAAGATGCTTCTTTGGGGGACAGGATGAAGTGCTTCAGATAGTGCCTTTAATGTTGAAACTACAGCTCATAGTAGATTGATCAGCCCCCCAACTTGGAAACCACTGTGTAATATTAAATGGCTGAGGCTTGAGGGAAGCCTCGCTTGGAAGAAGAAACATATTAAAAAGGATATAGAGTCCTAATTGGCCAGAAGCTGATCATGAGACAGTGGCAAACCATAAGTCTGGAAGGCTGTTAAGGGCCATCTCATCCAACCATCTGTCATGCAGATATACAGAACGAAAGCACTCCAACCTCTGTTTGAAGACTTCCAGGGAAGGAGATTCCTCCCCCTCCCTGCAACCAAGAGAGTCTGTCCAACACCTCTTACAGTAAAGAAGTTGTTCCTAATGTTTAGGTGAAATCTCTTGTAATTTGAACCTACTGGTTCTTTTTTTAATCTCTGGAGCAGCAGAAAACAAGCTTGTTCCATCTTCTACATGGCATCTCTTCAGATATTTAAAGATGACAATCATGTCAAGACAATCTCAGTCTTCTCTAAGCTAAACCACACCCTGCTCCCGAAATCATTCCTCATAAGACTTGGTTTCCAAACCTTGGATCGTCTTGGTCACCCTTCCCTGGATACATTACAGCTTGTCGATATCCCTCTTGAACTGTGGTATCCAGAAGTGGACATCATATTCCATGTGAAGTCTGACCAATGCAGAATAGAGTTGGCACTACTACTTCACTCAGTGTGGACACTGTACTCCTGTTGTTACTAGCTGGGTGGGGTGGGAGTAATAGTTCAACACATCTGGAAGGTGTGAATTGGGAGAATGGAAATTGCTCAGAGAAAATTCTCTGAGAATTTCTCAGCCTTAGCAAGGATCTTTGCCAATTTTTGCCTGCTCATTACAACTATCACAAATATGAAACTTCACAACTTTGAATTATCACTAATGATAGCAGTTCCCTAGAACTCCCTCCCTGGAGATTGTTTGTCATGGAATGTTTTTGCCCGGCTCCTGGAGCCAAACTAAGCAAACTCTTTGTCATTTGTAGTAACAAAGGCCATTTCTTTACTACAATGTTATAGTGCCATTATTCCACTTTCAGCATCCTGTGGAATCCTGGGGATTGCAGTTTAGGGAAAGTCATTTAGAATTCTCAGTTGTGAGCTCTTTGGTCTCAGTAAACTACAAACCCCAGAATTCCACAAGAAGTTGAAAGTGGAATAATAGCACTCTAAGATTGTAGGGCGGCAATAAACTAAATGTGATCCTAGACTTGGTTAATTGGGAATTTGTGTTATAAATTGCTGGAGGCTACCTGCATTCTTTAAAAAAAAGTTATTGAATTTTAATTAGAAATACAAAACAAAACAAAAAAGGAAGGAAAGCAAAGAAGGGAGACAAAAAAATGGGGAAGTACATGGCATCTACATTAGTACAAGCTTATGATCACTTAAATCCAATTGTTTGTCCCAGTTACAGCTGATCCATTGATTAGTGGAACAGAATGGAAGATAAGCCTTGACTTACTTATGTTCTTATTGATTTAATGGATCTTTCCTAGCTGGTAGTGAAAACTGGACTTAGATATTCATGTGCAGAAGAGAAAGTCTGCTTAAAGCTGGCATCTACAAAATACATGTTCATATAAAGACAATGTAATAAGATCCTTTGATTGTTGGACAATGTATGGTGAGTATTTGTCTTCCTAACCTTGGAATAAACATCTTTCCCCTATAGTAAGGGCAGGCAGAATCTTCCTTTAAATTCCAGGAATTCAAATTTTTTTTTTCTCATAGAAAGTAAAAACACCCAACCAGAAAGGAGTCACAACTGGATTACATGGATTTTACAAAGGAGAGTGAACAGATTTTTTTAATGAATAAAATAAAAGCATTCATGTTTTGTTGTTTCATGATACTATTTGGTCTCCTTGAAACAACTTGTGCATCTGTGTCTGAGGATTCAAATATTTCCCTTGAACTTGTTTCAGTTTGTGATGAACATTTGGACTACAAGGATGCTAAACTGCTGTATCGCTTCCGCAAGGATGATGGGACCTTTCCTCTAACCAAGGATGTCAAGGTGTTCCTGAGGGGTCAGAGCCTGTATGAGACGTACGTGAGTCCTTGGTCCAAGGCCCATGGATCATAAAAGTAACTGCCCCTTTTGCTCCTGCTCTTCCTTCCTATCTCTGGCACTTTTTTGGAGCTTTGATAGTTTCTTTTTTGTTTTTTCTGGAATGAGGTGTGGTTTAGGAATTGAAAATTTCAGATGAATCAATGATGTGAAACATGAAAATCTATCCATGGATTCATAGAATCGTAGAGTTGGAAGAGCCCACAAGGGCCATTGAGTCCAACCCCCAGCCACGTGAAGGAACACACCATAAAAGCATCCACGACAGATGACCATCCAGCCTAGTTTAAAAACCAGACCATCCAGTTTAAAAACCTCCAAAGAAGGAGACTCTATCACACTCCCAGGCAACATATTCCACTGCCTGCCTGCTCTAACTATCAGGAAGTTCTTCCTAATGTTTAGATGGAATCTCTTTTCCTGAAGATTGAGGCCATTACTCCATGTCTTAGTCTCTGGAGCATCAGAAAGTGAGCTTGCTCCATCCTCCATGTGAAACTCCTTCAGATATTTAAACATAGCTATCATGTTGCCTCGTAATCTTCTCTTCTCCAGGATAAACAGGATTAGCTCCCGAAGCCACTCCTCATAGGGCATGGTTTCCAGGGCCTGTTCAATGTTGGTGGCACATGGATAATAGAATCAATGACTTGGAAAAGATTCTAAGGACCATGTAGTCCGGTGCAGGAATCTACCGTTAAAGTACCGTTCAGAAGCTGCTGTCTAACCTCCAGTGAAGAAGAGTTTACTACCTTTTTAGGCAAGCTCATCCTTTATGGAAGAATTTTAGGGAAACAGTGGATGGTCATCTGTCTGAGGTGTTTTATTTCTCGATTCCTCCATGGTGAGGGGATTGGACTAGGTTGCCCTTGGGTTGCCTTCCAGTCATAGGATTCTAAATTCTCTGGCAGGACGGTTTAGTTAGATTACAGCAATTTGGGAAAATAATCGGCTGTTTTGGTTACATTCTGCAGGCTTGGCATGCCCTCTTGTGGTAAGACTGCACAGGAGGAGAGAGGCATGTTTTTGAAGTCTTGTGAGTTTCACATAAATACAAGAGCGCATTCAAAGACAAACCCTTGACAACCCCATGTTCTGAAATGCCTTGACAAGCCCATGTTCTGAATTGCTAGTCTTATCAGGACTGTCTCATATAGGTTTGCCAGGTTAGTACCATCCTAGACCTTGACAATTCAGAGCCAAAACCTGAAACCGGCTCTTTGTGATGTCACAGCAGGTAAGCCCTGCTAATGTCATTCAACATGAATCATTAAGCCCCAGTTGCTCAGAGTACATAACTTATTTAAAAAAAAAACACACTAAGTCTAACAAAGAAGAATGCGCATACACATTGCCCTGAGAAGTGGCGACTCAGGTCCTTTTCGCATGGCATTTGCCATGCGAAAGAGGGCCTGGAGCATCGCACGATTGTGAGGAGCGATCTGCACGACGCACTCACAATCGCGCGATGCTCCAGGGGCCGGCAGGGACCGATCGCACACCTTTTCATTTTCGCTTGAAGCCAAAAATGGTGCATGATCGCGCATTGCTCCAGGGCTCTGCACACACTTACCTGGCGTGCAGAGCCTCTGGAGCCAGGCTGGCCGTGCTTCCTGCCCCAGTGCAGCTTGGGAAGGTCCCAGGCTGCACTGTGGAAGGAAGAGGTGAGGCTCTTGTGTGAGCAGGCAGCTCGCGCAGAGCTGAAGCAGCAGGGAAGGGAGAGCCTTTCGGCAGAGGCTACTTGTGCGATCCCCACACCCCAGTGCCGGAACAAGGTAAGGTGCGGAAAGGACCTCAGAACCAGGCCATGAGATCTGAGGATCCCAGTATCAGACACTTACAGTAATGCCCCCTTGGATACATTCCAAGACCACCAGGGTGCCTGAAACTGCAGATAGTGCTGAAGATGTTTCATCTCTGAAACTGTGGATAATACTGGTCTGCTCCACTTTTGAATTACTGGAAGTAGCTCTCTGACTTGGCAGGGACCAGAGAGAGATGCAAAAGACTCAGACTACTGGATAGTGTCTTTGGATCTCTGTCTGGTCCCTGCCTAGCTAGAGGTCCACTTCCAGTGGTGGCTAGAGCCAGAGCAGGCTGCATGGCTGCCGCTGCCCAGATGCTGGACAACAGATCAGTGGAAAGGGTGGGAGGGAAGAGGATGAATCTGTGAGGGAAGAGGGCATTTCTGATTTTTTCCATTTAAAATTTTTCAGACTGCGTTTGACTGTGGGTAAATGAAACCATGGAAAGTGGAACTGAAGATGGGGGGCGGGCTACATATCTGTAGATTAGCTCATCCCAGCCCTGTTCCTCCTTGCTATGTTCTAGGTTGATCATTGCAGAAGACTCCTTCCTGAAAGTCAGAGAGGAGAACTCCGTGAAATATCAAAGGACCTTCCTTGGTTCTGAAATGATCGACTGGCTGGTCCAGGAAGGGGAGGCAGCAAGCCGGAAGGAAGCCCTTGAGCTCTGTCAAACCCTCCTTGAGCATGGGATCATCCAGCATGGTACAAAGAAGGAAATCATGGGAAGGAGAGAGTGTTGGCCAGGGCCAAGGGAACCTCTTAGCTGAAAGAGAACAAAATGTTTAGTTAGGACAACTGGCTGACCGAGAACTTATTTTATTCATTTATATCCCACCTTCTCCCCAATAATGAGACTCAAAGAAACTTATAACTTATTCAGAACAATACAGATCCAGAGCTATACAAAACCATTAGAGAGAGAGAGAGAGAGAGAGAGAGAGAGAGAGAGATCAAAGTTATTAAAACAAACAGCTTTTAAAGTTCAACCCACTAAAATTCATTAAATGACTACTGTATATACTCATGTATGACTATAAACATTTCAGTTAAAAACTGACCCCAAAAACTTGGGTCAGCTTATCCAAAGATCAGTGTAAGCACTGTACCTTAACTATTCTCAAAAAAAAAACAACCACCCCCTTCTCTGAATAAAGTGGAGAAAGGTGAGAGCTAAGTCCATCCCTGGAGAATCTGTAAGAAGCACCAACCTTCTCTACTTTCTCAGTGCTCCTTTGAGGGGAAGCACAATTTTTCGACCTAAGTGTTCAAAAAATCCAGAAACACTGCCTTAGCAGAGAGAATAAAAGGGGTTGGTGCTTCTTTCAGGCTCTCCTGGGATGGACTAAGTTCTCACCTTTTGCCACTCTACTCAGAGAAGGGGATGGTTCCTTTTTTGATAACAGTTAATACTACACTTTAATTTTTACCAAAAAAGGAACCATCCTCTTCTTTGAGTAGAATGGTGAAAGACCTTTTTGAATGCCTGGGTAGGAAAATGGCGGCAGCAGTGGCCAGGGGCAGCTTTCCCCTTTCCACAGAATGACCCTTGACTTATCCACAGGTCATATCAAAATCCATAATTTTGACCCCCAAATTGCCCTCCACTTATACATGAGGTCAACTTATACATAAGAATATATTGTATGTACAAACCAACAAAATAGCGCAAAAATCCCATCATAGTTAATTTCTAAAAGCTGGTGGAAGGAGAGCATCCTAGCCTTCATAGGGAGGGAGTTCCAAAATGCAGGAGCAGCCACTGAAAAGGTCTCTGTTTCTCAACAAAGGAGACAGAGTGAAGGGTCTCCCCTGAAGATGCTAGAGCTCCTGTGGGCTTATAAAGGGAGACACAGCCTTTCAAATAGCCTGCACCCAAGGCCATATAATATAAGACCAGTGTGAGGAACTAGTCAGGGAAAGTTTTTATTATTTTTTGGACTACAGCACCCAGAATCTCCCAGCCAGCATACCTATTCTGGGAGCTGAGGTCCAAAAAAAATGTAACTTCCCCAAGCTCTGGTATAAAACATATCTGTTTCAAGTGAGCAGCCTGCAGTTGGGCCCAAACAAGGCACAATGGGGGATCAGAACCAAGGGGAGTTTTCAAAGCCTCCCATTGTTCTCAGGAATGGAAAGGGAAAGTCGTGGCCAAATCAAACTTCCTCCCTTACGTAAGGAGGTCTGCCAATGGCTGCCAGGGCAGGACTTGACACCATTATGATAATACGGTGCGCCCTCCATATATGTGGGAGTTCTGTTTCGGGAACAAAAAACATGAATGCTCGTGTCCTATTCTTTCAATGGATACAAGAGGAGCGCAGACAAGGCATCGTATTGCTGCCATTTTAAGTATAGGGATACGACGCTTTGTGTGAGATGGAGATTGTGTATGTGTAGACATTGCAATATGGGAAGATTGTGAGTTTACTATACACACACACACACACACACACATATTATATGCATACACACACACACACACACACACACACACACACACATTATGTATATTATGTACATATTTCCCAGAATCCACTAGCCTCTATGACCAGCACTAGAAGCTGTTGAGGCAGGAAGAAGGAAGGAGCCAGTGGCTCCTCCACTTTTGCAAAGGTTCGGGGCACAGAACCCTTACAAAAGTGGAAAAACCCACAAATAACTCCCCACTGCTGCTCCTCCCATTCCCTTCTGGGGCTTCCACCTTCCTCTTCCCATGCGAAATGAAAGGGAATGGGGTGGGGTGGGGTAAGGCTTGTGCAAGCCTCCTTTCCCTCTCTGGCCCCCCTCCAATTCCTATGCATTTTGCCCCAGTGCAAATAACTTGTGTGAGCCTTTTCCCTATTCCCTTCCATTTTGGCTCAGTGCAACTTCCTCGTGCAGGGGAATGGGGAGCTCTGGAGGGGGAAAGGAAGGCTCATGTGAGCCTTGCACCCCAATTCCCTTCGGTTTTGTCTTTGCACAAGTTCTCCGCATAGAGGCAAAAGGTAGGAGGAGAATGGGGAGGGGGTGAAGGATGCACGCTCTTAAATAATCAAATTTGCAAAGGTCAAGCTCACAAATGTGGTGGGAGGACCTTAAAGAGAGAGAACTCAGGTTGGGTGACTGGGGAAATAACAGCATGATCATTACAGAAGCAAGAATCAGGGAAGTGAAGCTTTGCTAACCCAGTTAAGCATTAAGAGCCATTGCCATCCACTCCCAGGTCATTAGCAGAAGACTGTTAAATCTCATCATCTGGCAGTTTTTCATGTATTGACTCCAGGTTGGATAGGATGTGGGAAGAATCACAGCTTTAACCTGTTTCCCTCATCTGTTGTCTCTTCAGTTTCCGTCCGGCACCATTTTTATGACAATGACCTCCTCTATCAGTTTCGCATCAATTTCCGTCGAAGGAGGCGCCTCACGGAGCTGCTCAATGAGAACTTGCCCAGGGCCCCTTCAGACAGCCCCGACAGCCCCTTCTGTCTCCGCAAGCTCAACCCTGAGCAGAACAGCTCTAGCTTCCTGTCAGGTGACTCTGGACTTTGGTGCCACCCTCTGTGTGTGTGCATGTGTGTGCGTGCACGCGTAGCATTTAGGGCAGGATGATGTTATTGCATGCACACTTCATGTCTTTAAAATTTGGTTTTTGCTTCCCTTCAGCACATTGGGCCCAGGGTTACATTTATAGTTGAAAGACTTTGGATAGAAGGAGAGTGCTTAACCTCTTCCCTCACTAGTTTTCTGCTCACTCTGCATTCTGAGCATGCGTAGAATGCTTGACCCCTTCCTTCTGTTGCCCAGTATTCTTCTATTCATTCCACACTGTGAGCATGAGGAAAGTGTTTAACCCTTACCCCACCCAATGGTTTCCTGCTTACCCTCCATTCTGAGCATGAGTAGAGTGCTTGACCTTTTCCATCACCCAGTGGTCTTCTGTTCACTCAACAGTGTGAACATGAGGAAAATGCTTAACTCCTTCCCTTGCCCAGTTGGTTCCCACTCACCCTATATTATGAACATGTGGAGAGTACTTAACCCCTTCCCCAATCCACTGGTTTCCAGCTAACCCTATCTTGTAACCATGAAGGAGGTGCTTAATGCCTTTCCCCACCTTCTGTTGTCCTCCTTACCTTCTATTGCTGGTATCTCTTCCAAACCTGTGGCAAAACCAATCACAAACATGGGGCGGACAATTGTGGAAGGGGGCAAAAATAAGTAGAAACTGCACCCTATAAGAAACAAAGAGTCACTTCTGGTTTTAACAATGGATTCAAGCTGCAGGAAAGGAGATTCCACCTGAACCTCAGGAAGAACTTCCTGATGGTCAGAGCTGTTTGGCAATGGAATACGCTGCCAGAGTGGTGGAGTCTCCTTCTTTGGAGGTTTTTAAGCAGAGGCTGGATGGTCATCTGTTGGGAATGCTTTGATGGCTGTTCCTGCAAAGCAGGGAGTTGAACTCGATGGCCCTGGGGTGTCTTCCAGCTCTATGATTCTATGAACTTCCTGTATTTCATGATTGATTTCCACATGTCATTTTGTATTTTGATGGAGTTGCTGCCTTTAGAAGCCATTGTGGGGTACTTTGGATGATTTTTCAGGATTTCTAAGATTTTTACTGTTGTTGTTGTTGTTAAATATTGTGTGAAGGGCTCTGGGAACTCTGGGGGGATCCATGGAGGCACAAAAAGCAGTGGGGCTGCCTATAGACTGTGTGCCACATTTGTCCCTCACTTGTTCTAGATCTTTGCTTTAGAGTATGGGGAAGTAGAAGGTGGAGGAAATGTGGGGAGGATATGTGGAAAGCAGTTGTCAGAGGAAAGTTAAATTTTCATAGCATTCCCAAGATTTGACCTATCTGAAAACCCGGTGAAACTCTGAACTTCACAAACAAGATTCTGATTCTTCAGCATCATTCAAACTATAACTTTCTCCTTGAGGAACTAAATAGTATATTGGAAAGTAGCCTGATTGTTTTCACTTCCACTAAGCTCTTTTGTCTCTTTCAGTCCAGCCCAATAAAGAAATCAAAATGGTGTCCGCAGTTCGAAGGAGTAGTGTCACCTCACTTGCTGGTGGATCCAATCCCTATTACAGTCTCTCTCCAAGTTTGGGTCTCCTGCCAGCTGTTGAATGCAACCCTAAATCTGGTGAGAAATTATTTTTTGTGCTTACCCTTTCTTTTGTATAAAATTAAAGATACGAGCAGAGAGGGCATTGGTCAAGATCTCTTTGCAATAGAATATGGCCTACAGTAAGAGGCACTGAATAGCAGAAAAATGAAACTGTAAAGATTAGAATACAAGTTCTGTGGAATTCTGTGAAATAGTTTCTAGTCCCTTTGCTTCTGTGTTTTTGTGGGGGGTTTTTTAATTTACTGAGACACACACATCCTCAGCAATCAGACTTGAAACTTACGGTAAGCCCATGTGTTATCTTCCAGTGACCAAGTACAAAAAAAAGCATGCTAATTGCAAAATAAATAGGCGAGGACAATCAAGGCACTATGACACACTGTTACCCTGAGGGGGTCCCGGGAGGGGCTCCCAAATAACCAAACAACAACAAGTAAAGATGGGGAAATTAACTGGAGCACTCTCTTAGCTAACGAGAGGCAGGGTAACTTAGCGGGGGTCTTTTACCCTATGTATACAGGTTCAGGTCAGTGAGCAGGCAAAATGGTTCAATTTAGCAATGATATTTATTAAACAATTATTAAGAAAAGCACAGACACACTTGCTAACTAGAAATAGGAAATAGAGCTTTAGGGGAATGGGTAATACGTCACCAGTCTCGCAGTCCTGAAGGATCCAATGGAGGGGAGGAGGGCTCGGCGCAGCAGCCGAGGGGAGCTCGCAGAACGAAGAGGCAGCAAGGCAGAAGAGCAGTCCGAACGCAAGTCCGAACGTTCCAGCGAGAGATCCAAAGAGCTCTCGGAACTGGGGATTTTTATAGGGGAAGGAATGACCGTGGGCTAGTCTGGTCTTGGGCGAGAACAATGAGTTTTGGGCTGGAGACAATGTCTCCGAAAGGTCAGAATTTACATGATTGAGTTATGGTCCGAATCGACAATAGTATGGCCGGTATGCAAATGCTGCTAGCTTGGCAGTTGAGCACCCAACTCGCCAGGGTGCCCTCTCGAGGCAGAAGTCTCTTTGTGTTAGTGTGCATACCTTGATGAGGGTGTTTGCTTCGGGAGGTCCCCTAAAGCAGATCTGGCAGTATCTGGTTTGCCTTGGTGTAAACAGCAGCAGATAATAGCCATGTCTAGCTTTGTGCTTGTTCGGTGGCCTCACAAACACTTGGCTGGTGGCAGAGCAGGGCCAAATTATGATATCAAAACAATCTCTAAAGGTTACCAAAGGCCAGGCCAGTTCACGGTGATAACAACACATATGACTTTCACCCCTGAAGGGAGCACCTCCTCTAAAAATGTGACAAACATATTGTTTTGTTTGACTCTTAGAAGTTGGTCTGAGTAAACTCAGCGGGACTCAATTCTGAAGAAATATCCTTAGGATTGAGACAGTTAAGCTAGCGCATAAAAATATAATCCAATTTACTCTTCTTCTGCTTTCTGGTGTAGTCTAGGAATGGGGAAATCTGTCAGTTTGAGATTCTCCAATATTCAAGGTTTAAAACTTCAACTTCTACTATCCCAAATATGAATATATTTGCAAATTTGGCTAAATTCTTTAAAAATGAACTGAAACAAAATTTTCTATCTGCATTGTCCAGCTCAAAATATGCAGTGATTCTCAGTATGAAGAGAACAATGGACATGCCTGATACGTGCATCTGTAAAAGATGAGGAACCTCTATGGAGAAAAAATTGGCCACCTTAATTCAGCACACTAACAAAGCTAAATATACAGTTACGCAGAGATTCAAATTCTAATGTAGGGATTTTTTTTTTTAAGAGTTAAGCACTCAACCTCCTGGGCCTGGATGGACGAATCAAATTAATCAATGTGTCCCACATTCAAATTCTATTAGTCTCAAGCAGAGCCTGGGAATTTTACTTTGAGGACTGCAACATCTGGAATTGCAGGTGTCATTCTTGTTTTGTGATCCTGGGAGTTATATCCCAAAGGTGACATTTCCAGGTTCTGGGCTCAAAATCGTTTCCATCCCAAATATGAAGAAAATGGTAGATTTTCGTGAATTATTACTTTAAAAACCCAAACAGATTTTCCCATCCATCTCAATAAATGTCTCTTCCCCTCTCTGCTGTTTCTGTGGCTGGGCAGCACTTTCATAATCCCAGCCCATCGCATTGACCAGCAGAGGCACAGAGGTCAGCCTGCAGTCATCAGAGTGGCAACCAGTTTCCTTCGTTCCTCTTCCACAGAGCCATTTTACACTAAAACTTTTCCATTGCATTTGAATTTCTCTTTGAAATGTTGCAGGGGCCAAGGCTAGCTCCGATGAGATACGTTTGTTCCTCTGTAAACTGGCTTTGACCTTGACTCAGCTGTGTCTGTGCCTGCACTCAGGTAGACATGCTTTTTGCCCCCACCGAGAAACACCTGTGTGCAGAGAAAATGTATCTGTCTTATCTGGTTAACGTTCTGGTTCATTTCTCCTTTCACACCACTATGTTACTCTTTTGCATACCTGACTCTCAAATTAGATCTGTCACTTTCTCCCCTTCCCCTCCATCTGCAAGTATTAAAGAGACCTGTCACCAATGAAGAGCTGCTGACCCCTGGGGCACCGTATGTCAAGAAAACGCTCACGGTAAGTGACCCGGTCATCAGAATGTTACATTAGCAGTCTTGCTGAAGTCAGTCCTTTTGACTGTGTGCTGTAGACCAAAGCATCATTTAAGCCCGGTAGACACAAGCAGAAGAATCAAGTGGTAAAACCTTTTCTGGATGGTAACAGAGAAACTCCTGATGGAACCGAGGAGTGGTCCATCTGGTTCACATCTGGCTTTCGACAGTGGCTAGTCAAACACCTTCGGGATGCCCACAAACAGGCCATGAAGGCTGAAGCTTATAAAGGTTACCTTTAGAGGGCTCTAGCTTTCTAAGTGTCCCCACCAACTGGAAGTTTCTGGGAGTTAGAGCCCCCCAAAAATGACTTTTCCAAGCTTGGTGAAGGTGATAGTTTTCCCAACAGCGTGGGAAAATTGAAAGTCCATTCAGTGTTATAGTCGAGCTGCCAGGGCTGATAGCTCAAAGAACTGGGACTTTTTGGTTAGCAGCAATAATAATGTCATGTTCCCCCACTCGGGCCTTCCTGTGCCTTCAGAGCTTAGCTACAATCCCTACAGCAGCTTGCTTGCTTGCTTGCTTGCTTGTTTTCTTCCTTCCTTCCTTCCTTCCTTCCTTCCTTCCTTTCTTTCTTTCTTTCTTTCTTTCTTTCTTTCTTTCTTTCTTTCTTTCTTTCTTTCTTTCCTAAATGACAGTACATAGTTGTGACCCATTCTTGTACTGTAAAGCATTTGAGGGCAGCTTTGTACTGAATGGGCTATCAAGATCCATTAGCTTGACAAAAGACCTGCTCCTCATGGAGAGGGAAAACTGCAGGACCTGGTTGGTTGTTATCATTCCACAAGGAAGCTTGCATTTTTGTATACTTCTAGGTGACATGACTATAAAGTCTGTTATGAAGAGAACCTACCTTTCTTAATTTTACCACTGTGCCACTAGTTATACTGGTGCAGGTATCACCCACTTAATTAATGGTTAATAGCTGTTGGTAGAACAATTCTCTTCCATGAATTTGTCTAACTCTTCTGCCACTTACAAAAGATCTATAGTAGTCTTCGCAATTATTGGTTATATCAAGTACTTCTTTTTGTCTGGCCTGCTGCCAGTTAACCACACTGAGTGATTCCAAATTCAAATGTTAGATAGTGTATATAAACCCCCCAGTGACTGGATAGTTCTGGGAGCTGTAGTCCAAATTCTCTGTATTATGAGAGAGGATGCAAGAATGTTTTGTTCCCCCTTTTTCTATGCTATTCATAATCTTAAAAACCTCAGGAACAAGGTGAGGGGAGACTTCAGACTTCTGAATCCTATTTTGGTTTTTTGTACTGGAACCATAAGTTTTCACCAATGGGAGCCAAGTGCAAAAGCATAGCTTGACATGATTAAAGAACAGAGTACTTCTAAGCACATGTGCACGGATTTCTGATCAGTACTGGAACAAAGCACAGATTTCCTTGCACACAAAAATCCACTCTTGCTTTTCCCTGAAGTACCCTCCCTTCCGTATCTTTTGAACTATATACCTGTTTTAACAATGCACATTGGAAGAAGTGCACATTGTTTTGTATTCACATCAACCCCTCCAAAGCAGCTTTGGGAGTCTCAAGGATGTGCAAATTCTCAAGGGGATGGTTGTTTCTTGTTTATAAGACTTGAGAGGTGCAAAAGAAGTCTGCTTCAGTGAAGACTGTTGAATAAAATAAGATTCTTTTCCTTTCCTACTTTAGAGATCAGGGAAAGATTTCAATGGGGCCTTCTTGCAGAAATACTAGTTCCCGATGGGATTGTGTGGTATTTCAAACATGTAACACCACCTTTCAGTACACACCTGGTGCCAGGCAATCTAAAATGATGCCACCTGGGATGAGGGAACCTTAACTACTGCTTGATTCTACACCCTGAACAAACTGGCACTTGTTTTGGAACATTCCAGTGGGAACTGGGGGCATTGCTCTGGAATTTTGTGAGTGTGTGTTTTTGTAAGTGTATAAATTTCTCTGTCTCTCTTGGGTAGGAGGGGGTTGTGCCTATTAAGTTTCTCCTGCATTTTAATTACGTGTTCAGTATGTGTGTGAGAGTGAGTGAGAGAGAGAAAGAAAGAGAGAGAGAGAGAGATTATTGTAGTGCTCTCTGCTTGTTCTTTTTCAAGTTTATTCTCCAGGATTTTCCTGATGCTAGAAAATGGCAGCAAAATGTTCTCAGATGGCCCTCTTGAGAATTATGGGCCTAAGGTGGGATAGGAATAGTTGTTTGGTTCTATGTGGGCATTATTTGTATTCGTGTCTGCATTTGTAAATGCACATGCAGAATTAGCCCAAATAACTCCACTAGCCATGGGTGGTTGTTGTGTGGCTTCAAGTCATTTCTGACATGGCGACCCTAAACTGACCCTGTCGTGGGATTTTCTTGGCAAGATTGGTTCAGAGTAGGATTGCCATTGCCTTCCTCGGAGGCTGAGAGAGTGTGACTTGCCCTAAGTCACCCAGGGGTTTTCATGGCTGGGCAAGGATTCAAACTCTGGTCTCTGGAGTCATAGACCAGTGCTCAAACCACTACACCATGCTACTGTGGAAAGAAATTTCTTCTTGGGACTCCTTGCAGCTGCATTAATTGGATTAAATTGTGCTGGAAGTTCCTTGTGTCATTTTGAAAAGAAGAGTAATTTGTGTGTTTGTGTTAGTAATAAGGTCACAGGAAGCTCTGTTTGACTATGGCTATTTCTGCACTAGACTGTCACAGTGCTATTATTCCACCTTCAATATCCCGTGGAATCCTAGGGTTTGCAGTTTAGGGAGGGGCCTTGAGGCCCCTCCCTAAACTGCAAACCCCAGGATTCCATAGGATGTTGAGAGTGGAATAATAGCACTGTGACAGTCTAGTGCAGAAATGGCCTCTGAGAGGCCCATCGTCCACCAAGCCTAGTGCTGTTGAGTTCTGCAATTGGCAGCAGCTCTCCAGGGTCTGCGAACTCCTCCGCTTACCTGGAGATGCTGGGAACTGAACATTCTGCTTGTCAAAGAAGGTGCTTCAGAAGCACTGAGCCCTCCCTGGTCTCGGAACACTTTGAGAGTCTGTCAAATAGAAACATAGTCACAGGTGCGCTAAGGCAACAGCTTATTGATTCCATGAAGATATTATCTGGGATGCAGCAATAAAATCCAAAGCAAAGGCAAAGTTAGATCACTTCCCTCAGCTGATCAAAGCAGTCCTTCATCACAGCTATTGTCCACTAGTCTTCCCACAATTAATGAGACACCACCCACAATAGAGCAGCTTGCTGGACTGGGTTATGATTGATGCACACACTCACCCCGACCACATGAGATCCTAAATGATGCCCTAACGCATCTCTAACAACGGTAATATGATATGAAAATATCTGTAGTTTCTCTTGATGAAAAAGTTACGCATACATCTAACACTTCTATGGCTTGTTGCTTGCCATCATAATTAAAGGAAATGCTAATTTTCAGTTAGAGAGGTTAATGCAGGTAAAGATGCATTCCACCCCCCATCCTGGTTTACAGACCCCTGAAATCTATCCATGTTAAGAATCTCTATTCTGGTGTGAGGATACTCTGCTTAATAAGGGCTTTGAGCATCTTTGGCTGGGACCTCACATTGTGTCCTTCCTTTTTTGATGTTCTCCCAATGGGAGACCACTTGGAGGTAATTAACAGATTATTTGTGTTTGTAAATAACAGAAGAGGAACTTATCAAGTGATAATTCCTAGCCAAAGATGTGATTATTCTGCTGTAACTGCATTTAGGGAGCCAGCATGGTATAGTGGTTTGAGCACTGGAGACCGGAGTTTGATTCTTCACTCAGCCATGGAAACCCACTGGGTGACCTTAGGTGAATCACACACTCTCAGCCCCAGAAAATCCTCTTTGGGTTGCCAGAAATGAGAAATGACTTGAAGGCACACAACAACAACAATTGCAATTTACTTGCCTGGTGTGATAACGCCAGTGTCTGCTTCCTTGGACCCCAATCTCTCATTGGATTGTTTACATAACTGCCTACAGGTCCTCTGCCTTGGAATCAAATTTCAACTTAACCTCATACCATTTTGGGCAGTATACAATTTTGCGAGCCACGTTGGTGGCCAGCCCTTTAAGAAAAAAGAAAAAGAAAAGCAGAAATAGGAATCTCACAGATTGAGGAGGTAAATTTGCTGCCCCATTCCTTCTCCCTCACCAGAATTCTAGTTGCTTTGTACCTTCATCCCTAAGACAGAGTGTGCAACTGTGGTGCACAAAGAGAATGCTTGCAATTGTTTGTCTCTTCTATCTGCAGATTGTGGGAGATGCAGTTGGTTGGGGGTTTGTGGTCCGTGGAGGACAACCCTGCCATATCCAGGCTGTGGATCCAGGAGGACCAGCTGCTGCTGCTGGCATGAAGGACCACTCTTATGTTACCCTGATTTCGGGGGTCCCTTGGGGGACACCTCACTGCGCTCCACATGATGGGGAGTGGAAACTAGCCAAAGCACGAGCAATAGCAATGTGAGAGGCAGGGTAACTTAGCAGGGTCTTTTTACCTAGTTTTTATGGGGTCAGGCCAACCCAAAAACCAAACAAAGATGTCCAATAAAAATGATTTTATTGAATGAAAGTCTCACGCACCAACGTAATCGCTCACACACTCACTCAAGAGCTATTAAGAAGCAAAAGGGAGGAAACTGGACAGGGGAGTGTTGAAGGGGTTGCAGCTGGGGTAATACTGCACCTTTTCCTGAAGTCCTTGGTCTGGGAAGACAGCGGAGAAGTGGGGCTCAGCACAGAGATGGCTGAGGGACTCAATGGACGGAGCAACGGTCTGCTGGGATGACCGGGAACGATCCAAAGAAAAGCTCAAAAACTGGGACTATTTGTAGGGGAAAAGGTACCTGAAGGACTAATCCTTTCCCGGGGAGAACAATGGGTGTTGCAGTGAGAACGAAGCTCCACAATGGTAACTTCTTTTGCATGATGGGATTACAAGGTGTTGCCACAGTCTCAGGATCTTCAGCTGCATTTGGTTGTGGTGTGACTTCATGTAAATGGTCCTTGCTTGATAGGATATTTGCTTAACTTGGTGCAAACACGCTCATCCCCTCGAGTCGGCTTCTCAGGGGCTGAGGACCCTTTGTCTACTGTGGGTTTGCACAGCTTGAGGTCTCCTGGGGCTACGTGACTGGGGCTTTTACTGGCCTGACCTGGTTTTTGATCGTTCGACCGTGGCTACCTACGTGCTCATCTGGGCAACCTCTCAGGCACACGGAATCATATTTAATAGCAAATTGTAGACCCCAACATAGGGTTTTTCCAGTGGAATAACACACTGAGCCTCATAAAGTAGGCAAGCAAACATAGCAGTGGTCAGTGGCTCCTGTTATATGTATGCTACATGTATTAGTATATGAAGTACAATAGCTTTGCTAGATCAAATGGAGCTATACTTTGCTGAAGCATTATCAAATATCAGTTGCTAATTGTTACCTACAACGATATATCTAGTTGGATAACTCCACCCCATACTGTCAACCCTTCACATTTGCAGTAGTTTAGGGTGCAGGACCCCTGCAACAGTGGGAATATCATGAATATCTCTTAGTTCCCCCCAAACCTGTGTCCCTCATGAATCAAAATATGTATGTGTGTGTTTATGGGAACGGGGCTGAGGCACGGTGGGGACAGTGAGCACCCGGGGTCCAAGCTGAATTAGAGAAAGGAGAGGGGAAAGGGGTGGGTCAGGGTAATGTCCCTATACTTCCTCTTTCTCACCCATCTCCTTCCTAGGGTGTGTGAAAGGGAAAGGGAGCCTGAAAACTCAGTCAGATGTGAACTGGCACTGTCATCATTAGCTGGCCAGGTAGCGGCTGGTGGAGGAAAAGGAGGAAGAGGAGAAGAAGCCGGTTTCTAAATTGCTGCATGGTCTAATTGGAGCTGCCAAGAGGGAAGGTTCCCCGGGATAGATGTACTTGAGATGAGGGGCAGACATTGGAGAAACTCACAAATAATCAAATCTGCAAAAGTTTATACACAAATTTTTTTTCCTGAAAGTTCTCTTCTGAGCAGTATTGGCCACATTTGAGCTTTAAAGCCACCTAGTCAATTACAATATTTTAAACGCTGTAGGAAGCTCCATGAAAAGTGTCGTCGTAAGTACGTGGGAGCTGAGGGATGAGTTAGTGCTGATTGTGATGTACGGCTTAACATGCAAAACCTCTCCGTCACTTATTCAAGCGTGAAAGGTGATGAGTGCTGCCTGAGTGTACTGAACCAAAAGTATTTTTTTTTTCTTTTTGCATTCTTTGTTGAATATCAATTTCTTAGAAATTGGGAGTGGGGGCTGACGGTTTTGCTGCTAGAGGGCTTTTGAGGAGAGGGGAAAGAGAGACTGAGGAGGGAGAAAGAAAGGAATGATACATATTTCTGATCAAATTGACAAACATTTTAAATATGTTTGTCCGTATATGTGACTTCTGCACCTGAGAATTCCAGCAACCAAGGACCACCATGTCTCATAAATAAAATGGTGATGATGTGAGCACAGATGTGTTGAAGTATCTGCACACATTTTGCCACCATTTAATAATATGGCACATGATCATTCTCATTTTTTGCCATTCAGGGGATCCTGGAACGAAAACCCCACATATATAAAGGGTCCACTGTAGTAAGATTTTCAAAAGAGTTCTAATAGTCTTTTGGTAATGTTCATACCTGTCCTATAGACTCTTTCTTTTCAATTCAGTTATGAAGACAGACATTAATGTCAAATGTAAAAGCCCTCCTTCCATTTTAATTAGGAGCTGCAGCCCCACTCCTAACAAGAGGCACTTATTTTCTAGAACCTACTATAGAAATCTGTTTTGTTTTACCTGCCAGTAAAATGCATTCTCTTGATGAAAGGGATTGCAAATAAAATCTGTTGCCTTAAAATGGGTCCTGAATCCCATCCCTGAGCATCCGCCCCTAACATTTGCCTCACTGGTCTAATTCACATTTGAAGAGGGCACAGGAGAGAGCTTTTTCCATGGCTCTTTCCAGGTTGTGGAACTCCATTCCACAAGAGATCCAGTTGTCCTCCTTTCTGTTCTCTTTCAGCTGGTAGGTGAAGGCCTTTTTTCTTTGGGCAGACCTATGAGACTTAAATTATGTGGTAGCAATGTGTGTGAAGTGGTGTGCTGGGCAGTGGCAGAGCTTGGAGTGTGGGGGCAGGGGGCGTGGCCATGGTGCGTGGGGGCGTGGCCAGGGCACACAGGGGTGTGGCTATGGGTCAGGACGCCCCAAAAACATTGCTGCCCAGGGGGAACCGCCCCTCTGCACCCCCATCCCTATGCAATTGGTGCTGTACTATATTTCTAATATTTTATTAGTCATTATGTTTCAATTGTGTTTTTAACCATTTTTTTAAACTAATGCTGCTATGTAATTCTTCTTTAACTTTTGCAAAACAAGGTTTTCGCTTAATCTTGTTTTAAATTACTGGAAACCATCTCAGATCCCACACTGAGAGAGAGATGGAGTATAGATTCAATAAAATAAACAAATCAACAATTTTAGCTTCCCTGAGTTTTTTTTAGAGAGATCACATTTGATCATAACTTAGAATTTTACTTTGGATAGGATTTGCTGACTTCTCCAGAAAAGTGTAAAAGCTCCACCAGAAAAATAACATTCCTCCTGCTGAAATTCTTCTTCAGAACCTGAGGAATTCCCACAGGTGTTTCACCTGACTGAGATGCTTTTTAAGCAGCTCTGCACAGATTTCACTTTAGGCAACATTCTATGGAAATCTCAGGTGTTAACTTCGCCACTTTTCTTCTCTTTCTAGGTATGCCAATTTGTTTATTCAGTGAATGGGATATACGTTCTACACTTGGACTACCAGACCATCAGTAGTCTCATCATGACAGGGCCTCGGACACTTGTGATGGAAGTTATGGAAGCTGTTGAATGAGTGAAAATAATGTGTTATCTTTTTTAACAAATAGATGATTGTTTGTCTGAGCCTGGAAACATCTTTGGTTACCTGCGGATGAGAATCTCCACACGGCAGTTCTTCTAAACTCAGAAGGAACTAAGAATTCTTTCTTATGCCTACAGATTAATTACTACAGGAACATATCTTAACAGTTCTGATATGATTTTGAAGACAAGGTCCTGAAAACATCAAAAATAATGATCCTTCGAGAGGTAGAAAGGGGCTTAAGTGAGCCAGGATTCTTTCAAAAAGAAACATAATGGAACATGAGCCATAACTTCTTAAAATGCTACCAAAGTACAGCATTATCCCAGCTTCTTCTTCTACCTCTGACTTATTGTTATAGTCCTTCAAAGTCAACTCCAATTTATGACAATCATAGGGCTTTCTTGGCAAGAGGAGGAGGTTTGCAACCTCTCTGAGACAGCCATGCATTATTTCACTGAAAGTGGGTTTTGTTGTGTGGGGAAAAGGTGAGTCAGAAACCCGTATACAGAACAGCCAAGACTGTATTAGAAGTGCATAGCATGAATGTCCTTGTGTGGAGCTGGTTTTAAGTGGCAACATAGTGCAAGTGAATGCACAGGGAAATGTGCAGTTGGATGCACAACTAAATCTATCTTTCCATGTGCATATGTGTGCAGATAACACATCTGTATCAACATAAACATCCACAACGGCACACACAGCTGTATGTCCAGTGGTAACACATGCACAACTCTGATTTTGCAACCTTGAACGAATATAAATACCCCATTGTAGATAAAAAAAATATCCAACTGCTTCTATATGGGACGTTAACACAGGTTAACACAGGATTTCAGCCATTGTGTGGAAAATACAGAAGTCAAGTCTTAGGTTCACAAGAGGTTTCCCACAAGTGTAACAAAATGCTATGGTGTGGATTTGGTTTGTTTAGTGTGCCAGCCAGTGATGCTCTTTTCCAGGGCAACCCATTCCATTCTCCTCCCTTTGATTTTTCAGTTATTTCCCCCTTTGCCTTCATCATTCTGTCCCCTTCTGTCCTCTTCCTCCAGCTGACTTAGAATGCAAACTCCTTTTGCACTTTGAACTCAGTTTGTAGCAGCTGAAGTACGGTATGGTGAGGAGAAAGGAAGAAAATAAGAAGAGGAAAAAGAAACTGAGACATTTTAAAAGCAGCTGAAAAAATGAGATGACAGAGGATTAATCTGGACTGCCCTACCAAACCAGGAGAGTTGGAAGGTATATGATACTAAGGCCATTTCCGCCCTACACTGTTAAAGTGCAATTATTCCACTTTCAACATCCTATGGAATCCTTTGCAGTTAGGGAGAGGTACTTAGAATTCTCATCCAGAGAGCTCTTTCACTTCAACAAACTACAAACCCCAGAATTCCACAGGATGTTGAAAGTGGAATAATAGCACTATAGCAGTGTAGGGCGGAAATGGCCTAACTTTCACTGATAATGTACTCTAAGGAGTTTAGTGAAATTCACATAATTCTCTTGTGACAGATCTATTAAAGATTCAGGGCATGTTCCACACTAAGAGGAACCTGAGTTCAAACCACAGTTTCTTGTTTTGGTTAAAGACCAGACCCACAACCTCTACCCTGCTGGTGAGTTCTGGAAATTCATGAAATACCTAAGTGGTGGGTGCAGAATGGGAAGGGTATTCCCATTTACACTGTTCCTCCCTTATATGCCTGTAAGGGTCCCAGTTCGTTGAACAGACAGTGATATAGAAGGACATTTGTGCTCTTAGAGCAGGAGCCAGCAACCGTCAGGGATAAGGGGATCAAATTTCCCCCAGAGAATCTTGGAGGGCTGTACTTCGCTGCCACACTACATTGAAAATAATTCTTGAAATATTTTTGTTCCCCTTTAGGGTTATGCGAGGGGAAGATAATTTCTCCATATTTATAGTCCTTTCTTGGCCATTTTAGCTCCAAGAGAGGCCTTTTTTTCCAATATGAATTGACCTGCAAGCCAACTTCCAGGTCCTTTCCCAGGGGGAGGGAGGAAGCCAAAGCTAAGAACTGCTGGAGGGGGGCAAAATATGCCAAAGTTGCCTCTCGCAACCCCCAGAGGTGTTTAGGGGAATTTTAGGACAAAAGAGTGTCTCCTGGTGGCTACACTTTCCCCACTCCTATCTCAGAGGTTTTGGAGCAGACAGAAGAATGCATTTTTTTCCAGACCATTATGGCATAACCTCCAACATTTTACAAGTGAAAATTGGAACACATATGGCCAGGTAACATTGGAATATGGTCAAGATGGCAAAAGTTATTAATGAAGAAGAACAAACAAGCTAGGAGAGGGTGCAGCAGTTTGCTTTTGCCTGAGCCTACAGGGAAGGGCTAGACTCCATCTCCTTCTTTCCCCTTGATGAGTTAACTTTGAATTCGGTTTTCAGCGATTGATGTAGGAGAAGGACATAGAGGGAATGTGGAGGGGGGAATAGAGAAACTGGGACATTTTAAAAGTGCCTGAAAAAGTGGGACAGCAGAGGATTAATCCCTGTCAAATCAGGACAGTTGAAGGGTATGCCATGGCTTTTTTCTACCTATGTGAGTAGTGGGTTTTACACAACCCATCCCGGGAGGGTTCATGTACACTCACATTCTGCTCAGGGGCTTCCCAGACACAATTGGAAGAACACTTTGCAAACAGAATACAGGACTGGATGAGCCTTTGGTATGCTGTCCACCATTTCGTAGATGAAAGCTGGGACACATGTAGCCAAACAACATCAGTTGGAAGGTATATCTTGGTGTGATCTAGCACAGTTCTTCTTAAGGTCCTATGACAGAAATGCCCTTCTTTCATGCTTGCAGACCTTCATGTGTACTCAGTGCTCTTAGGACACCAGAATACCAAGGAACGGGCAACATGATGTATCTGTATCATGTCAGAAGTCTTGACATACATGGAGTCTGGGCTGTAGAATCTATGCTTGGTGTCATGGCAGAGTAGAATCCACTTAGTCTGCTTTCTACTTCCAAAAGAAATTCAGAGCAGACCCTCTCAGCTCTACTAATCTGAAACTACAGAATATTGTAAGAATGACCTGTTTTCTTTCATATGAGAACAGAAGTGTCAGGATTGTGTATAGATTTGACTTCAGCCTTCCACAGAAAGGGCCTTTCTAGTCTTCATTTGTTCCCCTGCCTCCACACAAAGAATGCAGAAATCTTGTTCAGTTGTTGCAATGATAGTAGATCTCTGTGTTCCAAGAACTGATGCGTTTAAGTCTTTTATTCCAAATCTCAAGTCAAGTCTCAAGTCCTTGCAAGATGAATTTCAAATCAATTCTCAAGTCTGGGAGCCAACTTTAACAGAAAAAGACATAGTGGTGAAGTGTCAATGGGCATACAAGGGTCTGCAGCTTTGGAAGTGAGGAATAGGAGCCTTCTTACTCCCCATTACTGAAGCTTCAAAAGCTTTAGAAAGAAGGATCTTTTCTCCTCAAGCCCGTTGCTGTTGGTCACTAAAAATATACAAGTCATGCGTCGAGTTGAGTCAGTGCATCATTTATTGCCAAGTTGAGTCTCGAGTCATTGAAGTGACTTGAGGCTGAATTGAGTCCAAGTCAACTGACTCAAGTCTACATCACTGGTTCTAAGTGGTTTAGAGTTTGCCCGGAATATCAAGTTTTCCAAGCAGTTAAATCACATCTTTTTCTTTACTGTGAAAATGTTTCTTTCTGACACATCCAAGGGTGTATATGCATCACATCTGTGAGTATGGTGCAGAGTGTAGTTATGAAAGAATTCTGGACATTGATTATATAGTGATTGACTATGTATCTATTTTTGTAAATATAATTTAAAATGTTATCTTAAAAGAAAACTTATTTGTCAGGCAGTCAATGCTGAGTTTTCCACTTGAATACAAGCAGGTTTATTACCCCCAACTGTCTTGATTTGGCAGTGATAGTCCCTTTTAATCCTCTGTTGTCCCATTTATTCAGCTGCATTTTAAATGTCTCAGTTTCTCTCTCCTCCTCCCACTTTCCCTCTTTGTCCCCGGCTTACTTCAGTTGCTGCATGAGTTCAAAGTGTAAAAGTAGTTTGCATTCAGTTAAATCAGCAAGAGAAAAAGAAATGGAGGAGTAGGCTTGCCCTTTTCTGTATAGTCAGGCAAGAAACAGACTCTTCGCTTGCATGTTCTTCCTCATTGATAACTTTTGCCATCTTGACCACACTCTGAAGTTGTCTGGTTGCACATATCCCAGTTTTCTTCTGTGAAGTGTTGGAGAGTATGAAGTTTAACTCACCTGTTCCTCTGTTTAGCATTTTGTTCATGAGATGATTTTCACTCTTGAGTCCACAAAGACTGGAATGAAATTTAGTACATATGAGCAGGGAGCAATCCTACAATAATTAAAGCCACATATCAATTTTGGGGTGAGGGAAAAGGATTCAAAACCTAAAATACAGTCATCCCTCAATCTTTGTGGGTTTAACTTTCACAAGTTTGATTACTTGCAAGTTTCTCCAACCCCTGCCCCCATTTCAGGTGCTTCTTTTCAGAGGGAAACTACAATCTCAGTGGCTCTGATCAGGCTGGACAGACCTTTAAAAACCTACCTCTGATCGTCGTCCTCCTCCTCCTCCTCCTCCCCCCACCAGCCACTGCCTGGCAAGCTCACGATGGTTCACAGCCCAATTTCCCAGCACCACAAATCTTCTGATGCCCTTCACCAGCCAAGGAAGGAGAGAGGAAATATGGGGTTACCATGCTAACTACCTCCTCTCCCTCTCCTTTCCTTGATCTGGCTCGCACCTCGGGTGTCTCTTCTTGCCACCATGTCTCAGGCCCCTTCCCAGAGACGCACACACACACATTTTGAAATTTGCATTTTTTTTTCACTTTTGCAGGGATCCTACATCCCTAATCCTAGAGAATTTGGAAGGCCAACAGTAATACAATACCAAATTCTATGGCTGATAGCAAATGTGTTCAGTCATGCCTTAGGCTCTCAGTTCTTTATTTCCAGTCTGAACAGTAGCTTGGTTCTAGACTATCTTCAAGGCACTGGGGAGAGATTAAAAACCTCTGTAATATGAGTTTTCCCCACAGCACCACAAGATCACAATGAAACTTAGCGGCTATGTATATGATTTAATACTCCTTTGAAATTCCAGCACCAATTCAGCCCACACCGTAATTTTAAAGAGAAGGGGATGAAAGATATAGGATATGCTATGCAAGATCTTATCAGCATCATGCTTCAGCGATATACTTTTTAGTTCACCTTCTAATGTTGATGCACTGCCTTCCTCCGCCCCACTGCAATGTCCCTTTCATTAAAAGCTCTGTCTTCTGCAACATACTCACAGGCAACTGCCATCTTAAATAAAAAGGTCTTCCCTGTCTTTCCCTGCTCTTGGAAAGACAACAGGGAGGGGGCTAAATGGACCTCCCAGGGAATTGAGCTCCCACCTTAAATACACTGAACAAGTGGGCTTCCTCATGTAAACATTCAGAAGACAATTAACACGTAGGCCCTTACTGCACCATGCCTCGACATCACGTTGTCCCGATGGGATCCTGCCAATGGCAATGCTAGGATAGGATCAGGGCCTGAGCGCTCCCCACTGTACCCGGTCAGCTGCCAGTGGAAGGACAGTGTTAGGGACACTCTTCTTCCTTCCGCAGTACAGCGTCAATGGCGAGCTCCTTTCTCTGCCTCTTCCTGCACTGTACCGAGGAAGGAAGCACTATCAAGTGCTTCGGCCCTTACCACACATCTGCAGTCAATGGGATCATGGCAGGAAAGGGAACCATTACCAGATTTTTTCCAGTAATGGTATAGGGCATGATAGCAGTGGATGAGGACACGACAGAAGCAGGACTGTGACAACATCGTCTGATGGCACACCTCCTGGACCAGGAGCAATACTTTGCCATGCTGGGATGATGACATTGTGCATTAAGGGCCTTAATTCAAAGCACATCCTCTCTACCTGACATCTATCAATACTAAACTGTCCTAATCAACATTAGACTGTTCTGATCCATTTATCATTTTCAGATAGCATGTGATAATTCAATGAGAACTTAGAATTTTGAGTTCTTCAGACACTCTGTTACCTTAAAGAATGTACTAACAGTTGCAAATCAGGGAGAAAGCTCCCTTTTCTCACCTACATGTTAAAACAGTGGATGGATCCAAGGCTCATAATCTAGTTTCTGTGATCCTCTTATCTTCAGGGAATGGACATCTCAAGACTTTAAAGTTCAGACTGGAAAGGGGGAATTTCTAGTTTTGTGAGTGAGGGTTGTATTATTATTATTTTTATCACAACCATATAGAAGGCTTTCTTGTGTTCTCACCAAGCATACCTGTGATATGGTGAGACAGACAGAAAACCTTCCTGCACAGATCTTAGAGGTCAGGCAGGCTCGTATAGGGAGATATCGTTTTCTAAAAATGGTTTGCAAAGGATACAGTTATCTAAAAACCAAATACAAATAGTGCAAAAAAGTCATCTTTAAAAATAGTTCTAAGAATAGACAAAAAAAGTTTTAAAAACATTCAGACACTCCATATTTTAAGAACCAACAGCATAGTCATCACTGCTTCCTGGAAGCCAAGAAGGAATGGAGCCAGCCTGGTCTCCTTTGGGAGTTCTACCATCAGGGTGCTGATACAGAGAAAGCTCTGTCTTTCTCTGTATCACAAGTTGGATCTTGGGGTCTTGTGGTATCTCCAGATTTTATGGATAATCTCCAGATGGGAGACAAAAGTGCATATTCCCCAGTTTTGATGGGCTTTCCTCTAGTCTAGAGGAAAAGGGCTGTGTGCAAATCTCCAGTTTACATAGAAAAACAGTGACTTACTACAATTTGGAAGGATTAATTGATTTGTTGTTCTAACTAGCAAAGACTTTCCAGGAATCTATATGTTTACTTGATTAGCTTTCTTTTTCCCTCCCAGTCATAGTGGCACCAGGCTTACCCTCTGTTCTGCATTCACTTTCTGGCTAGAAGCAAGTTAGGTTAGATTGAATATTCCTTATCCTGTCTCACTATGCAGGTGAGAAGGAATAAATATCAACTCATTTTGATCTGAGAACTGCCCCTTCAGCTAAGATTTTTATCTTCATTTCCAAACAGGAAAATATGCTCCCTCTCCCTCCCTCTCTCTCTCTCTTTAAATGACAAACTGTAAGCGACTGTGGTTGGTTGGATATGTGTGCCTTCAAGATGCCTTTAATCTGTGGTGACCCTATGAATTACATAGGATTTTCTTAAGAAATGTACATTCACAAACAGTTGTGTAGAGACATGGGGACAGTGTGCCCCTAGCAGCAATTTTTGGGGGGAGCATTGTGGCTCCTTGCTTGCCCTCCCCCATGTGCCATAGCCACGCCCCATCTGCCGTAGCCACGCCCAATCTGTTGTAGCCATAACCCCACACACCATAGCCCCACCTCACACACCGTAGTTGTGCCCCCATGTACTGTAGCCACATCCTCCCACGCACTGTCATCATGCTCCCGTGCACCATAGCCCCACCCCCAGCCCTCCGCCCGCCCCCACTCCATGGACTCCAAGCTCTGCCACTGTTCACAAGTGGTTTTGCCAGTTCCTAACTCTGAAATATAGCTTATGGCAACTAGTATTTGCTGGCAGTCTCTCATCCAAGTACTAACCAGGACTGACCCTGCTTAGTTTCCAAGATCAGAGGGGATCTGATGCCTTTAGGGTATTTAGATCTACTGTGGTTGGTGCTTAATTCATAGGTCCTTTCCAAACTTTACCTGGTCACGGAGACATCTGGTGTGGGTTCCAGCATCGTCTCTGCCAGGAGGAGAGTGCAAAAGGAACACTTCTCTCCACACCAGCTGCCCCTGTGTTCCAGGAAGTGTGATGGCCCTGCCTCTTCCTGACACAGCACAGCCAGGTAGTTTCCCATGCTATGCTGGGCCAGAAAGTGCAGCCACTGCACTTCTAGGGCCTCCACAGACAAGGCAAGTCCACGATGGTGGCACACTTGCCATTCATTGACAGAGAACGCCCATCAATGATTCTCAGCGTGATCATACCGACTGGGGATGGGAGAAGGATGGGACTGTGACAACATTGTGCATAGGAGTCATTGCAGTCCTGTCCTTCTACCATCCCTATGGCGGGTTGGGAGGATGGAGCGGAAGGGGCCATAATACTTAATGACATTACCAGAGAGCTTCCCTAGATTTCAGGTTTTGAACAGGAAACCTCATTGTCTTGGATGATCCTGAACTGCCAACTTGCTACCTTTCCGCACATTACTTGCTCACGGAGGTGAGGGGTGCCATCTGCGCAAGCAGCCTCTTGCACGAGACACTTGCATCGCTCCTCCGTTCTCCCGCAGCTGGCTTCCTGGTTGCATGACCGCCCCTTCCTTCCTTCTGCAGTGCAGCCTGGGAGCTGTAGGCTGCGCTGGGGGAGGAAGCGTGACTGGCCCGCTCGTCTGGCACACCGAAGGGAGGTAAGTGCGCGAGGGCCCCGGGAGCCTTGCTCAACCACGCAGCATTTTTGGCTTGAAGCTGAAAATAAAAAAATGCGTGCGCGGTCTGCGTTAGGCTCTTGAACATCGTGTAAATGGGAGTGTATCATACAGACTGCTCCTCCCATTTACGCAACGCTCAAGAGGCCTCTCGCATAAGAAACTGCGTGCAAAAAGGGCCTCAGTCATGTACATTCACCTGTGACAAAGTTGCTTTGGGGGTCAGCTATTTGGAGTGCAAGTGCAACTTGATGGCGGGTTGTTAGGCAACTGGAGTGGTACCTCAAGAGTGAAACCCAGCACAGTGCTGTGCATGGGAAAGGCTTATGGATGATAGGAATTATATATAAGGCAGAGTCCTTTGTAAAGAGAGCCTTCAGTGAGATCTTGGCAAAAGAGGATGTCTGGATTGTGTTTAAGCAGCTGAGAAAAAGACACAGAGAACTGGTGTCCAAGGCTGGGAATTATTGGAAAAGACTGTCAGAAGTTTAAATTGGTTAATGTAACAACACTGCATTTTACATGAACTTTGACAAGATGCTTTATTTCTAATGTTACTACAATAAAGGAGGCAGTTTGTTTTATAGCTACTAAGTCGACTTGTGTTACCTAAAGTCATCAGTAACCAAAAAAAGAACACGCCACCTTAAAGAAACTAACTGATTCTGAGGGCACACCTTAGACTTTTTACACAAAGATTGTGTTTAGAGGGTGGAGTTTGGGCTAAGTGTTAGTGTCAGGGCATCTTATCAAGTTGGGCCTGCAAAACCAGTCTGGTTGAAAATAAGGGCCTCTCACCAGACTAGATTCACAGGGCAGTGGAATATATAACAGGGCCTTAGACTTAAGGCAAGCTTCTGTGCAAAGACGCAGTGTAAGGATGTCCTGGACCCCAGCCTTTTGATTTCCAAGCCCTGAGGCAAAAATCATACTCGCAGCATGCTAAATTATAGTTTCCGTCACATATTCAAATTCTGTCCTCCCCAAGTCCTACTCCTCAATGCCTTTCTGTGACCAAATCATCTGCTGCCTTTAGTTAGGTCTGTCTGCTGCACACCCATGAATAGAAAATTCCATCTGGCATCCACAGCTCACAGCCCATGACCCTTCCCTGATGCTCAGAGATTAGGTCCTGCTGAATTTTCATGAAGGGGCTTTTCAGAGACTTGAAAGGAGCACTTGTTAAAATTTCATTCCTCAAAGAACCTTTGCTGGGTAATCATTAGCCATCGCTTCCTGTTTGGAGAAGATGCTGTAATTGCTGCCCTAAAACGGGTGGAAGAGAAGGGAGGATTTTCTGGCTGCTTTGGAAAGGATATTTGTGCCCGACTGGCAATCCCAAGGAGCATGACGGCCTGAAGACAAGCAACATCAGAGGCCAGAAATGGTACTTTTTGAGCCACAACTCCCAGAATCCCCAGCCAGCTTGTTCTCAGTTCCAGTTCCAAGATATGATTGATAGACAAGTATATGAACATTTATGGATCCTGGTAATGAGGTCAGTCTTCTTCCCCCTCTCCAGACATTCTATAAGATTTCCGAATTTTTTTATGTTCCATGTATTACATGGAATATTATTTATTTTGTATTAATAGAAAATATATATTTTTAAGTGCGTTCCTTCTGGAAGGGTAGAGGGAAAAGTGGCTTGATGTCACAGGCACCAGCCAATTTGCACTGTGCAAAATTAGTTTCTGCTATAAACTTTGTAGCAGTGTTTTCTTTTTTTTTAAAGACCTTGTCCCTGGTAAGCAACGTTTTTTGGGGGGCGAGGGGGCAATGAAGGGTACTGCAGTTGCCTTCAAACTGGCACAGCTGTTCTTACAACAGAATAGGATGCATATGTTTCCTAATTCCATCCGGCAGCATGTGATGTGGTGGCCAAAAAGGCCAATAAATTCTAGATTGCATGAAGATGAGCGTAGGGTGCAGGCCAAGGGAAGTAGTAATGCCACTCTGTTCTAGTTTGGTTGGACATCACCTTGAATATTGTGTCCAGTTCTGGGCACTACAGTTCACGAAGGATATTGGCAGCCTGGGTTGTATCAAGAGAAGAGTAACCAAGTCTTACAAGGAACAACTTAGGGAGCTGGCTATGTTTAGCTTGGAAAAGAGAAGACTGAGGGGTGACTTGATAGCCATATTTAAATATCTGAATAGACATCATGTAGAAGAACATCTGAAGAAAAGTGATGTAGAAGATGGAGCAAGCTTGTTTTCCGCTGCTCTGGGACATGGACCAACGGATTCAAATAGCAAGAAAAGAGACAAAAAAAGATATTCCATCTAAACACTAGGAAGAACTTCTTTACTGTAAGAGCTATTTGACAGTGGAATAGACTGTCTGGCTGGGGGGACTCTCTTTTTTTTTGTAGGTCTTCAAAAAGAGGTTAAATGGACATCTTTCAGGAGTCCTGTAGCTCCTTCCAACTCTAAGACCATTTCCGCCTTACACTGTGATACTGCTATTATTCCACTTTTAACATCCTGTGGAATTCTGGGCTTTGCAGTTTACCGAGGTCAAAGAGCTCTCTGGCTGAGAATTCTAAACTGCAAATCCCAGGATATCATAGGATGTTGAAATAATAGCACTATCACAGTGTAGTACGGAAATGGCCTAAGATTCTAAGATTCTAATGCCTTCTGTAGCTGCATGGAAGAGAGAAATTTGACAGTGGTATCATGGGAGAAAATGTGGGAAAAGTGCCTAAAGTTTGATTTAGAATTGCTCCTCATGCATTGTGTAAATACATGGAGATCAAGCTAAGAGCCTATGCGTCTATCTGGCCCCAAGCTGCAATTTGATGGACCCTGGCCATCGCCGCCTTCTTCTCCTTCTTCTTCCTCTTCTTCTTCTTCTTCCATTTAATTTCTTTATTCAGACAAAATACTATTAGTTTGCAAAAGGCAAAAGAAATAAAACCAAGTAGATCCCACAAGTATGGAACAGTTGTCTCACCAGTCTGTTCTACAGCATCTGTTACAAATGTGCTGATATTAAACAGGAATGAGTATAGCAAAGCCAGTGAAACGTTGAGTGAAGCCTGAAGCATCTAAGAAAGCCATCTGTCCTCTTCTGCAAGGGATGCTCCCCTGTTTGAAAGGCCATTGAAAACAATCCTCTCTTGCAAGGCTTCTTTTAGAAGGTTTCAACCTTGCTCTATTCAACTCCAGTTAAGACTTAAGAAGTGGGATCTGGAGGAGGAGCCATGAAGCTGCCCACTGACAGTAGGAACACAGGTCATGCTCTGGTCACAGTCCCACTGTGGTGAGATGTATTCTTATTTCAATAATAGTAATTATATCTAAGTTTGTGTGTGCACACACATATAGCCCCATATTACCGTACACACATCTCTGCTCTTATTTGTCTTCTGCTTTCATATATTATTACCTTTGTTTTGGAGATATGTAAACACAGTCTTTATTTCTTACTCCGCTAATTTCTGTCTCATGTTCAACACTATTCATGTCCAACTCAGCCATGTGTAGATGTCTACTGTGATGAGGCTTCAGACCTTAGAAGAACTTCCATGTTGGGCTGGGAATTCTGGAACTAGTAATCCAGAAAGTACCTTTTCCCAGCCTTTGTTGCTATTCAGCATACAACCTCACTCCCAAATTGTGCCTTCAGCTAAGTGGATGTTTGTTGTTTATTATTAATTGTGGTCAGCTTCATTTTGACCTATGGCCACCCTATCAATGGGAAACCTCTAAGTCACTCTGTTGTCAGCAGCCCTGCTCAAGTCTTTCAGTCAGAGCACTATGGCTTCCTTGTGGATTTAGGAACACTGAAAGGTGATATAGGAATGCAGGATATAGGAAGTGGATATGGAAGAATGAAAAAAGGCTTCAGTGGAACTTGTGGGTGTGTATGTGCCTTCAAGTTGCCTATGAACTTACAGTGACCCTTTGAATTTCATAGGGTTTTCTATGGCAAGGAATACTCAGAGGTGGTTTTGCCAGTTCCTTGCTCTGATATGTAGCCTACAGTACCTAGGATGTGTTGGTGGTCTCCCATCCAAGTACTAACCAGAACTGATCCTGCTTAGCACCTGAGCATCAGACAAGATTTGGTGACTTTAGGTAACTTATTTCACAATAAATACACACAGGATTGCACTAATGGACATGTGGTTAGGGCAACTCACTTTTTTTCCAGCAGGTCTTATGCCTTCATAGCCACCTGATAGGAGGAACACACAAAGCTTTTACTAGCCAGGAGAAAATAGGATCACAGTTTAAAACAAGGCAGGGCACTATTTTATTTACTGCCAGACAGCCTATTACAGATGGGTACTGGTACTTCCCCTTATTTTATGCTGCTGCTGCTGCCAAGGCAAACAAACAAACAAAGTCTACCAACTGTCCTATCTCATCCCTTCTGGAAGGGAAGGAGCCACTCTGGAAGGTGTGGGAGGAGTTATTTTATGGTCTAGGAGGGCAATCTGGCACTCTCTTATACCACAGAGTGCTGTCACAGTTGCTGCTGAGTTTTAGCACCAGGAACTTGGTGGCATCCACCCAATATCAACAGGAATGTAGCTGTCGGGATGCCCTCCATTTTATAGTAATGGGATATGTAGTCCAGCATAAGTAGTAGCTTGCTTGAAACCAAGAAGCCTAGGAACCAGAGACCGTTGGATAAACAATAGCTAAGAATGCACTGATAAGTGATGCCTGGCTTTCACAGCTTCAAGGACTCTTGGAAAAGGGAGGGGGAAAGCAGGGATTCTAAAGCCATGGCTTTTGCTATTGAACTTTAGTCTTCTTACTGAAGTCTTGTAGGATGTATCCCACTCCAAATAAATAGTGTTTATTCACTGTACTATTTGCATGTGTGGATTCAGTTCCTGACAGTAGCACCTACCAGGGTGGCTGTTCAATGCACCTTCTCCTACCCAAGGGGATTGCCCACTACTCATGTATAACCATGTATAAACACCCCTCTTGTTTTCAATTAGTCATTACTGAGGCCCTTTTCTCATGGCATTTGCCATGCGTAGGGGCGCCTGGAGCGTTGCGCAATTGTGAGGAGGGATCTGCACAATGCCCTCACAATTGTGAAATGCTCCAGGGTAGGGTAGGCGTCGCTCGTGCACTTTTTCATTTTCGGCTTTCAGCCAAAAATGGTGTGCAATCGCGTATTGCTGCAGGGCCCAATGCACACTTGCCATGCATGCAGAGCTTCCAGAGCCACGGCGGTTGTGCTTCCTGCCCCAGCACAGCCTGGGAAACTCCCAGGCTGCACTGTGGAAGGAAGAAGCAGGACTCTTGCACTGCCTGCTCAGGAGCAGACAGCTCACGCAGAGCTGAAGCAGCAGGGACATGAGAGCCTCTTGCTGGAGGCTGCTTGTGTGATCCCCGCACCCCAGTGCTGAAAAAAGATAAGCTGCGGAAAGAGCCTGAGACAGGATTGACCAGCCTACTTCTTACCTACCACTGCCTTGGAACCATGACAGCCAGCATGGTGTTGGACTAGGATACTAGGAGATGAGAGTTCAAATCCCAGCTTGACCATTGAAACCTGCTGGATGACCTTGGGCAAGTCACACCCTCAGAGGAAGGCAAGGACAAACCCCTCTGAACAAATTTTGTCAAGCAAACCACTTGATAGGACTACCTTAGGATCACCATAGGTCAGAAATGACTTGAAGGCACATGGCAACAACAATGTTGGAACCATACAGCACCCTTCAGAGCCACCTCTCTGTCTTTGTTTATCTCCTGCTTTGGCCATTTGATAGAAGAAGCTTTCCTTTACACGTCTGTAAAGTAGACCCCATCAAAAACAGAAAGAGTTCTATCAAAAAGAAAATCAGCAGTCTTAAATGTCTCTTTTCCAGGATAATATTCTGAGCTGGCATCACAGAGCCACCACATGATAGACATGTGACCTTTTATGCAAAAGGTCCAGGACAGACAGCAAAAGGTCCATTAATTTCTAACTGCCTTGTCATGGGATCAACAAGGAGGGATGTATCACTTAGGGGAAGGGAATTTCATTTTGACAGGTAGAAAGGCTTGAAATTGACTTGCTGGCCCTCTCAGGAAATATTTGTTCTTTTCAATATTCTGCCATGCAACCAGCAAATTTTTAAGCTGGAACAATAGCTAACTGCAGTAAATCATGCCAGTGCATGATTTTCAGAAAATGGACATGAATACTTCTGGAATGATAGAGAGGTGCTCAGGAAATATTTGTTGTCTCATTTGTAATATTAAGATCTTTCTTTAAAATATAATAAATATTGTTTGGCAACATAGGCTCAGTTTTCAACTCCATTCCACGTGTCCTGATTTAACAGCATCAGTTCTGACTCTCTAGTTTGTATACTCAATGGAAGATTAGGCTGGATGCAGAACCAAACTTCTGCTAGCAAAACAGCTGCACTCATGGAAAGTCTTTTCATGAAGTTTTGAGGAATCCCCTTCCAAACACTAGAGCTCACCACACTCCATGGATGGAAGGAATATCTGAAAATCTTTTTAAATCATTATGAAATGTATTTCCTTAGTGTCAGATCACACAAGTAAGGAGAATCTTGGATTGACAAAGATCTTTGCAGTTCAGGATTTACTCTGTGCAAAATGTTTATGATGGATTTTTGCACAGAAAAGAGGAAATTTTCTGCGCAGAAAACAATATTTCTAGACAGAAAGTCTTGTTTCCTATGCCAAAAATGCTGTTATCTATGCACCTCTCATGTATGAACATTGCACAGAATCTACCCTCAACTACAGCATTTTCTGAACAGAAAGCAGCATTTTCGATGCAAAAAATAGTATCTCTGCACAAAAATATTTCTATGCAAAAATCTTATGTTCTGCCCTGTAGAATCCAGTTTTCTGCGCAAAATAAACCAGACTTTTTGAAGACTTTCTTAAAGTAGGAACAAAACTGTTGAAATTACTCATTCCTTCCTTCAAGGATAGAAGGGACGATCCTATTCCACCGAATACTCCCCAACCATTTCCAGGGGTGTGTAGTGGAAAGGAGAGAATGGGACAATCAGCTTCCATCAGCCAATTTGCACATATGTAAATCTGGATCCAACCTAGAGTTTAGCAGCACAAATTTACAAATATATAGTTACACATTGGTTGTACTATACAACCCTTGCACTAAATGGCAGTACTGTGCAACTGATCAAAGACAGTAGATGTGTAACTGATTGTACAACAAAAAGTGCATCCTGACACAGGCCGATCCATGCACAATGTCACCATGCACAAGAAACATCAGTACAAAGTGCACAAGGGACATTCACGCACTTTGTCTTTGTGCCTCCCTGTTTAATGGTGCAGCACATACAACCCTGTTTCCATGGCCTTGAACTGAGTGTGGATGCTTCACATTAGACAAAGGCCCTTTCCGCACCGGTCTATTAAAACAGCGCAGAGCGACCTCCAACGGAGGTCTTCTGCACCGTGGAGTGGACTGGGGTGGACTACTTTTTGTAGTTCCACACCTCAGTCTGCTCCAGAGCGACTGGAACTGGTCGCGCAGCGTGCTTTTAAAAAACCTCTTTTAAGAGGTTTTTAAAAAGTACGGAGCATGCGACCCTGTGTTGCTCTGTCACTGTGCTCCGGTGCAGATTTGCAGGTGCGCACTAGTGCGTGCCTGCAGATCTGCCGGAGGCGGGCTTTAGGCTGGCAAGCTTCTCCGGTTGGTGGAGAGCCTCCACCAACCGGAAGCTGCCATTTTGGATGCCAGAGCAGTGCAGAGCGACGAGTTCGCACTGCTCCTCTTCCCAACGGACTCACCCGGACCCACCAAAAAGCCAGCGAGTAGCGGCAGGGAGCATTTCCCTCGCCGCATGCAGAAAGAGCCAAAGTTGTCCAACTTCTTTCGTAAGGGTGTTACCCCAGAATGTGGGTGACTCAAGGGTCTACCTACAATACCAGTACCTCCACATGACAGTGGGGAATTAATTAGTTCAAATTAGGAGGACATTAACAAGATTAATGTTTATGAGATCCTCACATGAAAGAACCAGCCAAAGATTCAAAAGTAGACTAAAATGTGTTTTGTTGAAGCAAATTCAGTCTCTCTCTCACACACAAGATTTAAACAGTCATGCACTCACACAAGGCTAAGTGAAGGAAAAGGAAGGAAATATTGATAGTGGAGTTTCAGGGAGTAGGCAATATTTACCATTCCAGAAGAGTAGTGAAGAAGCAGTGTTGTGGCTAAGGCCCTTTCCTCGGGGGGGGGCGAAACGGGGCTGCGCACGCAGGGGTAGAGCTTACCCGCGAGCCAGTTGCTCCGTCCCTGCGAACAGCGTGGATCCACCGTTCTAAACGCCGCCGAATTTTGGCGGCGCTCGGCGGTGTTTGGCGGTGCCCAAAATGGCGGCCGGCGGCTTCCGGCGGCGCTCCGCCAATCAGGACAGCACGCCAGCCAGAAGGCCGCCCCCAGGCAGATCTGCAGGGACGTGCTACCGTGTCTTTGCAGTTCTTCACCGGGGGCCGCCACGGGGCAGCGCGGGTGAGTTTTATAAAAACCACTTTCGAAGGTGGTTTTTATAAAACTCACAGCACCATCCCTGCGGCTGCGCTCGAGCAGTTTGAGGTCTAGAATCTCACTTTTTTTAACTGCTCTAGCGCACCCCCCGGTGAAGAAGACCTCCAAGAGAGGTCGCTCTAGCGTGGGCAATATGCCCATGTGGAAATGGCCTTAGACTTGTGTCTAAGGGCAGACAAGGGCCTTTTCCGCACAAGGCTGTTATAGCGCTGTCATTCCACTTTCAACATCCTATGGAATCCTGGGGTTTGCAGTTTCGGGAGGGGCTGGCCGGCCCCTCCCGAAACTACAAATCCCAGGATTCCATAGGATGTTGAAAGTAGAATGACAGCGCTATAACAGCCTTGTGTGAAAATGGCCAAAATCAGGATTCAGAGTGATGTACTGGTGTCCAGTATTTCAGGTACTACATCGAACTGCTTAAAATGAAGTGTTTTTATACTGAAAATCTGCCTTGAGGGCATGGGTGTGAATGGCTCTCTGGCTGAGCAAACAATGGAGGTTGCCACATGGACAATAGGGTCCAGACAGAGGTATTGATCTCAGTGTTAGGTGACAAAGAGTTAATGGCCATAGCAATAGCTCTGTAATTGTGGAGAGGCACAAGGACAATGCAGGGAAACATCCAGGTATGAGGGAACAGGGCTGAAACAATCAGTGTTTTGGTGGGAACTTCACTTTGCTATTGTGTGATATCAGAGACATTACAGCTTCAGCTTAAGCCTATTATCTTTAGAGTTACCTGGTGATCCGCCTGCCGATGACTTTGTCCACACCTAGAGGAGATCTTCTGACTTACTTTGCAATCACGTGTGTTCAGTCAGGAATTTGGCCAGCTTGACCTTCCAGTCACTTCAGGTTCCATTTTATATCAATGCCAATTGATGTATTTTGCCAATCAAACCATATTTCACCAATTAAACCATATCTGATTGTGTGTGTGTGTGTGCATGTGTGTATGCAGGACGGTAACAAGGGAATTACACACACCTAAGACACCAACAGAATTTCAGCCCTGTTGCCCTGTTTGTTCACTTGTTCTTCCTTTTGGTGGATGTGTTGCTGATAGCTTTTTAAAACTATGCGTGTGTTCACACATTTCCACTAGAATTCTCCAGGCCTCTTTTTCCCACCTTAGCTATCTTGAAATAATGTACAGATAAGGCAGCAGTTGTATAGTGGAAATTCAGCAGAATACATCTGTGGAACTGTTTTCCAGAACAGGAGCAATGATGCTATCTGCTAGAATATGAGGGTTAATTACAAGATTCTTCTTGCTCTGGGCAGTTAATGAAGGCATAATGAGGTGCTTATTTTGTGCTATTGTTTGTGAAAAATAGGTACAGAGAAAGCCAGAGAATGAAGAAAATAGGCAAACAAAGGCTGGGTGGGTGTCTGTTTTCTCTTCCTTGATGGCCTTTGTGCCTCACTCTAGCAGTTTCAATGATAATACTTCTTTGAAAATGGCTTGCATTTTTAATTAAAAGCTCAAGGTTACATTCAGCTGGCTGAAGAAGAGATTTTTTTAAAACGTACTATGTTTCATGAGCTAAACCTCTGCAGTTAGGAAAAAGTAACACACAGCAGTTACACACAGCATTGCAGTCGTGCTCTGTAAACCTTCTTAGTATGTATTGTTTGGTTTGGGTTTTTGGATGACTGTGTTTTTATAATGGAATTCTTAACCAGTGTCAGTTCCTCTGAATACAAATAATAGAAAAACAGGATATGCATTTATTTTGGGGAAATTTGGGTACAGACTCTTAAAATTTAGCACTATTTATTTATTTATTTATTTATTTGGATTACTTATATCCCACCCTTCAGCCAAAAAGTCTCCCAGGGTGGCTTACCAATCATTAATTTGACAGTTCCCTGCCCTCGGGTTTACAAACAAAGGCCATTTCCGCACTAGACTGTTATAGTGCTATGATTCTACTTTCAACATCTTATGAAATCCTGGGGTTTGCAGTTTAAGGAGGGTCTTCAAAGGCCCCTCCTTAAACTGCAAACCCCTGGATTCCATAGGATGTTGAAAGTGGAATAATAGCACTATAACAGTCTAGTGCAGAAATGGTCTAAGTAAGACAAGACACGCAATGAAAAGGGAATGACAGTGGGGTAAAACCAGATGATGGCTGTTCTTCTCTCCCTCAGAGGCCAAAGCAGTGGCAGTCGGAAGGGAGGGAGGGTGGGCTTCCACCAGATACTGGACCAAGACGTGATGAAACTGTGTCTGGCTACTCTCCTTCTCCCTCAGTGGCCAGAGCCATAGCCGTTGGAATACTATGGCCCTTTCCACACCACTTTCCGAACTCACCATGGGGACAAGAGAAGGGCGGGACCATGACAATACTCCTGCATGGTGTCATCCTTCTTCTGTCCCCAAGCAGTGCAATCACAGATTAAATAATTGATGGGTTTTCCCTGCCAATGACCGGTGATCACACCACCATCACAGACTTACCTGTCCTGCGGAAGCCCAGGAAGTGCAATGGCTGTACTTCCTGCCCAAGGACAGCCTGAGAAAGTACCCGGGTGCGTTGTGGAAAGAAGAGGAGTGGCTATCGTGCTTCCTTCACCATGAAGCCAGCTGGTGTGGAGGGGAATGCTCCTGTTGTGTTTCCCTCCCGGCAGAGCCAATGCTGGCATCCCCACTGGATGTCTGTGTGAAAAGGTAGGGTGCATAAAGGGCCTCTGACATCACTGGTGCTATACCATTGTTGAACCTGGAGAAGCACCTTCATTTAGTAGTTGAACGCATAGCACGTCCCTCTCTAATGAAAAGGATCAAATCAAAATGAAGAAAATTTCTGCTGGAGACATTGCATTGGCACTCAGAGCCCACACTACTGACTAGATGAACTAATAGCTGTTTTATCCAGGGTGTTGAATGTATGCTCTCCAAGTGTTATTGGAATGCAGCTCTTATCAGCCAGAATAAATTATGATAAAGGCTGGTAAGTGTTGTAATCTAACAACATCTGGAGAGGTCTGCCTTCCAGAGGGGCCCATCATTTTGGTTGCCAGTCCAGAGAAGGGCAACCAAAATGATCAAACATCTGGAACCAAGTCTTATGGGGAAATGACTTAGGTAGTCATATGTGTTTAGCTTGGAAAAGAGGATATTGAGAGGTGACATGATGACTATATTTAAATATCTTAAGGGTTGTCATGTAGAAGATGGAGCCAGGTTGTTTTGTGCTGCTTCAAAGACTAGAACATGAACCAATGGATTCAAATTACATTATTCTACCTAAACATTAAGAACCACCTTTCTACTGTAAGAGCTGTTCAGGAGTCGAATATACTGCCTTGAAGTGTGGTGGTTGGATGGGCATCTGTCAGGAGTGCTGTGGTTGTGCATTCCTGCAGGAGATTGGACCAGATGACTCTTATGACCCCTGCTAGCTACCAACTCTGAGATTCTATGACTCTGTGACTCTACAGTCCTTGTGAGTAAGTAAACTGCCCTCAAAAAAAGGCTTGATTTTCCACCTGGCCTGTAAACATTACTTGATCCTGTTTCATCCAACCCCAGGTTCACCCCAAAATCTCAGTACAGATGTTTCCAATGAAAGATGTCTGGCAGTCTCTACTGTGCTGCACACATGTGATGTAGTCTGCAAACCATGAGTAGACTCCAAGAGTGCATTGTATAAAGAGCTGAACCACTGTGCCAGTGAATTTTAAATATCAGCAGTAGTGCCCTAGAAAGGACAGGTAGCTAACTGGAAACTAATGCAATTCCTATTATAAGTGGAACCTTCCACAAAATGTGTTTAGACTTCTAGACAGTCATGCTTTTCCTGAGGATATGCCATGTTATCACGCATTTTTCTGTCCCCTTGTCTTTTGTGGCTACTCATTCTCATTGGGCTCTTTTGGGGCTCCATTCTTACAAGTTTGTCTTCTAAAGATTTTGAAAAATCCAAACTAATTCAAGGTTTTGCCTGGATCAATTTCTACAGTTTTGGCTTCTTGGAGATAACAGCTGAAGAACTTGGGGAAAGTTCCTTTTTTGGACTACAGCTCCCGGTACCTCCCAACTAGGATGGATACCATATCAGTGGGTGGATTCTGAGATTTGTAGTAGTAAAAAAAATTAATTTCAACAAGCTCTGGCTAGAATAGCGCACAACAGATGCTGTCTAGAAGAAATTTGACATTTGATTCCCTCTATTTTACTAAGCTATCTGCTCAGTTCCCTGACACGCAGACAGATAAATCTCTCTGCCAAGAAATTTGACTATTATTACCGATAGCATTTTTTTTTCTTTTTGGCTATAAAATGTTCAAAAGCAATCCATTGAGGACTTGTTGGTGCTTGAGTTGGAGACGGATGTACGTCTACTCAGGCTCCATCAAGATCACACTCTGCTGGCCAAACTCATTCAGTATGGAGGCATTCCTCTTTCCCCTTGAAGCTCTAAGCTGTTCCACCAGCTAATGAGAGCAATTGAAGTTAATTAGGTGAATATTTCAGTAAAAACAGAACAGGCGCTTGTAAACCAGTTTAGCTTGCCACTCATATTGAGGAATGTCTAATGATTTGGTAGGTGGGGGAAGGGGTCTTAGGAAGCAAATGTTTGTGTGTGTGTGTATATAAAATGTAGATCAGACTGGTTGCTAGAGAGAGATGGAGGGTAGCAACAAACCCCAACTTCATTTGGAGTTTGCCCCATCAAGGTTTTAGTCTAAACTTTAACGGAGGTTCCAAGCTGCTAAACCCATGCCTCCAACTGTCCTGATTCGGCAGGGACAGTCCCAGTTAATCCTCCATCATTCCATTTTTTCAGCTGTTTTTAAAAAGTTTTTTCTGTCCTCCTCCCATTTTCCTCCTTCATCCTCAGCAGGCATGAATTGCTGCAAACTGAGTGCAATGTACAGAAGTAGCTTGAGCACAACTCAGCAGCGGAGTGAGGTGGGGAAGTGGAAATGTCAGAATCTTTTTCTTCCTAGTAGGCTCGTGCAAAAGCAAACTCCTGCAGCCTCGCTTAGCTTGTATGCTCTTCCTCATTAATAATGTTCACCTTCTGGACCACACTCTGATGTTGCTTGGCCACATGTATTTTCATCTGTGACAAGTTACAGGATATGTGAATTCTATCCCCAAAATAGGTTCATTGCCTTGAATAATGTTGTTAAAGCTCACACATCAATTCTGTCTGTCTTCTAAAGGCAGTGTCCCTGGATCTCTCACTTTTATCCATGGCTGACACATAAGATTAGACAGAGGAAAACATTATCACTGCAAGATTTTGAAAAGTGGTCTCCTTGACCAAAATATTTTCAGTTCACCAAGCCATCATGTCCTCTCCAAATAATCTCAGCCATAATATTTCACATGTCTATGTATGGCTTTGAGAGATGGACAGAAAGCTGACAAGAAGAAAATCAACATATTTGAACTGTAGTGTTGGAGGAGAGATCTACAGCTACCATGGACTGCTGAAAAGACAAATGAATGGGCCATAGAGGAAACCAAGCCTGAGTTCTCACTAGAAGTGAAGATGACTAAACTTTGGACCTATCGTGACATGACATGACTCATTGGCATAGAGGATAATGCTTGGAAAAGTGGAAGGCAGCAGAAAAGAGGAAGACTACACTATAGGTGGATTGACTCCATCCAAGAAGCCATGGCCCTGAGCCTGCAAGTTGTTGACAGAGTGACTTGGAGGCCTAAGTTATAGGGTCACCATAAGTTTACTTGATGGCAAACAGCACCAATAAAGAGGGATCCTGCATCAGTATATTGGTTTTGTGCTAGATTATTTTCACATTTTTTCCAGCTTTGCTGTCAGTCATTCTGTGTGGGCCAGAGCACAAACCCTCCAAACACCTCAGTTCTATAATTTAAGAAGCACATTCTAAACATAAAATATTTCAGCCACGTCCCCCCACCTCAGCCCTTCAAACCCATAAAAAAAATCAGACATACTCGGTTTTATTCCTGGAACTGGAGGAGACACAACATAACTTCCAATCATGTCCAGGGCAATGGTATGGCCCATGAAGGAAAATAGTTACCATTTGCATCACAGTTGCCCACTCCTGCTTATGAGCAAGGATGGGGTACTGGGACATCTCAGATGCTGCTGGACCTCAGCTTCCATAATCCTTTCCCCTTGGCTATGATGGCTAGGATGTCCAACAACATCTGAAGTGCCACAGTTGCCTGACCTTGCTCTACAGATTCAACACAGATATTGTGTATGAAATAATAATATGTTTATACTACTATTATGATGCCACAGTGTTAACTTGTGCCGATATCCTTCATCACCTACTTAGGATGCATAACTAGGTAATCTCATCTGGCCTGACCTCTGAATCCACCTTAACAGCTACTAGCTATGCTGACTGAAGGAGGTCTGTTCAGCTGGCAATCAGGGTGGTGGATTATGACACTTCCAGCTCCCTCCCATCAGTGAGCAAGGCTGTGACAAGGAACTGCAACAGGGGTCCTGCTTCTGATTGCCACAGCCCCATTTATTTGTGGAAAGGCAATGGAAACATCCTCTTCCTCCTGCACTCTGATTGGTAGCTGAACAGACCTCTTTCACTCAATAGGAAGGGATGATCTGATCCATCTGAGGTCCTCCAGGATGTTGACCCCAGAAACCTCAGGAGTGCAGTGTAAACACTGTTGAAGTCTGGAAGAACAGGGCAGTCTTCATTGCCTGCCTAAGGCTCATTGCCTCCCTAGAGAGAATTCCATAACTGGGGCGATTTCTGCACTAGCTTGTTATAGCGCTATGATTCCACTTTCAACATCCTATGGAATCCTGGGGTTTGCAGTTTCGGGAGGGGCTGGCCGGCCCCTCCCGAAACTGCAAACCCCAGGATTCCATAGGATGTTGAAAGTGGAATCATAGTGCCACAACAGCCTAGTGCGGAAACGGCCTGAGGTGCAGCTACTAAAAAGACGCTAATTCAGTACCCATTAACTGAGCCTCTCTAGGTTGTGGACATGCACCAAAGGTGTCCAATGAAGATTATAAATTATGGACAGGTATATGTACAAGAAGATATGTCCTTGGGTATCCTAGGCCATTTCTGCAGATTACCTTATCCCGTGGTCTTCCAGTTGTGATCCCAGCAGTGCCTCTGCTGGGATGGGAGTGTGTCCCCAATGCTCCCCTCTGCATCGGACCGGCTTTCTGTGGAATAGAGTGCAATGGACACACTTCTTCCTTCCACAGTGCAGCCGGGCTCTTTCTCATGCTGCACTGGGGCAGGAAGTGCCTCCATCATGCTTCTGGGCCTTCCGCAAGGCAGGAAAGTGAGGGACGGTTGCTTTATTGGAGTCACTGATGGGGAAATCCCATCAATGATTTACTCCACGATTGTACCGGCTAGCAACAGGAGAAAGATGGGACTGTGATGACGTCTTGCAGAGGCGTTGTTGTGGTCCCGCTCCTCTCACATCCCCATGCCGGGACAGAGGCCCTTTTCGCATGGCATTTGCCAGGCAAAAGGGCGCCTGAAGTGTTGCGCGATTGTGAGGAGTGATCTGCATAACGCACTCACAATCGTGCGATGCTCCAGAGTCTGGCAGGTGCTGGTCGCGCACTTTTTCATTTTCAGCTTTCAGCCGAAAATGGTGTGCGATCGCACATCACTCCAGGGCCCCACACACACTTTCTGTGCATGCGGAGCCTCCAGAGCCGCGGCGGTCATGCTTCCTGCCCCAGGCTGCGCTGCAGAAGGAAGAAGCGGGGCTCTTGCGCTACCTGCTCGGGACCAGGCAGCTCGTGCGGAGCTGAAGCAGCGGGGGCGCGAGAGCCTCTTGCTGGAGGCTGCTCGCGTGATCCCCACACCCCAGTGCTGAAAAAAGGCAAGGTGTGGAAAGAGCCAGAGTCCCGAAGTGGAAAGGACCCTAGTCCTAAACGGTATAGGTATTTTGTAGATCAAAACCCAGCACTGAATTGTGCCTAGAAACAAATAAGAAGCCAACGAAGCTGGTCCAAGACAAGTATTGTATAGTCTGTAAAACACATTCCTGACAAAAGCATGTTATAGTAATTAAAAAAAAGAGAGAGAGATACCTTGCCAAGTCCTGCTGTGGTTTTATGCAAATATTTGCAATCACTTTCTTATTGGTTGTGGATATTTGAGGGGGGAAAGGTTCATACTATAATTAATATAAAGATTAAAGTTGCCTTTCTCTTTTGCTCACTTTGTAGTAACTGGTGTCTGGGCAAGAAATATTCCACCAAAAAAAAAAAAAAAAACCCCACACAGAAAGAAAGAACAAACCCTCAAAGGCAGCAGACAAGCTGCTGGCTTCCTTCCTCAGATATCAAGAATGTACTTGGTTTCTTCACACCGTGCCAGACAACTTAAGAGAGAGCCATTCAAAGACTCAAGGTTTGTGATTCTTGTTCACAATTTTCAGTCCACTTCAAATTTTGCTTTCTGAATGTCTACGTATGTTTTGTGGTGTTCTACACTGTTGCCTTTGTAATGTTGTTTTGTTTTTGTGTGCCTTCTAGCCATTTCTGACATATGATGATCCTAAGGTGAACATCCCATGGGGTTTCCTTGGCAAGATTTATTCAGAGAGGGTTTGCCTGAGAGAGTGTGACTTGCCCAAAGTCACCTAGCATGTTTCCATGGCTGAGTGGGGTTTTGAATGCTGGTCTCCCAGAGTCCTAGTCTAATAAACTGCAACAGCTCACCGGTTCTCTCTTTGTAATTTAGCTCTGCAAAAACTGTGTAAAGATTGAGTTGAGAATCACGAACTAGTCCTTGATTCTAACCTTACTTGTCTGGCAGTGAAGAGAGTGCACCCTAAAGTAATAAATCCTTCATTTCAAAACAAACCTACTTAACAGTCGGATGAAATTCAATGTTTTTTTTAACCTCACATATCTTCGGTGTATTTGTCAAATTTGCGGGGGCCGTTGTGAGGGCTGGGACATCCTTAAGGTACTAGCCAGCTTTTCAGAGTCATTGTAAGAGCTGGGATAATAGTTTGAGGTTGGTGGATTGTGAAGTCTGATTGTCTGACTGCTCCTGGTTGAATAGAAGAAGGCTGGAAAGAGGGTTCTGCTCTTGTTCGGAGTTTCTTTAATGCCAAATATACTTCAATTGTTTTGGACACATCTCAAGCCCAAAATGGAACTGTTGTTATCCCTCAGATAAGTAATGTCCCTTTTAGATAATCTCCCGGGATGGAGGTAGTGTACCTTTGGCTCACGATAACTTTCTTTAAAAGCTCTTGTTGGTAATTGTAGAGGTTATATTGTGGGGCGGGGGGGGGGCAAACTAAATATATTTTAAATGCACATTTGGCCTTTGTATGCTTGGTTTTTGTTTCTAAATAGCAGTGATAGAGGAGGGGGTCCTGACTGGAAGTCTGGTACAGGGAAAAGAGGATTTAACCCATTGCCACCTAATCTAGACTGGGCTTTTTACATCTGATATATTTGCCATATGAAGGAAATGGCTCTGGGTGGTAAACACATACTCACCAAAGACTGTTGTAGCACTTTAAATGCTAATCGATTTGTTACAGCAAGAATTTTCATAGAGTAAAGTCTGCTCCATCAGAGACACTAAATGTTAATCAGAATTGCAGGTATATATGGTAGGAAGGTACACAGTGGGGAAACAAAAAGGAAAAAAAAAATGCAGAAAGTACAGATAGTGATAATTAAGAACATTAACGTGGGATATTCACATCCATTCTGGTTACAGGTAAATAAGTTATCACACGTGTTGTGATATTAGTCTATTAGTCTAATTCAGTTCTCTGAGGATAGACTGGAGCTGCCTAATGAATTTAATTCGGCAACACTTTCTCACTCTGATCTCTCTTTGAAGTTTCTTTGCTTGGCAACAGTTATTTTCTGACCAGGAAGGTAGAAGTATTCTCCCATTGGTTTTGCATTCTACTAGTTCTGATGTGCCCTTTGCATCCATTTGGGGGGGAAAAAACGGAAAGGGGAGACGTGATAGCGGTTAATACAATGACGGAAAAGAGATTCCATCTAAGTATGAAGAAGAACTTCATGATGGTAAGAGCAGTTTGACAGTTGAATGTGCTTCCTCAGAGTGTAGTCGAGTGTCTTTCTTTGGAGGTTTTTAAACAGAGGCCGGATGGCCATGTGTTGGGAATGTTTTGATGGTGTATTCCTGCATGGCAGGGGGTTGGACTTGATGGCACTTATGGTCTCTTCCAGCTCTATGATTCTATGGCAGTGGTTCTCAACCTGTGGGTCCCCAGATGTTCGTGGACTTCAGCTCCGAGAAGCCCTGAGCATTTACCATAGTGGCTGGGGCTTCTGGGAGCTGAAGTCCACGAACATCTGGGGACCCACAGATTGAGAACCACTGTTCTATGGCCATTTCTGTACGGAGTTGCTGAAATGCATTACCTATGAGTTGTAGTCATTTCAGGGGCTGCAATTCCACACAATGTTGTAGCCATCCAGTAGCCAGCCCATCCACAAGCATCACTAGGATGCATTATTTGAACTATGGAAAAAAATTTGTCTTGCACCGCCTCATTTGCATACATCCCATCTGCTGCTTCAATGCAGAATTGTTAAAGTGCTTAACTGCACATTCAGAAAATGGTGGAGCTGGAAGTGGGCAGGTTGTGGGCTTTCCCAGCTCATCCCTTTTTTTTTTTTTAAAAAAGGAGGTCAATCGGTGCAATGGCATGGGAATGGACAAGCCTGCTGTAATGCAGAAGAGACAGTCCACTTCTATTCACATTAAGGCAGAGAAATGTGGAAGGCAGCATAGCTACTGCGCTTCCAGAGAACCCACCTTAATGATGCTACAATCCGCTTATGGGATCTTGTGGAGAAAGGGCCTATGTTTCTATGCATGGTGTTTAGACAATGGAAGACTGTTTTTCAGTCCCTTATATTGCTCGAATTGGCCTAATGAGTTCTTTGAAGCTCAGTGGTAGAGGATCCAGGCCTGATAGCAAGAGTGACTTCTTCATACAATGTCTAATTAAACTGTGGAATTCATTACCACAAGATGTAGTGGTAGCTCCCAACTTGCATGACTGTAAAAAGGGCGCAGATAAATTTATGGAGCATGGAGTGATCGGTGGCTTCAGGTATCAGACATGGGTTGCCTCTGTACGTTGGTTACTGCAGAACCCAAGATGGAGGGTGCAGTTGTGCTCATATCCTGTCTCTGTCCTTCCCATAGGCAAGTTGTTCTTGAGCACTGCGGGAACAGAATGCTGGATTAGCTAGACTTTCGGTATGAACCAGTATGTCGTCCCTTATGCTCTTACTCTTCTGCATAGAGTTTTGTCATCAGGGGCAAGCAGTGAATCTGTCACTCCAGGAGCTGTGAATCCACTGTCAACTTTACCACTCCTCCTCCTGCAGCTGTTCTAAATTGCATACAACGCTTTGCTCTTGCTGGAACTTAATGCCCCCCAAACTGGAGAATTTGCACCCTTGTCTTCTGAGTGGTGATGACCACCAACAACTGGAGACTCAGGACCCTCTGTGAGCTGTCATAACCAGTTTAACCAATAATGAGGAATGCTGGGAATGATAGTCTAACAATGGCTGGAGGGTTGCTCAGCTCCTACCCTGGATTTGTGGTCATTTCCGCACTATGCTCTTATAGTTTGATTATTCCACTTTCAACATTCTATGGAATCCTGGGGTTTGCAGTTTATGGAGCGGCCGGCCGGCCTCTCCCTAAGCTGCAAACCCCAGGATTCCATAGGATGTTGAAAGTGGAATAATCGCGCTATAAGAGCGTAGTGTGGAAATGGCCTTAGTCCCTTTTGAAGACATGTCGTCTAGAGGATGGAACAAGCTTGTTTTCTGCTGCTCTAGAGACTAGGACACTGAGCAATGGCTTCAAACCTCAGGAAAAGAGTTTCCATCTAAACATTAGGAAAAACTTCATGATGGTAAGAACAGTTTGACAGTGGAATACACTGCCTGGGAGTATTACCTCCTGTATTGCAGGTCTGACACAGAGGCCGTTTCTGTACTACGCTGTTACATTGCCGTCGTTCCACTTTCAACACCCTGTGGAATCCTGGGGTTTACAATTTAGGGAGGGGCTTTTAGAATTCTTAGCCAGAGAGCTCTTTGGCCTCAGTAAACTACAAACCACAGAATTCCACAGGATGCTCAAAGTTGAATAATAGCACTGTAACAGTGTAGTGTGGAAATGGCCTGAGAAGCAGGATTGACTGGATCACTTCAAAAGAGACCTTCCTCCTCTGCTATTTTGCAGTTGGATCACACACCACGGGATAACACACTTTCTCAGACGAGATAAAATAAAAGGGCACCAAAGCATATCTTTTAAAAATAATTCTCAACTCAGAATAATATTAGTAATAGTTAATGCCCACAATAATACCCTCAAGCTCTTTCTTTCCTAAAAGTGAAACAAGGAAAGGAATTGGCTAGTGCTGTCTTATTGTGTGGGTGACATCCTACTAATTGTTATAACAGTTTTTAAAACCAGATTCTAGATACAAAAGGAAAATGATTCTCCTTCACAGCATACATCTTCCCATCATAACTAGAAGGTAAAATGACAAGAAGGAATTCTTAGTTTGACCTGGAGTTCAGGGTGTTATTGCATTGTCTGCCATATGGCATCCAGTGCTTTTCCCAGAATCATAGAGTTGGAAAAGACCACAAGGGACATTGTGGCCCAACCCCCTGACATGCAGGAATATACCATCAAAGCATTCCCAACCAATGGCCATCCAGCCTCTGTTTAAAAACCTCCAAAGAGGGAGACTCCACCACACAACAAGGAAGCACATTCCACTTTTCCTGAAGTTTGAAATCATTGCTCCATGTCCTAGTCTCCGGAACAGCAGAAAATAGGCTTGCTCCATCTTCCACATGACATCCCTTCAAATATTTCAGCATAGTTATCACGATATATTGCTTCACAATGCATCAATGAACAATCCTACCCTACAACTGTCTGGATTTGGCAGAGACAGTCCCAATTAATCCTCTGTTGTCTCACTTTTTCAGCTGCTTTTAAAATGCCCCAGTTTCTCTCTCCTCCTCCTCTACTTTCCCCCTTTGTCCTCAGTTGGCTTTACTTGCCACAAACTGAATTCAAAGTGCAAAAGCCACTTCAAATCTGTGATAGGTAGAAGAGTGGAGAAAGTAGGATTTTGTCCTTCCCATTAGGTTCAGCCAAAAGCAAACTGATGTAACCTTTCCTAGCTTGTGTGTTCTTTCTCCTTTATAATGTTTGCCATCTTGAGTACTGTACATTGTAAGGTTGCTTGGCCACACGTGTCCTGGTTTTCATCTGGGAAACGCTGGAGGCTGTATAAGTACGTGCAATGTGAACAAGAACTTAGCCGGTCTCTTTAGCTTGTTCATGGAATGGAAAGAGAAAAACAGCTCATTTTTTAAATGAGAGATTGAGAAGTCACACCATTAGAAGAAGATCTGCCCAGAGTTTGGAAAAGTTGTTTCTGCAGACTATAACTCTAGAATCCCGCAGAAGGAATAGTCCAACAAAGTCCATGGCCATTCTGCACTAGATTCTTACAGTGCTATTATTCCACTTTCAACATCCTATGGAATCCTGGGGTTTGCAGTTTTGGAAGGGGCCTTTGAGGCCTCTCCTTAAACTACAAACCTCAAGATTCCATAGGATGTTGAAAGTGGAATAATAGCATTATAAGAATCTAGTGCAGAAATGGCCAGTGTTTTGAAAGTTTGGGTTGTTGATGCAATGTCTCTGAACTGAAAGTTTCAGTGACACCCAGGATAACAAACTGGTGGTCTCCCACGAGCTGAATTCTACCCACGTACAGCCAATGGGTACTAGACCCAGGTCTTACATGAAGTATTGAGGTTACATCATAGACTGCAATGTCACACGAGGTTTAATCAACTCAGTTGCAATAAAGTCACTGAGGTTTTATCATGCTTGTATCTAAATACCCTAAAGACGTCAGATCCTCTCTGATCTTGGAAGCTAAGCAGGGTCAGCCTTGGTTAATAGTTGGAGGGGAGACCACCAAGGTGTTGTAGGCTATATTTCAGAGGAAGGAACTAGCAAAATCACCTCTGAGTATTCCTTGCCTAAGAAAACCTTATGAAATTCATGGGGTCACCATAAGTTGACAAGTGACTTGAAAGTATGTGCATTCATATACCATAAACAGCACGCACACACCCTTTGCTGAGACGTTAGGCAAGCCTTCATTTTGGAGAATCACCATACAACTCCATCCATTCCATTGCATTTGATATTAAAATACTGTCCTTTGGTTATCAGCAAAATGACAAGAAATGAAAACATGCTTAGCAGTCCCATTGGCTGGAATATTCTGAGAACGGTTGTCCAAAAAGGAACTTTTTCCATGCTCTTACAAGATTCAGTGTTCTCAGTGCTACATCCTGCAGTTCTTAGTGCTACATTCTGCAGTTATCAAGTGATAACATATATGAACTGAGCCACTGTTAAGTTGCTATATAAATTCTCATCAGCACCATGAAAGTACATCCAACATTTGGCACCCGGACATTTTTAAATGCTAAAAAGTCACTTTGCAAGTTAAGCAACGCTACTGAGGGCATTTGTTCAGCAAGAACCCCTTTAGCTCTATCATTTTCTTCTTAATATATTTATAGGTCATCATGCTGGCTCACAGTTGCGCCTGGATTTCCTGTGTGATGCTTGCATGTTACATCACGTTACAGGTGTTTGGTCAAGGTAAGGAGAAATCTCAACCTTTTTTTCCCAATCATGTACCTAGGTGTCATGATCCAGTTGATTTGACTGCTTTACCAATTATAATTGCCCAGAAGTACATCTGGATTTGGACGGGCAGACTGACTGAAACCCCCACTATCTTTCATTCTCCCTCCTCTCTCCTTCTTCATTTATAGTATGGAAATTCTCTTAAAACAAGATGGAGGAAGAGCAGTCAGTCAAATATCTAGGGCTACCAATATCAGTAGTCTATTTGCTGTATTTGCTAGGACCCCGGAAGATGAAGTCCAGTGGTTCTGGTGGACTAAAAGTTCACCATCCCTGTCTTAAATAGGGGAATGCATATGCAGCCCCCACAGCCCTTCTTGTTGCCCTTGACCTCACCTGCCCGCCTGGACTTCATCCCAAATGTCCCATTTGACTTTTCTCCCTCCCATATCAAGGGCAAACCAGATATTGATTTCCAAGGGCTGTACATGCCCTGCCTGTGTGTTTTGGGGAATGTGAGAAATAGTAGAGTATCTTACAACTAGAGTAATTAGTGTTTCCAAGCAGAAGAGGAGCAACAACAAGTCCCACACCACCACTCCACACATACAGAGGCTAGCAGAGAAATAAAACAGACCAAGGCCATTTTGACACTACACTCTTATAGTACTTTTATTCCACTTTCAACGTTTTATAGAATCCTGGGGTTTGCAGTTTAGAGAGGGGCATTTAGAATTCTTAGCCAGAGAGCTCTTTGGCCTCAGTAAACTACAAACCCCAGAATTCCTCAGGATGTTGAAAGTGGAATAATAGCGCTATAACAGTGTAGTGCAGAAATGGGATTACTATATGAGAGATGGAGAAAAGCTTCTCTCTTTCCACCTTTTCCAAGCCTCATTTTATTTGCCTTTATTCTGTCTCTCATTTGGTCCCTGACATTTATCCATTCCATTTTTAATCCTACCTGCTCTGTCTCCCTCTCTATTCTTCATCTTTATGTCACAGCTCAACAATGCGCCATTGAAAGGAGCACAGCACATTTGCATCCTGGATAACAGGGGATGTTGGCTTAACCTCTTTGCGGTCACATTTAGCTGCCAACATTCTTGGTTCTTCGTTTTGGGGATCCCTGAGGGACAGCTGAGAACTGGGCAGTGCAAGCTGAGTTGAAAGCAGCCTCTTTTTTGGATAAGGAAAAGAATCCTCTTTTTGTTCTGTCTACTGTCCCTGTCTTGCGGGGGATGCAATTGGATCCTGTGAATTCTCTTCTGAGGGAAGAGCGGCCCTTCTTTTCTGCTTTGGCCGTGGCGGCCTGTGAATCTCAGCTTTGTTTCGTCCCACAACATAATTTCCTTGGAGGAAGCTGGAAGAGTTATCTCTAAAAGGTTAAATCACACAGATGTGGGTCTGAGTCAGTTGTTGTCGGTCGTTCTCAGAGAACCAAGGGACATAGGAAGAGCCCTGCTGGATCGAGACCAAAAATCTGTTTTGGTTGTCGTGTGTCTTCGAGTCACTTCTGACTTGTAGAGACCCTAAGCCAAACCTATCATGGGGCTGTCTTGGCAGAATTTACTTAGAGGGAGTTTGCCCTTGCCTTCCTTTGAGGCTGAGAGAGTGTGACTTACCAAGCTCACCAATAGGCTTCCATGGTTGAGTGGGGATTTGAAGCCTGCTCTCCAAAGTCATACACCACTGCTCAGATTGTATGCACTATTGAAGTCAATACTGGACTTTAAATCCCCTTTGCATCAAATGAGATTCTGGGGAAAAAACTATTATTGAAGGTTATATTATATACAATATTATATATTTGGAAGACAATTTATATCTACGGTAATAGGCAGGGGTATGGTTTATGATTCCGTGACTTGGGGAGGTGAGGGCTGAAGGGAGGGATAGAAGAACAAATATAACCTAAATTAGGATACTTGTTTAGGAAGAAGGGATCACTATATGTATTATGGCTATCATTGTTATTATAAAAAAAATTAAGAAAGAAAGAAAAAAGTAAGCTTGGGAATTGAGCACTTGAAAGGAGAGAAACATCAGAGAGATATGATGCTTCTCTTCTCTCTGGGAACTTCCAAAGTTTGACACAAATGCATTTTTGAGAGATGCCAAGCAGGGAGGTTATACAGAATATCAGGAAAGCCACCTCCAAGTTCCATGTCAAGAAATTAACTGGGCTGGCGATTGAACTTCAACAATACCTACACCATATGTGAAGCCATCCAGGCTAGTTTAAAAACAGGTATGAAGAATCACACTGAGTGTTGGAAAATGGCTCTCAGAAGCTCAGACTACTGGAGAGGCACTCCTTCAAATACTGAGATCTCATGCCATTTAAGGTTTTAATTGTCATCATCAGCACCTTGAATTCAGAGCTATAACGAACTGGCAGCCAGTACGACTCCTTTAAGACCAGTGTCATGTGTTCCCTACGTGGTATGCCAGTTATCAGTCTTGCTGTTTCATTTTGCATTAGCTGCAGCTTTTGAGGAATCCTCGAGGGCAGTCCCACATAGGACACATTGCAGTAGCCTAATCAGGAAGTTACCGATGCGTGGAGTACTTCCTGCCCAGGAAGGGCTGTAGTTGGCACACCAGCCAAACCTGATGCCAAACATTTTGACTCAGAGTCCACTTGGCCTCCAGTGACAGAGATGAGTATAAGAATACTCTCAAGATACACACCCACACGGTCAAGCGAAGTTTACCCTCATCCACAGCAGGTAACTTAACCAGTTCCTAGACCTGAGGACCACAAACCCACAGGAGTCTCTGTGTTACTGAGATTCAGCTTCAATTGACTGGCCCTCACCCAACCCGTCACAGCATTCAGGCACTGGTCTAACACCTCCACAGCCCAACCAGTTCCAATCTCAACCAATTTCATTTCTGAGAGAGTTCTCACTTTCTCATAGAATCATAGAATCATAGAAATGTGGAGTTGGAAGCGACCCCAGGGGCCATCCAGTCCAACCCCCTGCCATGCAGGAAAACCCTCAAAGCACTCCCGACAGATGGCCATCCAGCCTCTGCTTAAAAACCTCCAAGGAAGGAGACTCCACTACACTCCACTGAGGCAGCATATTCCACTGCCGGACAGCCCTGACCATCAGGAAGTTCTTCCTGAGGTTCAGGTGGAATCTCCTTTCCTGCAGCTTGAATCCATTGCTCCTCGCCCTGGTCTCTGGAGCGGCAGAGAACAAGCCCTCTCCCTCCTCTACATGGCATCTCTTCAAATATTTAAACATGGCTATCATGTCCCCTCTTAACCTTCTCCTCTGCAGACTAAACATACCCAGTGCTCTAACTCTATCCTCATAGGGCATGGCTTCCAGGCCCCTCACCATTTTGGTCGCCCTCCTTTGGACTTGCTCCAGCTTCACCAGGTCCTTCTTGAATTGGGGTGCCCAGAACTGGACACAGTATTCAAGATGAGGTCTAACCAAAGCAGAGTAGAGTGGTACCAGTACCTCCCTCGATCTAGACACCATTCTCCTATTGATGCAACCGAGAATTGCATTGGCTTTCTTGGCTGCCGCATCACACTGCTGACTCATGTTCAGCTTGTGGCCTATGAAGACTCCCAGATCCCTTTCACACGTACTGCTATCCAACCACGTGGCCCCCATCCTATATTTCTGTATTCCATTTTTTCTACCTAAGTGTAGGACCTTACACTTCTCTCTGTTGAATTTCATTTTTTTAGCCGTGGCCCAGCTCTCCAATCTATCCAGGTCATTTTGAATTTTGATCCTGTCCTCTGGTGTATTAGCAACCCCTCCCAATTTGGTGTGATCCTTGAGCCCCTCCCTAAACTACAAACCCCAGGATTCCATAGGATGTTGAAAGTGGAATAATAGCACTATAACAGCCTAGTGCAGAATTGACCTGAGTCTATAACTCAACAAAAATTAAATGAGTGCGTGTGTATCTGCCCCCACCCCATTTCCCCTCAATCTGTAGGTATTGAGTCAGTAGGTGCCTACGTTGCAAAACAGACTGCTAGTACAAGCAGGTGCCCTGCTGCTCTTCCTGAGTTATTAGCTGTCATGGGCTGTTAGTTACACTTTCTGAGATTTTGCATTATTCAAACAGGTGTCCTTGAAGCTGCCAGGTGTACTAGCATACTCTCAGCAGAATCTACAGTCTCTGGAATTGCTATATCTCTCCAAAAATTTGAATGTAAACGCATATTTTGGAATTCCAGGCATGACATTGATCCTCCTATCTTTTAAGAATTGGATGCCTTTGACATTCTGCTTTGGCAAAACTATTGTCTTTTTGCCCACCCATCTCTAAGGGAAACCCAGTCATTTAAGTCTCCATTCACACAATCAACACAATTGAGTTAAAGTGAGATGTATAGGTTTGTACAATGGTGCCCATGCTAGAGTACCCCAAAAGTACATTTCTACCTATACCTTAAAAGATGTTGACATTTCTCTTCCAGGGTCAAACCGGCTGAAGCTAACAGTCTTGTCGGAAGACAGGTTGCAGATGAAATGGAAAGAAACAGAGGGAAACACAAATGGGTACAAAGTTCGTGTGAAGCCCATGGCAGGTGCATGATGAGAAGATATGGGAATGCAATTGTTCTTGGGAGGATACAGATTCTAGATGCACTTGTTTTGTAAATGCAAAGAAATTTTAATTCCACGAAGGTCCCAGGTTGAGCTTCAGGTTTCATAGGATCCCAGGCAAATCTCCCCCTCTCCCTGTGCTTGGGGAGCTTTCAAGGCTGTAAGGAATGTTCACAAATTTTCTCATCTTTGACATGTTAAAACAGCTGCCATGATTTCCCCCACTCCCTTAAGCAAGGGTTTAAGTTTAAAGGCATGGGGAGAAGGAGTTCAGCACAAGCTTGAGGGCTGCAATGCCATTCATGGATTACAGTTTTCCCTTCTCTAAGCTACATTAACACAGTCTTTAATTTAACATAAATAAATAAATAAATAAATAAAGTTATGAAATGAAAAAAAAAAGGTCTTGCACACTTTTACATTTGAACAGACAACTGTGGATTCGTGCAGGAGATACAAATTTCTCTATCTAGCATTTTTCCTTCCTTCAAAGAACAAACCCATTGACCTCATGAAGACCTTACAGATTTGTAACTGTTATTTTTGCATCCAAGTACCTCTAAAATGTCTCTGTTGCTTTTAGGAAACTGCTAATTTACAGCAAGTTTCTCTAAGCTGATGTTGCCCTCTGGAAGGGTTGAGCTCCAACTCTCATCCTTCCATCATCATGATGGAAACTGTAGTAAAACGTGTCTGAAGAGTGCAAGGTTAGGGGAGGTTGGTTCATAATTTGCTGTGAACTCTGCACTCAACAGCAGAATGACCCAGTGGTTTTAGAGTTTGCTATGTACACTCAAATTATTACCTCTCCTTTTTAAGATTTAAGCAAATCTGGAAAATGTGCTGGCATGTCATTCCAGCACCTTAAGCTAATAATACATTTTCAAAATTAGATATAAACCTATTTTGGATGTATTCCAAGATTTCAGTGGGCGCTATGACATTCCTGATGTGTGAAGTAGATTCCTAGTAATGCAATTAACCAATTGTTTAATCATGGTTATCTTTTTTTTAAAAAAAAGATATGTTTCACAAAGGAATGAAAGGTGTTAATATTCATGTCTATCATGTCAATGGTAAAAGGCAAAAACTGTGTCAGAATCTAAGGATTCCCTAGGATTAAAGCAATGCTCCATCTAATTTACTTCTGAGTCAAATGTTCTCTCTGATTTTTATCTAAAATGTAGAAATCTGGGAGGAGCAATTCTGACAGAAAAGCCATCACTTCTTCCATTTTTCATGATAGCTTGCGACTGCTGAGAAATTTTCTTTCCTGTGTCTCCTGCCCTTTCGATAGGTTTTTCCCCCTTATTTAATTTCTCGTTGAATGATCCCAGCCAATGAAGAATCATATGCTCTATGTAATGGTATTACAAATCTATATAGCTTTATGTTTCTATTGGCCATTATTATATGTTCATTGTTTTTATGAAACAAGAATTTAAGGCATTTAATGGGAAGAAAAGAAAAGAAATAATGTTGTGCTGACATTAGAGACAAGGGATGTTAAAAGTTAAAAGAAAAGTATGTTTTGTTGATTACATGGATGATCTTAGACAATCAGGGATCGCTCTAAAAATGGAATTGTTTCCCAACGCATTTGCAGTGATATAAGGCTGACCCTTTCTGGACCACACCATCTCCGCCATGTTAAAATACCTATGTGTTTATTTCATTTACATTTCATACTAAGAACATAGAGAAGGACTGGAGTATATGCTTTCAGATTTCACAGAGCTTTTTGCATGTGGATCAGTTTGCAGAAGAAGAGATCCCACACCATCCTGCTTGACTATTTGTGTATGACCAGGCAAGTTTACTGGTCACATTACCTTTCAGTTTACAGTCCTTAAATTGAGTTTCTGGAAGAGAAGTAAAAAGTTAGGCAAATCAGAGAGCAATTCTATGCTTCCTGGGAGGACAGCTAGAAGGCCCTAGCATGCTATAGACCTCTCTACAGAGGATGAACTTTTTACATAATCAAGGTACATGTTTACATCACCACCTCAGTTTTGGATGATATTCATTAGTCCTCTCTTTTACCTATCACAGGTGATTCTGAACAGGAAGTCATGTTGAAAACCAAGACAGCTAAAGTAACAGTGGGGGGGCTGAGTCCCACAAAAGAATACACCCTACAAATCTACATCTTGAATGGTTCTCAGGAAGCCCTCTTTGTCAAGAGGAAATTTGTGAGTAAGTGCGGTTTTTGATTTCTAGACGTCTTAAATGTGTTGTATATTTGTCTATAGGAGTTGCAAGGCCGGGTGTCTTTGTACGGCTTTGCCTTTGCTAGATTATACTTCAGTTTGAAGACTATAACAAGTTTCAGGAATATAACAAGACTGACTTGGTTGTGCAATTGTTTGTCCTTGGCCAAACAATCAGGATTGCTACCAGAGAACTGGCCAATACCAACAAAGCATTGACACTAACACTGGCAGTAGAATCTAGACCCAAGGGACCAATAATGTAAGAGGAGTCCTGCTTGATCAGACCAAGGGCTTATCAAGCCCAGCCTTCTGTTCCCATAGAGACCCAGCAGATGCCTGTAGGAAGCCCACATGCAAGATGTGAGAGTAATCATATTTCCACAGCAAATAGTACTGAAAGGCATATTGTTTCTGCTATGGGAGCTAATACCTAGCCATGATGATTAGGGATATAATTCTGTGCTAATTTTATTCTCAAAGGAAAGAATCAATACTTTCAGCAATTTTCTTCTTGCAGCAAGAAAGTCTGCAAATACTCTCTTTGAAAACAGTGAAGTTTTTAAAGAGAATTTGCAGTTTGGAACTTTGTGCAACTTTCCCCTTTTTTTACATAGAAAACAGCATTTTCTACACAGGTGATAGTGTTTTTGTACAAAAAAGTTATTTTTTCTGTGCAGAAAATGCTGTTTTCTATGCAAAAGGTGCAAATTTTATGCAATATAAGTATTGAATGGTAACTATTCTAATCAGTCTAGGATTCTTCTCATTGGGGTTTGATCATTTTTCAAATATTTTTGAAGACTATTTTTGAAAAGTATTGCCACCCCTAATCATGAATAGTAGCCATGGACAACCTTATCTTCCATAGGAACCAATATAGGTACTTGTTCAAGAAAAGGAAGGCAGAGAGCAATGAAGGAAATAAATAATATAGGAGTGTTTGCTGGCTGGGGAGTTCTGAGGGTGATAAAGCAGAATAGCAGCTTTTCCAAAAGCTTGGAATTTCCTATCTCAGCTTGTGTAAATCCATGCAAAGCAGGAGTTGCTCACACATCTTTTACTTGGTTGACTTCATGACTATTTCTGATCCACTCACATTTTGGCTGTTTACAGTTGAAGAACTGAAGAACCTCTCCCAAGCAAGAAATAACAGGCGGCATCCCACAAGCCCCCCAGAAAAGGCAGAGACGTCACTGGGGATCACTACAGCTCAATATATCCTGGAGACGTATACCACTTCACCAGCTGACAGTGAAATGTCAACTCTGATAAGTACGTGTGGAACTAAACCTGGGCCAAAGATTCAACATTTAGAATTTCAGGCTATTACTTTGAGGTTGGATTTGAAGCCAAAGAAGAGGGTGAAATTCCTCTTCCTGTGATGCAGCTTTGCAGTGCAACAGGTTCTGGAGATGTGAAGCAAAATTCATCAGCATCCCTTCCACTCTTTGGCTTTCATGGAAGGAAAAATGACTAAACATCATGACTTAACCCACAGTCTTCAGACTATAAGCCAATCATCATTTTTGGTCCCTTCCAAGGGTCTCTAAGATTCTGCTGCTAACACTGATACTGCTGAAATTCAGCAGTGTGGCAGGAACACATACTGCACTTTTTCCTTTTAAACATAGTGCATTTTTTCCTTTTTGAACAAGGAACACTTGCATTAAAACAAGATGTACAGAGCACATTGGGAGGATACAGCTTGATGGGGAGCCACTTGTTCATCTCAGCTTCTAGAAGCACTAACTGGCTCCAAAACAAGGTGTATGATGCCTGTGTACTTTGTTTAATATGGGAGCACCTTGTTTAAAGTAAAAAAAAAAAAGTGTTGTTTGCAAATAGGGTGGCAACGTATGTGTGGGTGTGTGGTTTCCATAAGCTGGGTGTGTGTGTGGCAATGCAGCTCTCCAATTCCCAGAGGTTGCCCATCCCTACTTTATTTCATGATATAGTATCATTCTGATGGATGTTTTGAGGAAAAGAAGCAACAAGTAAGGAGTGAGGAAAGTGCCAATGAACTTCATATCATGACCCAATTTACTCCTATGAGTCCCTGAAAATCCCCAAAAGGCATCTCAGTGTTCACAGCTTATGAATGTAGGAATATTCGGTATCTCTAGAAAGCAGAGTTCAGCAGGAATAGAGTAATATGAGCTTCTGGTACAGTCTCTCTTTTGAGATAAAAAAAAGAAAAAAAGTTGTCTCAAGAAATCCATCTTAAGATATGAAAAGACAGAGGAAAAAAAGTTGGCCTGCACTTGGTTACAAGAGCCTCTCAAAGTTGAATCTCATGTGTGGGGCTAAGCTAAAAGCCATTACTATGGTCAGAGTCCCATGGATGCTTCCTTCCTAGACAAAGGGCATAAAGAAACTAACTTCTTGAGGGAGAGATTGAGAGAGAGGAAGTCACCTCAACAGGTAAGAAGGAAGCAAAAGGCTGGAGTACATAGACCAAAGAAAGATACAGAGAGGTGAAGCAAAGAGCGGGTGTTATCTAGACTCCCCTCTCTCACCGCTTCACACAAGCATTGATGCCTCTTTGCTTCCAACCATGAAACGGGCTGCGGGGTGTGTGTGTGTGTGTGTGTGTGTGTGTGCACGCATGGGTTATTTTAGCCCTGCAGTCACTGAAAACGCATCAAGGTCTCCATGCTGAATCTGGCAGGAAGGCAACACAGCCTTGCTGAGCAGATTACACTGTGCAATTTAAATTCATTTAAGATAATACCTGCTAATTATGTTGACTAACCAGCAGAAGAGCTGGGCGCTGTTGGAATATGGCTTGTTTTCTTTGCTGCGATGCAGGTTTCATGGCACTGACTTTGGACCTCTTTGGCTTTGTTCATTACAGAAAAGAATCCAAACACACAGACATAAGCTTCAGATTCTGAAATAAATATTCATTATTTCAGTTTTCAGGCAGAAGGATCAGCTCCGGAAAACCCTTTCTTTAGTTATTTAGCCTTTAGACTTCCAAATAACTGAAGTCCACAGACTGATATAGGGATAGAAAACCATACAAAACATGGGAGTAGGCTGTCTGAAGGACTGTATTTCCCCTTAGAAGTCTTGCCCAGCTTTAACTCAAGACTTAACTCAAGATTTAAATATCCAAAATTGATTCAAATACCTTGGATAGCTCCTTTAAAGCACATTCGCTTCACTATGGACATGGCAGCCTCTCTTTGTCCTGGTTGGAGACCCAGTTGTTTAGGCAGATATTTACTTGAAGAATTTTACACAATGTTTTATCTGCCGAATCTGCTTTATTTTAGTGTCATACTTTTGGAATTTTATTGTATTTCATGAATGGTTTTAGCTACTTGCTGCCCCGAGGGATGTGTGTACGCTTTCCCCATTCAACACATTTTCCAAAATAGTTTCCAGACCGTTTCCTAAGGCAGTCCATCTATGGCATGTTGCAGCACTGAAAGATCAGGCATGCCACCTTCAGACACAGCCTCCATTAGTCAGAATGGCACCAGCCAATCAAAGAGATTGAGTTCATACGTATGGGCTTATTTTTATTCTTGTGATGTTTTGAAACATAGGAAGGGATGAACCGGACAAGAAAAGGCAAAAATCAACTGTTCTGAAAGAGGTCAGTGAACGTATGATGAGTGCGGCGCCAACACTGATGCCAACCACCTTGACGACTACAACATCGACTCTGGCAAGCCAAATACAATTTGAACTAGATTACCCGGCCCAAGAGAAGACAACCAGAGAAAGCTTAAGGAGAGGTGAGTTTTCCTTCTTTTGTGCTTCATTGTTATTGCTATTTTGCCACCATGAGGGTTTCAACCCACGGTGACCCTATGATAAGGGACCTCCATGAGCTCTGGCCATCAGACTTGCAGACTCAGGGCCGTGGCTTTCTTGATTGAATCAATCCACCTCTACTGCAGTCTCTCTCTTTTCCTATTGCCTTCTACTTTTCCCTGCATTATCATCTTTTCCAATCAGTCATGTCTTTTTGAGATATATTCAAATACAGTGGCCTCAATTTAGTTATCCTGGCTTCTAGGGAGAGGTCAGGCTTGATTTACTGTAGAACCTGCTGATTTGTCTTCTTTGCAGTCCACGGGACCTGTAGAACTTTCCTCCAGCCCCACATTTCAAATGTGTTGTTCCTCTTCCACTCAGCCTCCAGCTTTCACTACCATATAGAAACTGGAGGGAAATACTACAGCATATATGAATCTGATTTTTTGGTATTTAATGATATAAAGCACTGGTGATGACCTTTAAAGCCCTAGATGGGTGAGGAGGCCCTTCTCTCCATCCCACCACCTTCACAGGTGCATCTGGTGGGAACACAGGAGATGGCCTTCTTGGTGGCTGCTCCCAGGCTTTGGAACTCCTTTCCCAGAGGAGTCAGGCTGGCACCTTCCCTGCTGCCTCTCCGCAATCAGGTAATGACATTTTTATTCACACAGATATTCGACGTGTGATTATATGTGACCTGTCTGATATAACATGCTGAATACGGTGTTGCTGTTGAATGTTTGAGGCTTTAATTATTGTTTTAATTTTTTTTATTGTTTAATTATGTTTCAATTGTTTCGTTTTCTATGGGTTTTAAGTATGTCTTTTTAATTGTCGTAAGCTACTTTGAATCCCATCTAGGGAAAAAGTAGAGTATACATGATGATCATGATCATGATGATAATAGTATCTTTGTATGAAGTAAAGGAAAGTGGGAGGAAGAGAGAGAAACTGGGACATTTTAAAATCAGCTGAAAAAGTGGAACAATGGAAGATTCATTTGGATTCTCCCAGCCACTTTCCCCCCGTTGCCCTCAGCATACCTCAGCTGCTGCACATTGAGTTCAATGTGGAAAAGTAGCTAACTCAGTAGGAAGAGAGAAAAGAATGGGATGGAATATTTCCCTTCCCTGCAGAAACAGGCAAAAGCAAACTACTGCTACCTCTCCTGTCCCTGAGTTAGCCCAAATGGCCAAATTAACATGGGTTCTAAAAGATAATCCAATGGAAGACTTCCTGAAAGACTGGAAACATTTTATTGACTTTTGAGCAATAAGAAATCTGACAATGTAGTCATCTGTGATTATGATTATTAGTAATTAGCAGGATTATTTGGCTGGATTTGTAATAGTAGAATAATATCTTTTTTTCTTTTTCTTTTCATTATAGTTAGTACTAGTGTATATACCCAAGTTTTTATTTTCTCATAGGTAATTGTTAGAAAAATTTGAGATCCCGCGTTTTTAATTCCCATGTCTTGTCTAGTACCTGTAACTTTTCCCCATATTCCCCAATCCAATCTATATTCAGAGTTATTAACATAGAGAGGTTGGTTATTAATCTGTATTAACATACAGATGTTGGTTCTCTGAGGGAATACACCGCCCTCCTCCTTGCTGCTAGGCCTCATCTCCATAGCAACCAGCCTATTCAAGACAGACACAGTTGACTGTGGCCCAAGAGCTCTCTGGCTGAGAATTCTAAAGGCCCATCTCTAAACTGCAAATCCCAGGATTCCATAGAATCCTCTTAGGCAGCCAATCATATGAGGTATTCTTGGCTGACACAGACAAACAAACAAACTTTGGCTTTTATAAGTTAGTAGATCGGGGCAAGGTCAGAGCCCTACTGCGTTTTATGTCTTTTCTTTCTCTCTCTTTTTCTTTTCTCTTCATTTCTTTTTTCTTTCTTTTTTTTAAATCATTTTATTGAAATTTCACAAATAAAACAAACAATTGTTATTGCTATTTCACATGAACTATTTCTTGCTTCTTCCAGACTGATCTAGATTTCATTTTCAATATCTCTTAAGTAGTTATAACATTGTACTGCATTTTCCAGTCATTTAGTATGTAGGTTCGTTGCATTTCATTTTCCATATTTCCGCTTCATGATATCAACCATAATCATCTCAGTTAATTTTTCCACAAAATACCATGAATTATAAACTTCTATCAAACTTCACCCAGCCATCGCCCACAATTTGCCATTCTTTCTGAATTTCATCATCTGATTTCCCTTTCAGTCTTTGAGAAACTATATCAGCATTTTTGTTTTCAATAAAAGCCCCCACCATTGCTCAATTGTAGGTATTTTCTGTGTTTTCCATACCTTTGCATATTCAATTCGTGCTGTCGTTATCATGTACAATAGTATTCTCCAATGTTTCTTTATACTCATGCCTTCTACTAAATCTATCATATTCAACAAATACATTTCAGGAATCATAGGCATCTGTAACTTCAATATTTCACATATCCTGTTATGTATCTCACACCAATATTTCTTAACTTTTGAACAAGTCCACCACATATGATATATCGTGCCCATCTCTTTTGAACATTTCCAACATAGCCCAGTACCTGTATTATATATCTTTTGTAGTTTATCTGGTGTCAAATACCATCTATAAAACATCTTATAATAATTCTCTTTTAAATTCTGGGCAACTCTAAATTTATTCGTCTTTTTCCAACTCTGTTCCCACAAGTCCAATTGAATTGTGTGACCAATATTCTGTGCCCAGGAGATCATGACTGCTTTAACTGTTTCTTCATACATCTCCAGATGCAATATTTCCTGAGTAATTTGAGCTAATAGATGAGGAGGATTATCAAATAGTCGTTTGATCACTCCAGTCTTTTCCTTTATTTCAATTCCATATGTCTTCAAATCCATCTGGAACCTTTCGGTTAACTGCCTATAAGGAAACCAATTTAGAACTGTTCCTTCTTGCTCTAACTTGTCTCTTGATTTAAGCTGAAGACCATTCAATTCTGACCTCTCTATTATGTCATCATATCGAAGCCACTTTTCAGATGTAGTCCATCTACCAAAGAAAGCTTCTTGCGGGGAGACCCAGGAGGGCAGCTGCCTAATCTTTCTAGACTTGTAATCGTCCCAAACTTTCAAGAGCAATTTTCTGATATAGTCTGAGGATCTGAGGATGGGATGGCATGCCTATACGTTTTATGACAAAGCAAAAGTAGATAAAGATTTCACAAATCATTGTATCATTATATCAGAATTTCTTCTTTCTTTTTTTTAAATGTTTATTACTTTGTGAATTAGATTGTTAGTGTTAAAAATAAATAAATAAAAAGGAAAAAATCAAGAAAGGCAAAGGCAAACCCCCTCTGAGCCAGCCTTGCCGAGAAAACCCCATGTTAGGTTTGCCTTAGGGTTGTCCTAAGTTGGAAATGACTTTAAGACACACAACAGCAAAAAAAGAAAAGAAGAGAAGAAAAGCTTGTTGCACAAGGCCCAAATGCTGAAATCACCCCTTCTCACAACCATGAACAAGACTTGTTCCACTGAACTTGGGATCCTATGTAAAGCATTTAAAAGGATCCAACTGGGCCTGTGCTTATCTTCCTCTAAATCATGATTTTATGTGTGCTACTTTTCCATGGTAAAATCATGCTCAAATGGGCTTACAGTAACATGGGGGGGGGGATTTGCATGCCATAAAACAGTAGCATTTCCAGATAATTCAACAAAAGTTATCATTCAGTTGTTATCAGTTAAGTTATCATTTAACAGTCTTACTCAAATAATCACGATTTCAATAAACCTCTCACAGCAATAAATATATGCTAAGATTAAGCAACTCATGAAAAATTCTAAAGCTACAGTTCTAATCTGTCACAGCTAGAGGCTTTCCAAATATTTTCTGCAGGCAGGTTTAAATAGCTTGGTTATAGCCCCAAAACTAGGGTCATTTCCACACTACACTGTTACAGTGCTATTATTCCACTTTCAACATCCTATGGAATCCTGGGGTTTGCAGTTTAGGGAGGAGCATCTTTGGCCTCAGTAAACTACAAACCCCAGAATTCCACAGGGTGTCAAAAGTCAAATAATATCACTATAACAGTGTAGAGTGGAAATGGTCTAGCTTTAAGTGTTTGAACCAAGACTTTCTGCTCTTGAGTAGATCCCTACTCTTGAGGAGCTCTCCTGGGGCACCTGTGGTCTGCCACTTGGTGGCAGATCCCATGTGATCCTTCAAGCAACAGAAGAATATTAATTAAAATTAATCTGTTTTTAAAACAAATGAACCACAGCCTAAAGTCATCTTAGCATCTGTTCCAAGCACTAGGGACTTAGGTTTCACTACGCTGGAGATGTGGGAGAGACAAATACACTTTTTAGTATGATAGATAGCCCTCTCTGGAAATGCAGTGTTGATCCACTGCTGTGCATTTCCTCCTCTCCCCACAATCAAGGCAAGTTCACTGTTTTAAAACTGGGAATTCTCTTCTCAACTCTTTCAGCAAATGCACCTCAGTTCTCAGAAATATGCATTTATTTTAGACACATTATCTTCAGCAACCAGGGGTGGGGTGGGGTGGGGTGGGAAAGATCAACCCACAAGCTCATGGAGCAGGATGCAGAGGAACTGAAGCACATGATTTGGAAAGCACAATTTGAGAAGCAACTGGATTGTCTAATGAGAAAAAGCACCTGGACAATTTTAGCCTGAAGGGGAAGCCAATGAATGTTAACTATGCCAAGCTATCGTGGAAGGTTTGCCGTGATAAAGATGCAAAGAACTGGATTAGAGCAGTGATGGATTTGAGCTGACAGCATGCAGCAAATCACACTGGGTTTGATTGCCTCTTCACTTCAGGTGATTGCCACATTACCTGGGCACACCTGTGCTTTGTGTCCAGTGCAAGCTAGTTCATGATAGAGTGAAATCCATCATTGTTCATTGAATGCACATTGTTTTTTGAAGGATATTTTTTTCTTTTGGCATTGAGGGACTGCATTCCCAGTATCTCCATGCTGGAGAATATCCTTTATAATATTACAGTTCTTAGCTATCTCTCAGCCAGCCTGGGCACTGATTGTATTGGCTGAGGGAATCTGGGAGTTATTCCCATGAAAAGCTGCCATCTGTGCACAAGGTACTGATTAATTAGGGATATTAAGGATATTGGAAGATTTGTCCATCCTCAGCAATTCAAAAACTCTGTTAGGGTTTTCACCCTGAGCAAGAATGATAAGACTAGTCTTTTTTTTTTGTTAGTTCAGCAAACAAAGAACTATTGCTTTTCCTGCAAAAACATTTTTCTTCCCAAATGTCTAAGTTTTTTGCAAAAAAAAAAAAAAGATGAAAAAAAAATATAATTGCCTGGAATCCTGTTGGGGAGTTGCATCTTCAAAAGTGGATTTACATCTGTGGCAATCAGAATTGGGCAGTTCTGGAATGGTCATACCCAGTAGAGGGCTGCTGCTACATTACGACATCGCAAATGCAGCAAAGTGACCAAAGCACAATGGGACTAATGCACAAAGGGTTGTGCATCGGGCACCAACACACATTAGGCACTCTTCCCAGTGTCCTGTTATGCATCTTTGCAATTCACTGACAGGATTCCTTAACATCTCTGCTATGTAGCTAAATATATATAAGGTTAAATAGTATAGATAGTGATATCAGATTCTGACAATTTTCTGCAAAAAAATTAAATGATGAAAATGAGGATGATACTAGCTTGTCTGGAAGAACTGGGACCCAACATGGCAGAAAATTCTTCCTGGAATTTGTGCAAAAATGTCTCAGTCAACCACTAAATCAATTGCTTTAATTAGGGCGTTTCCACACTACACTGTTAGAGTGCTATTATTCTACTTCCTGTGGAATCCTGGGGTTTGCAGTTTAGGAAGGGGCATTTAGACTTCTCAGTCAAAGTCTCTTTGGCTTCAGTAAACTACAAACCCCAGAATGTGACAGGATGTTGAAAGTGGAATAATAACATTATAAGAGTGTAGTGAAGAAAAGCCCTATGTCTCACATTTCCCCAAGAGTAGGACTCAAGTTGGTTAGAACTCTAAATATCATCATCGTCATCATTGTTGCCATCATCATCATCATCATCATCATCATCATCATCATCATCATCTATTTATCTATATAATACCATCGCTGTACATGGTACTTTACAAAAAAAGCAAGAAAAAACAGTTCCCTGTCCTATAGGGCCATTTCTGCACTAGACTGTTATAACGCTATGATTCCACTTTCAACATCCTATGGAATCCTGGGGTTTGCAGTTTCGGGAGGGGCCACCTGGCCCCTCCCAAAACTGCAAACCCCAGGATTCCATAGGATGTTGAAAGTGGAATCATAGCGCTATAACACTCTAGTGCGGAAACGGCCCTATAAACTTACAATCTAAAGATACACAAAGAAAGGAGATGGCAGTAGGGGAGGGGCTTAAGTCCAGCAGTATGAAAAAAACATGTAGAAAAAATGTATAATAAAAGTGTAGAAATGTTACTTTTTCCTGTAAAGTAAAAATGTTGCTTTTCCTGGAAAAAAATGGTTTTGCCCCCCCAAATTGCATTGTTTTTGGAAAAATGCATTTTCTCAACAACAACCAAAAAGTAATCATCACCATCATTGCCATCATAGTGTGAATGCACCCACTGTTGGTAATTGAGCTCTAGTGCTTTCCTTTTAAGTACCTAGCGTTTCAGACTCATTTTTGTTTTTAAATCAGACATTCAAATAGGTGTCCCCTTTTCTTTTGTAATTCTTTCTGTTCTCCAGTTTCTCATTTCCAGTGTGACGCCACTGCAATGACTGACATCATCCTGCTCGTGGATGGCTCCTGGAGTATTGGGCGCAACAATTTTGGACTCATCAGAGAATTCCTGGCGTCTTTGGTTGCACCATTCAATATTGCCCAGGACAAGATAAGAGTAGGTGAGGGGCTTCTTTTCCTGCCAGTCTTCAAAGTCAAATACTTTGAAATTCACTATCACATTTCTGCAGGAATTTGGATTTATCCATTTATAGCCCAATACAACCTTTTAAAAAAAAGTTATTGAGAAAATAGACAAATAAAGTGCATGGTCAGAACTGGGTACTATGAAGATGAGAGAATTCAAAAGCATAGCTGCGTTAGTCCGGATCAGCATGCAAAGAGATCTTGTAGCATGTTTGAGATTAGCTGAGAGAAAGAGGCTGGAAGCATACGCTTTGGTGGATTAAGTCTTTTTCATCAAATGCAAGTGATGAAATAGCATGCATCTGATGAAGTCTATGAAAGCTTATGCTGCCAACTTCTTTTTCTTGGTCTCAAAGGTGCTACAAGATCTCTTTCCCTGGAGATGAGATTTAAATATAAAATCATAGCTATTAGGAATACAAAGAAGTATATACCCATTGCCCGAAACATGTTCTCCACTACAAACCTTGTAGCCCCATACAACTCATTGGTTGACTTAGGGTGTTTCCACACTACACTGTTATAGTGCTATTATTCTACTTTCAACATCCTGTGGAATTTTGGGGTTTGTAGTTTACTGAGAATTCTAAATGCCCCTCCCTAAATCTCAAAACCCAAAATTCCATAGGATGTTGAAAGTAGGATAATAGTGCTATAACAGTGTAGTGCGGAAAGGCCCCTACTTTGTGTCCTGTTCCAAAGTTCTTTTGATCAACCAACTAATCAAACTTTATTTGCATGCAACAGACCATAAAAACATCAAGTTGAATACACACAATTGAATAGTAAATATATATAAATACAGTGGACCCTTCACATCTGTGGGGGTTCTGTTCCAGGACCCCTTGCAAATAGCAAAAAATGTGGTTGCTTGCATCCCATATTATTAAATGATGGTGATGTACATGTGAATGCGTCAGCATGTCTGCATTCATGTTGCTACCTTTTTAGGTATAGGACATGACTCTCCACGACCACTAAACTTTGTAGACCTGGAGGTTGCATATATGCCCATTGCACAGATAAGAGGAATATGAAATTGGTGAAAGTAGTGAATTTTAAATGTAACAGGCCATTAGACAAGTGGATTGGTGAGAATAAGCAGATGCAAAAATTACAGATTTTTTCTGGAAATGTGTATGACTCAGCTTATTGTAGTAGTTCTGTATGCAGAACTATGCTAGAGCTAGCTATTTGCACACCCCTAGATTTGCAGCTGAACTGCTGTAGTTCCTCCTATGGCTATTTCATGAACAATTGGGGAGGTGAGGATTGGGGAAGTGTCTAGCTATGTCCCTGTAGCCAGATGTGAAATGATTAAATCAGTGGTTCTCAACCTGTGGGTCCCCAGATGTTTGTGAACTTCAGCTCCCAGAAGCCCTGAGCATTGACCATAGTGGCTGGGCCTTCTGGGAGCTGAAGTCCATGAACATCTGGGGACCCACAGGTTGAGAACCACTGGATTAAATCATCTGAGGTCCACTGGGGTCCTTTGGTAGTCTCTGGATGTTGTAATCATTTTGCATCTGGCTACGGGGACATAGCCAGATGCTTTGCCACTCCTATGCTACTTTCTACCAGAAATGAAATGACCATGGGGGAACTGTAGCAGCTATATTGTAGGTCTAGGGAAGAGGCTTACAAATTTTGTATGAAAAATCTATAAAACCTATGAATCAAATGAATTAATCAGGTGCATAACTCATTGGAACAGCTGTTAAAACATTTTCTCTCATTTTCTTGGCAGCTATGGCAAATAAAGTTACTTAATTGGTTACATAAGGAGCCATGCTAGCATATTTGCACATTTGCCAGCCAGATCCAATCAGATAGTTCTTCTAACACATGTGCAAGGAATCTTCTTTCGGCTTGCTTTTGCTGTGTGCCTTCAAGTTGTTTCTGACCTATGGCGACCTTAAGGTGAACTTATCACAGGATTTTCTGGGGCTGATCTGTCATGTGCCCAAGGTCACCCAGTGCCAGCATACAAATCACAAAATGTTATATCATGAATGATGTCCTCTATTTTGGGATGCCCCACAGATGTTGACATATGAACATATTTGCAAATCTCCTATGCAAATATGAAGAATGAGTCAAAGAACTGTAATAACAATAATGAAAAAATTCTAATACTTCTAAAGCATATTCTGTTTAACACTTTCCACATCTTTGTTAGTGTCCTGTGAATATGATCAGTCTCTAATTTTGACCTTCACTCAAATAGTCACCTTAAATTTTTACAAAATATTTTTTGTATATTGTATATTCTTTGATGGAGTAAGCTTGTTTTCTTCTGCTCCAAAGACTACGACATTGAGCAATGGCTTCAGACATCAGGAAAAGAGATTCCATTTAAGCATTAGGAAGAACTTCCTGATAGTAAGAGTGGTTTAACAGTGCCCAGGAGTGCGATGGAGTCTCCTTCTTTGGAGGTTTTTAAACAGAGGTTGGATGGCCCATCTGTCAGGAGTCTTTGATTGTGTTGCCCCTTCTATTGGGCTACACATTATCTTGGAAAGCTCCATAGGGTATGGTGGAAGAGTTTACTAAGTTCTTCACCATTCTTCCAATGCTAAGCACACCACAGAAGATTTTCTGAAGGTTGTGTAGAAAACCCAGTTATAGATACTACTTTTTTGGGAATAAATCTGACGTTCTGCCCATTTGGCCCTGCAAAAAGGATATAATTCTTCACTAATTCTCTTCTTAAATGAAGCAATGAGTAATTTTAGCAATTTTTTTCCCCTCTGCCAGAAAGTCTACAAAAACCACACAGTTTCCAAAGCTGTTTGGAACTTATTCCAGTTTGGGACTTATTCTGCGCAAAATTCACATGTGGTTGGTTTGGTCAGAAACAGTGTTTTCTGAACAGAAAGTAATATTGCTATGCAGAAATATCTTATGTTCAGAAAAAGCTTTTGCTGCATATGCACAAATTTTGCACAGTCCCCAATTGTAGCATTTTCTGAACAGGAAACAAGATTTTCTTCACAAAAAAATAATATTTCTGCACAGAAATAGTATTTCTTTCAGAAAATTCTTTTCCCTATACAAAACAGCCACACGTGAATTTTGTGCATTCCAAATTCTTCTCATCAGGGATTCTGAACACTCAGAACAGATGTTTTTCAACAATTTTGCAAATATTTTCAGATACTCTTTCTATCCCTAGGTCCCTGGCTCTTCATAGATTTCCCCTCTGATGATTTTGAACAGCTTCTCTTCTTTCTTCCAGGTTTGACCCAGTACAGCAGTGATCCACGCACAGAATGGGACCTGAATACATACTCCACACGGGATGAGGTGTTAGAGGCCCTTAGGAGCTTGCGTTACAAAGGAGGCAACACATTCACAGGTAAGGGGAGGATGTTGCCCTAAGTTAGGCTGGTGGGCTTCTTGCTCAAACTTTGATTTCGTGGTATGTTTTGAGGGTCAGCCAGTAGTCAGATACTTTCCCCAAGTCATAGGTTTATTTGCTGTCAATCCAGCAAATAGATCTGTTCATATCTACATTTCTCCCCTAAATATTGACATGCACACACTAGCCATTGGGAGTAATAGATTCCATATCAGAGGTGCGGTGAATCTTCTGTCTGTTTTATTCTGGATTTTGAAGTGGCTAGCAAAGGTGATGAACCTATTCTGGGGAAAGAGTTCAGAACCTTGGATAGTTCCTTAAGTATACAGTAAGACCCGGAATGGCTTCACCACCGTGCTGATATGGAAGCCACTGGCAACCATAGAATCATAGAATCATAGAATCATAGAAATGTAGAGTTGGAAGAGACCACAAGGGCCATCCAGTCCAACCCCCTGCCATGCAGGAACACCCTCAAAGCATTCCTGACAGATGGCCATCCAGCCTCCGCTTAAAAACCTCCAACGAAGGAGACTCCACCACACTCTGTGGCAGCACATTCCATTGTCGGACAGCCCTGACCGTCAGGAAATTCCTCTTGAGATTCAGGCGGAATCTCCCCTCCTGCAGCTTGCATCCATTGCTCCTTGCCCTGGTCTCAAGAGCAGGAGAAAACAAGCCCACTCCCTCCTCAACATGACATCCCTTCAAATATTTAAACATGGCTATCATGTCCCCTCTCAACCTTCTCTTCCGCAGACTAAACATACCCAGCTCTCTAAGTCTGTCCTCATAGGGCATGGCTTCCAGGCCCCTCACCATTTTGACTCCTAGATCCCTTCCACACGTACTGTTAGCCAGCCACGTGTCCCCCATCCTATATTTCTGCATACCATTTTTTCTGCCTAAGTGTAGGACCTTACACTTCTCTCTGTTGAAATTCATTTTGTTATCCTTGGCCCAGCTCTCCAATCTGTCCAGGTCCTTCTGAATTTTGATCCTATCATCTGGCATATTAGCAACCCCTCCCAATTTGGTGTCATCTGCAAATTTGATCAGCATGCCCTCTATTCCTTCATCCAAGTCATTAATGAAGATATTGAACAGCACCGGGCCCAGGACAGAACCCTGTGGCACCCCACTAGTCACTTCTCTCCAGAATGAGAATCTGCCATTGGTGACCACCCTTTGGGTACGGTCAGTCAACCAGTTACAAATCCACCTGATACAAATCCACTGGTAGTATCTTTTGATTCAAAAGCAGCAACACAAAGACTTCTTGTTGTGTGCCTTCAAGTCATTTCCGATTTATGGCAGCCCTAAGGTGAACCTATCACAGGAGTTTCTTGGGAAGATTTGTTCAGAGGGGGGTTCCTTTGCCTTTCTCTGAGGCTGAGACAATGTGACAGGCCCAGGGTCACCCAACGGGCTTCCATGGCTGGATGGGGATTTGAACCCTGTCTCCAGAGTCATAGTCCAATGCTTAAAGCACTACACCACACTGAGTGTCACCTTAAAAACTAAGAAGTTTAATATGGCATTGGTTTTTATGGACTGTAGACCCCTCTCACTATGGTATATGCCACAGTAAGTTTCTGTGTTTAGATTATATGTATATAATTTTAATAATTATATTCTACCCTATTTCAGGAAATCTTAGGGCACAGAATAGAAAAAAAATTAACAATGCAAAAAAAATATATAAATCTTTTAAAAAATCAATGAAAAACAATTTAAAACTATGTGCACTAAGACAGAAGTTGACAGTGGAATGCACTGCCTTGGAGTGTGGTGGAGTCTCTTCTTTGAAGGTTTTTAATCAGAGGTTGGATGGCCATCTTTCGGAAATGCTTTGATTGTGTATTTGTGTGTGGCAGGAGGTTGAACTTGATGGCTCTTGCAGTGTATTCCAGCTCTGTGATTCTATGATAGCCCACCCAGGCTGTCCCTAGGCTCTGAAAGCTTTGATAAACAGCCAAGTTTTGACTTGCAGCCTAAGTGAAGCCAATGTCAGTGCTGTTTGGGATTCAACAACTATGGTGCAACAGCAGAGCTGATATTCCTGGGACAAGCGGACACCATGGCTATATCGGGAAAATGTTGTCCAAATGTTCCCGCGTGCTTTGGATAATGGGTACAAACGAAATGATAACAAAATTCAGTTAAGGATGTCACACCCCTCCAGTTGGGAACTGGGACAAGTTTCATATTTTCCTTCTATAGAACAATAAAAATATATAGTTTCCACTTTGTGGAAGGAAAATCAAGTCTGTACTTTACCCAATGAGTCCTTATTACAGGTACCTCTAATTCCTTTTCCACAAACTCCCCATCCCCTATTAGATTGCCGTGATTTTAAAGTACAGCTGTTCAGACTGAAGGAAGGGAAAATAAAAATGAGTGAACTGTAGTGTATGTAACTTCTTAGGCAGGTCCTTTATTAGTAGGATAACTGTTAAATATATGTTGATTGGCTTTCCGAGAGCCACACTCAAAATAATTAAAAAGACCTTTAAGAAACACAGTGATTTGCATTGACAATTTTTATACTGAAAGCCTGCTTAGAAGTGCTTCTACAATGACTGCAGGAGCTTCACACATTACAAGAAGTGCCAAGCGGTGGCTTGTTACTTGTTACCGTGCAGTTTCTCATATAACATTTGAAGGAAGAGATCAGATATTGCCCTGTGGGTGTTATCCATTTCTTGCTCTTTTCTTCTCATCATCTAACCATATACTGGCTTTCACTCTTTCACCTCCAAAGGGCTAGCATTGACCCATGTCCTAGAACACAGTCTGAAAGCTGACACTGGTGCAAGATCAGAGGCTCCTAAACTGATCATCGTCTTGACTGATGGGAAATCTCAAGATGACGCCAGCCCACCTGCACAGATCTTGAAGAATATGGGAATACAGATATTTGCTGTTGGTTAGTTCCAAATTCTACCTCCTTAGGTTTGTAATGCTTAAAGATGAAGGAGATTTCTGACTGGGTGGGAAATGCCAAGAGTATGGAAACTTAAATATGAGAAGTTCTTCCCAAACACTTTGCAATCCTAGCAGTAATTAAGGGAACCCACTTTATTGCTGTCTTGTTCAGATAGACACCTATTATCAACTTGGCATCCAATGACTGGTAATGGTTTCCCATAGCAGGGATGGGGGAAATGTGGCTGCATAAATCCTGAACCTCACTTTTTTGGCCTCTGAAACCCCCTGGAGACATCTGGATTTCCCAAGTTCTATCCCAACATGGTCTTGGCTGAGACCCTACATATAGAGATGTGTATCATAAATCTCCAAATATGTGATTAAGAATTAATTGTGCTATGCATCCCTTGTGTGCAGTGGCAATGTTGCATAGTTGAACCAAGATTTCAAGCCAATGCACTACGTGCATCTATGTGCAATGTTCATCTGCATGTGCAATGACATTGCATGCGCAATTGTACTTCTGTAGTCTTAAACTGAATGTGGACTTTCTAAATTGGATGAAAATGTCCAACTGCTTCCATAGTAGTACTTTATGCATATATATATAACACAAGAGAAAGAAAAGGCACATCTCAAGATTCTCAAATTATGGTCTTATTGGGAGAAAAAGTCATATGTATTTTGGGCTATGGATGCTTTTAAGGACTTCTTCAGTGGTCTGCTTAGAATCAAACTTGAGAAATGTCTGACCCAGGACCCTCAAAACCCAGTCAATGGTCTTCAAGTCTAGTAAACAGGGTTCCCACCCTCCACCAAGAAATGGTTCAGAAATTTCTGAAGTCTTATTCTAAGTAGCCTGAAGAAGACCTTAAAAGCACCCACTGGTGAAAACAAGTCAGACTTTTCTGCTAACAAACATCCCATCTTCTCAGCATCTTGAGATGTTTCTCTTGTGGATTACGTTGGATGCTTCCCAGTTTTTGCTTCATACAGAAGGCACCAACTGCCATTGTCTGTGTCTCCAATCTTTATGTTCATGTTTCTAGGAGTGAAAAATGCAGATGAGGTAGAATTGCGCCAGGTGGCTTCAGAACCTTTGGAACTGACTGTATACAATGTACTGGACTTCCCTTTGCTCAGTTCTCTGGTTGGACGCCTCACCCGAGTCTTATGTGCTCAGATCAAGGAGAAGACCAAGGATGAGAATGCAGGTGAAAACTCCCTTAGCTTTCCATCTCCTGGCTTTTCTTTCTTGCAAACTTTCCTTCCATGTTCGCCCTGCTTTCTCCTTCTCCCCAAGTCCCCAAAGTCTTAGCCAATGAGGACAATAATCAGAAGTGAATTGAAAGCAAAGTTTTAATTCTGGGATATAAATTTGAGGAGATTATGCTTTTGTTATCAAGCAAATTGCAAAACAGAGTTTCATCTGCTATTATTTCATGAAGACTTTGTGGTGGAAGTCTGCCTTTGATGGCATGGTCAGAGATAGAACTCAGTTTTGCCAGAAAATCTAAAATGTGCAGCAAATCTTACAGCTCTAAAAATAATAGCAATAGTACTCCTTTACTTTACATTTGGGAAATTGATTTGCTTTCAAAAATATTTTAGGAGAATTTCCTTGTAGTTGTAGCTATTAAGTAGCTGTTATTCATAAATCAAGTCAATAAATAAATTTGGGTACTTGTCTTATGGTTCCAGGTTCTTCAGGGCTCTAAGTCCTGCTTCATCTTGTTAGTCCCAAATAGAGTAGAATGGAATCTGTATAAATATTGACTTAGCAAGCAACTTAGCAAGTTCCCACTGATTAAATGATTCTACCATAGTTGTCACTAAGAGTAGACCTAGATATGCGTTATTTTAATGTCAGAACAATGCTCAGAAATAGCTTATGTTGAGAACTATTGATTGGCCTACTGCCTTTATCTAGGAAGCATCATGTCTATGCGTCACCTTGAACTCTAGTCCAAAATAAAATTGCAATCGTCATCCAAATTTGCAGGCAAGCCAGTAAAAGCCGTTCCAGTGAATACTGGTGCCCATTTGAGCCCAACCAATCTTGTTTTAAAAGAGGTAACTTCTAGAAGTCTCCGTCTCACCTGGAACCCACCAGTGATAGCACCAAAGAAATACAGGGTTGTCTACTATCCCTCTAGGGGTGGAACTCCCAAAGAGGTAAGAAGTCCTGTCTTTGATGGCTTTGGCTTAATTGAATCAGCCAGACGAACACTGTAGTAGTGGTCAGAGCCAAAAGTAATGACATTGTCATTAGTTGTTTTAATATTTATTTTAACTTTGTTTTAAGTATTACTGCTTGTTTAATTTGTGTTTTAACTTTTGTATGTCAGGGTTTTTTACCGTGGCTTTCTTTTTAAAAGTATTGTAAGCCACTTTGAGTCCTTTCAAGGAAAAAAGCAGGATATAAATCTGATGATGATGATGATGATGATGATGATGATGATGACAGTACTTGTAGTATGTTACTTTTGAGACCGAATGCAATGACTGGTTACATTGTTATTTTTTTGGCATGGCATGTAAATTTTACCTGAAATTTTTGTTCTAGGGGATCATTTGAGAAATTTTTTGAATTTGTAAGTGTATTTAGAAAAATAAAAGTAATGATAAACAAAACTTTAGTGCCAAGTAAAATATTAAGTTATTGGTACAACATGAAATATTGAAGACTGAGAAGGACAGCTATCATAAAATCATAGAATCATAGAAATGTAGAGTTGGAAGAGACCACCCAGGCCATCCAGTCCAACCTCCTGCCATGCAGGAACACCCTCAAAGCATTCCCGACAGATGGCCATCCAGCCTCTGCTTAAAAACCTCCAAAAAAGGAGACTCCACTACACTCCGAGGCAGCATGTTCCACTGCCGGACAGCCCTGACTGTCAGGAAGTTCTTCCTGAGATTCAGGTGGAATCTCCTTTCCTGCAGCTTGAATCCATTGCTCCTTGTCCTGGTCTCTGGAGTGGCAGAAAACAAGCCCTCTCCTTCCTCTACATGGCATCCCTTCAAATATTTAAACATGGCTATCATGTCCCCTCTTAACCTTCTCTTCTGCAGACTAAGCATCCCCAGCTCTCTACGTCTATCCTCTTAGGGCACGGCTTCCAGGCCTCTCACCATTTTGGTCGCCCTCCTCTGGACTTGCTCCAGCTTGACCATGTCCTTCTTGAATTGGGGTGCCCAGAACTGGACACAGGATTCAAGATGAGGTCTAACCAAAGCAGAGTAGCGTGGTACCAGTACCTCCCTCGATCTAGACACCATACTCCTATTGATGCAGCTGAGAATTGCATTGGCTTTCTTGGCTGCCACATCACACTGCCGACTCATGTTCAGCTTGTGGTCTATTAAGACTCCTAGATCCCTTTCACATGTACTGCTATCCAGCCACGTGTCCCCCAGCCTATATTTCTGTATTCCATTTTTTCTACCTAAGTGTAGGACCTTACACTTCTCTCTGTTGAATTTCATTTTGTTAGGGTTGGCCCAGCTCTCCAATCTATCCAGGTCATTTTGAATTTTGATCCTGTCCTCTGGTGTATTAGCAACCCCTCCCAATTTGGTGTCATCTGCAAATTTGATGAGCATGCCCTCTATTCCTTCATCCAAGTCATTGATCAAGATATTGAACAGCACTGGGCCCAGGACAGAACCCTGTGGCACCCCACTAGTCACTTCTCTCCAGGATGAAAAGCAGCCATTCGTGATCACCCTTTGGGTTCGGTCGGTCAACCAATTACAAATCCAACTAACAGTAGCCCTGTCCAGCTGAAGATGAAGAAAGCTTTCTTTTTGCTGCTGTAGAGACCGCAACATGAATAAGTGGATTCAAATTATGAGAAAAAAGATTCCACATGAACATTAGGAAGAAATTCTTTCCTATAAGAACCATTGAACAGTAGAATTGGCTGCCTCGTGGAACAATGGACTCTCCTTCAAAGAAATCTTTAAAAAGAGGTTGGATAGGCATCTTTCAGGAATGCTTTAGTTGTGTGTTCTTTCATGGTAGAAGGTTGGACAAGATGGCCCTCGTTGTCCCTTCGAAAGATTCTATGATTCTAACGTTGACAAGGTGGTTGAAGAATGAGTAATTAATTACTTTAAAGTCTAAGCTCTTACAGTGATGGACACCAACCTACACCAAAGATGAACTTATAGATCCATCGAGTAGTTCCAGTAAGAGTAGACTTGTAAAATCAATTGGAGTTATGTAAGTATTGACTCATAATTCAACAAGTCTAGTGTATGGTGAACTACCAGTATGAACCAGGACATGGTGCTGTAATGCCAGCTGCCCACTTAAGGCTAGTGGCCTGCATCATTGAGTTTTGCAGCCCAATTCAGGAAACTACAGAATTTGACCATCTCACTAATGAAGATTAGGCAGCATAAGACATTTCATTAGAAACAGAATAGGTTGTCACACTTCAACCATCAGGGAATTTTTTCCCATATTGCCCTGTCTTGCTAAGGGGCTACTATTTTTGTCTCCTGTTGAACATCTGCATTGCCAAAAATTCTGAAGGATGCTCTAGACCAGCCATATTCCCAGCCTGATTTCCCGAAAATGTGTTGGACTACCAATATGTAGTTGGACTCCTTAGTTGGACTACAGCTGTGGGCAAGCTGACTGTACATGATGGGAGTTATAGTACAACCCACCTGGAGGGTGCCAGGTTATGAAAAGGGCTGCTGTAGACAATCACGCACTTATTTTGCACAGAGCATTGGTGCATCTTCTTGAACCTTAGAAGCAATGCCTGTTGGTGGCACCAAAGTCACCGAAACCAAGTTTTAAATCAAACTTTAAAGAAGCTATTAGGGATATAATTTTTCAATAAGTTAATTCTTAAAAGAAACAAGGAATAATTTCAGGAAAGCTTTTGAACCCTTTTTGTAATTCCATTCTTGTTCTAAGCAAAATTCACACATGGTTGTTTTGCAGAGAAAACAGCATTTTCTCTGCAATAAACAGCATTTTCTGCACAGAAAATAATATACCTTTGTAGAAATATTATTTTCTGTACAGAAAATGCTGTTTTCTGAGCAAATCAGCCTCATGCGAATTTTGCACAGAATGAGTCCAGAATCAGAGAATTTTCCATACAGGAAAAAGTTTTGTCTCTGTAAAAAATAGTATTTCTGTATAAAAATACCATTTTCCATACAGGAAATTCTGTTTCTTATGCAGAAAATGCTGTTTTCTGCACAAAACCACAATGTGCAAATTTTGTGTGGAGTAAGTTCCTAACTGCAAAGACTGTCATCAGTCCAAGTTTCTTCTTGTCGTGTTTTCTCAACACTTCAATAACACTTGGTGAGGGACAATTTTCCAAATACTTTTACATATTCTTTCCCTCCCTAGAAGCTATCTAAGGTTATGAACCTAGTCCAAAACCATAGCATTTTCATGCAACTTCCTTGTACATTTTCAGGTAGTTTTAGATGGGACAGTCTCTACTGCACAGCTCCTCAATCTGACCTCCCACACAGAATATCTTGTGTCTGTGTTTCCTATTTATGAGAATGCTGTTGGAGATGGGCTCAGAGGCATCACCTCAACCTGTAAGTCAGCTTTTGTTGTTGTCATCTTCAAGTACTTAGTATTATTGCAATACCTTTTTCATCCACTGGGAGGCATTGCTCTGAGAACATGAAGAATTTTCCAGAGTTTGGGAAAGTTACTTTTTTCAAGGATAGGTCTCAAGCCCCTCAGGTAGGATGATCACTTGCTGTGCTGGCAGAGGAATTTTGAGAATTTGCATCCAAAAAAACAGAATTTTTCAAATCTCTATCAGCTGTGGGGCAATTCAACTTTCAATATGATCCTGGTATGATGTGATGGTGTGTTCACAAAGTATGCAAGACCATGACTGTGATAACATGCATAATTGTGGAGGACAGGAGGAAAGGATGTCATAATGGTTGAGGCAGTGATAAGAGATGTAAGAAAGAAGTTACTAAATTTTTCTTGGAATTGAGCATTCAGGAATACAGGACCATTAAAGATTCTGGCCTATTAAAAAAACTTTTCTGACTATGTTGCCTTATTTTTTTAAAAAAATAGAATTTTTATTGAACAAAAAACAGAAAAAAGAACAAATATCTATCTATCTATCTATCTATCCATCTATCTATCTATCTATCTATCTCTGGAGACCAGGATTTGATTCCCTGCTCAGCCATGGAAATCCGCTGAGTGACACTCTCACACACTCTCAGCCCAGAAAACCCTGTGATACATTTGCCTTGGGTCTCCAAAAGATGGAAATGACTTAAAGGCACACAACAACAATTAAACAGTACAGTATAGCCTCCCACTGGCAGCTACTTAGGCAGTGAATCCACTCTGGAGTTTAATCTGGTCTTTAAATGAGCTGTTCAAGACTTCCAGTGGCGTCAGTGAGGAGTTGGGTTGTCACCCCGGTAGCTCCGGGGAAGACAATACCCCACGAGGTCCGAACCCGTTTGGAGGAGGGGAAAAAAGGGGAAAAATTCCCCTTGGGAAAAGGGGGATTGGAGGGGCTTGGAGAAGCCGGATTTCCAGCGTGAGTGCCCAAGAAGAGCCATCTGTAGTTGGGACACGGACCGTGCTGTGGAGGTCACAGAAAGCTGCCATTAACGTGGAGGTTCCTGAGACGAGAAATCCTCACCACCACTTTTTTTTTTTAAAGAAAGGTTTTGGACTGGAAATTTAGAGGCTTTTGATTTGTATTTTGAGGAGGGTAAGGTGAAACCAACGCAAGTTAAGACCCTACAAATTTAAGTTAAGGTGGATCCTGGTAAAAGGCCCCGGACTATCTCCCAGTTCTACGAGGGGAAGAAGAGGAAAACGGCATAAGCTACAGTTTTGTTTTGTTTTTTAAATGGAATGGCTAAAAGATTATATTAAGACTTTAAATACAGTTGATTTGATTCTTTTTTTTTTTTTTTTTGGAGTTGGTGTGTGTTGACAGTGAGAAACAGAAAGAGACGGAGGATAGCAATTTGAAGCTGGGAGAGAGTAAGAAAGAGATTTAAGACAGTTTGGGGAGGTTGCGGCTGGCGAGAGACTAAACGGAAAAAACAACAACTGCCTGTTCGAAGCTGCCTTTGTTATTTCGTTTTTAATTCCTTCTCTTTTTTTTTCCCCTCTTTTTGGTTCTGAATGAAAGACATTGGGTTTCTTTTTTTTTAGTTTGGACTTTGGATTTTTGATTTTTGATTATTAGTTTTTTTTTTTTATTTTTTTGGGAAAGGGGATAACAGGATTTTTGGGTTTTTGGACTTTGGTTTTTGGGGGGTTTTCCCAATTTTTTCCTTTGTCTTTTCTCTTTTGATTTTTTTCTTTCCTTCTTTTATATAATTGTTTGGACTTTTGGACTTTTGGTTGTTGGGGGTTTTGAGGAATTATAATAGGCTGTGGCCCCCAGATTTTCCATATTTCAGAAGAAATTTTTTCCCGCGGTATTGTTGGTGAAAGCGGGAGGAAGACAAACAAAAGAAGGGAAGGTTTTACTTAATCAACAGTAAACAAAAGAGACTTTCAAGGACTGTTCGAGGTTAGAGAACTGTTGGTGTGATAGTGATCAACCTGTCAAGGTTATTCGGGGAAGAAAAATAAAAACCCTTTCATTATCGCAGTGACTGAATATAGAAGAATAAGAAGATCAAGAAGAAAAAAGGGGGGAAGAGCACCATCTAGTGGAGAATAATGATAAGACAACAAATAAATATAGAGACATAGAATGCAATTGAAGAAATATTAATTATTGATCATTAATTATTAATTAATTGTTGATTGTTTTATAATAAATATTTAATATATAGTATATTGTAGATATTTTTTAGAGTTTATAATTATTAATTAATTATGTAAATTAATTAGGTAAATTAATTAACTTGCTTAGGGGCTAAGATAAGAAATAGAAATTGAATAAAAATTTGGGGGGAATAAAATAATTATAAAATTGTAATATTTAGACTTACTTAGATTTCGATTTGATTTACATGGACTGATATATTGATTTTTAAAGTTAAAGTTAAGAGATTGGTATATTTATTATAAATACTTGATATATTTTAAAGATAGCTAACAGTAAAAGTATATAGATACATAGAAAAGTAAAGGCTGGGGTGAATTGTTAGAAGGGTGACTGATTTAATAATATTCTATTTTTAGGCTGTAATAATTTAAGGTTTAGGTGATATAACATTGATTAATTAATTTAGTTTTATTGAAATAGTTTAAAAAGACTATTATTGAAGATAGAATTTTATATTATTGAGTCTTGAGTTTTGAAAAGTGAGTAATTTATATAAACATTGACTAGAGATATTTATTAGTGATTAGAAATTTGTTAAATAGGATTGGCAGTGTGGGGATCTAGTTTAAGATGGCTTCAGGGACAAGAAGAGCTGTATCAGTGAAACAGCAATTGCAAGCAAGATCAGTATTAGAGGATCAACCTAAATGACAGAGTTGATGACATTAATAAGAATTGAGGAAATTAAGAAATAAATTTTAAAAAAAGATATAAAAGAATTAGCGAATGATATGAAAGAGATGAAGAAGGATATATGAAGTGTGGGGCAGCGCTAAAAATATAACAACAGAAATGAAGAATATTAACCAAAAATTAGAGGATTTACAAGAAAGAACAACAAAGTTGGAAAAGGGCACACCAGTGATGGAGAAACAGATGGAAAAGATGGAACAACAATATAGAAGTAGGAAGTGAAGTTCAGAGAAAGATGTATTAAGATCAGAGGGTTAGAGAGGTTCAAGGAGAGGATTTATATAATAGGGTAATACCTTATTGGTAATACCCTTTGGCGAAATACATTGGCTGGAACGCTGAACAACTTGATCTTGAGGTTGATAAGATGTTCCGGATTAATTCGTTTATCGAAAGGGAAAGGGAAAAAACCTATAGTGATTTATTTTCTGAGGGAGCGAGTAAAGGATTTGATGATTCAACAGAGTTATACAAATAAGTTTGTGGTAGAGAAAGTATTAAATTTAAAGATGTCCTTGCTCAAGTTTTGAAAGAAAAAAAAATTTATTTTTCCTAACTAGGTTTTAAAAAGGAGGGGAAATTTTCCTACCGCTAGATTAGAAGGTATTACATTTGTATACAATGAGAGAAGATTTATTTTAAATTCAGTATTGAAAGCACAAGTTTTTTTAAAAAATATAAGGAAAATTGGGGAAAAGAGGTATGGAAGAATATGAAAAGGGAAGAGTTGGTGCGAGATCAAGAGAAGAAGATGGAAAAAATTAAAAGAATGTCAGAGGACAATAAGTAACTTTCGGGAGTAGAAGAGATGAAAAACAAACGGACTATATGGAAAGGATTGGGAACAGAAGAAGAAAAAGAGGAAAGAGGGGAAAACAGAAGAAGAAAAAAAGGAGGGAGATCAGGAACAAATTTAGATCAAGAGGAGGAGAGAAAGTAAGGGAGAAGGGAAGGAAATGAAAATAATATCAGGGAACGTTAGAGGGTTGAATGCTGTATTTAAAAAGGGAAAAAGGGTATTATTTTCCCCCAAGATCATTGCCCTATTTTAATGACGCTGCAGGCATGTAAAAGAGAATACAAATGGCCCTTGAAAGATGAAATTTTGAGGGACGAAGAAGTTTAAAAAGGTGAAACAGGAATTAGACTTTTTTTTTAAAGAGAATGGGGGAAAAGGTATATCAAATAAGATTGTGTGGGACACGGGAAAAAGCAGTGATGAGAGGTATTTTTTTGAAATATGAAACCTATAAGAAGAAGTTAAGAAAACAGAAAATCCAAAGTATAACAGTAGAAATTAAAGAAAAAGAGGAAGAATTGAAAAAAGATCTTAGCAATAAAAAATTTTGGGGAATCAAAATTCTCCCGAAAAATTACGGTGGAAGATGATTAGAAATTGAAAAGAAGATGAAGTATACTAGACAAAATTTTTTGAACATGTTAATAAATTGGAAAATGGTTGGCATATAGACTGAAGAAAAAAAAAAAGAAAAGATTGATTACGGAAATTAAAAAGGGAATAAAAAAAATTTTGAAAGCAAAGAGAAATTAAGTCCTTGTTTTATGAGTATTATAAAAATTTATTTAATGATTCAAATGACACAGAAGATTATATTTGACAAGTAAAAAAAAATTTGGATGGAACCGAAATATTTCAAATTCAGGAAGATCAAAGAATAGAATTAAATAAACCCACTTTGAGGCAGAAAAAAATTGGGAATTCAGAGATTAAAGGTAGGAAAAGCACTGGGGCCAGATGGCTTTAATAAGATACTATAAGGAATTTCAAGACCAAATAATTAAACCCCTTTGTAATCTTTTTTAAAGAAATGGGTCAAGAGGGTAGACCAGATTCATGGGGGGAAGCAACAATAACTCTGATACCAAAAGAAGGTAAAGATAAATTGGAGGTTAAAAATTACAGGCCCATATCTTTACTAAATATAGACTACAAAATATTTGCATCTATCCTGGCGGAGAGATTAAAGAAGGTTTTAAAAGTTTGGATACATGAGGACCAGAATTTTTTACCAGGAAGGTCAATAAAAGCAACGAAGAATATAGTGGATATAATTGAAAATTATATAAACATAACAAGAGGAAATTTGGGGGGTATTCGTTGATGCTGAAAAGGCATTTGATAATGTGAGATGGAAATTTATATTTGAGGTTTAAAAAAGTAGATATGGGGGGAAATTTATTGACTGGATTAAAATGATCTATAAAATCAAACGGCAAATTTGGTTATAAATGGAGAAAAAAAAGAGAAATTTAAAATTAAAAAGGGTACGAGACAAGGCTCCCCTTATCTCCCTTAATTTTTATAATGGTGTTAGAAATATTAAATAATAAGATTAGGAAAGATGAAGAAATAAAAGGAGTTAAGATTGAAAATCAAATGTATAAGTTAAGGGCATTTGTGGATGACCTGGTAGTCATGTTGGGTATCCGATTAAAAATGTTTTAAGATTAAATAAAGTTTTTGAAGAATACGGGGAAGTCGCAGGGTTTTAAAGGGTTTAAAATGGAAAAGACCAAGTTGTTAACAAAAAATATTCCAAAAAAGGAAGAGTTAGAAATTGAAAGTTTATCAAAATTTAAAATAGCTAGAAAATTCAATATTTGGGAATTAACATTGCAGATAGGAATACAGATTTATTTGATAATAATTATAAGAAAGTTTGGGGAGAAATAAAGGATGATTTGAAAAAAAGGGAAATTAGTTACTTTGATGGGAAGGATTGCGACGATTAAAATTAATATATTACCAAAAATGATATTTTTGTTCTAAAAATTTTCCGATTATTGTAAACGATATACCCTTTAAGCAGTGGAGAAAAGATTTATCTAAGTTTGTTTGGAATGGCAAAAAACCAAGGATAAAATGGAAGGTGCTAAAAGGTACAGGATGAGGGGGTTTAGATGCTAGATTTAAAATTATACTTTCAGGTAGTTGCCTTTGTTGGATCATGGAGTGGTAACTAGAGAATAGAAGATTATTGAATCTAGAAGGTGCAGATCTCTATTTTGGTTGACATGCCAACTTATGGTATGATAAAAAAAGGTAAACAAAGAATTTAATAATCACATTATAAGAAAGGCTTTGTTGAAGGTTTGGATACAATATAAAGATAGGTTATATGAGAAAATACCATTGTGGGTTTCAGTACATGAGGCATTTTATAGAAGAGAAAACCCAAATTAAATAATTGGATAATGTATAGAGATTTATTAAAAGTACAAAGGGAAAAAAAAAAATTTGGAAAGATAAAGAAGAGTTGATTAAAGTGGGTATTACTTCTCATTGGTTACTGCAAAGGCAACTAGAAGAAAGATTTAAAATGGATAAAAGGATACAAGGAATTGAAACGAAAGAAAAGGAATTTGACAAATTGTTAAAATCAGATGTAGATCATTTGATAGGTAAGACATATAAATTGTTATTAAATTGGTATATGGAAGAAAAATTGTCAAAGATAATATGATAAGATGGGCTAAAAACTTGGGAATACATTTTGTTACAAGATTGGGAAAAATCATGGAGGGGTTTAAGAAATATTGTGTTAACATCAACATAAAAGAAAATTATTACAAAGTTTTTTATCGATGGTATATACACCGACTAAATTGCTAAATAAGTAAAATACTAAAGATACATGTTGGAAATGTTTAAGAAAGGGACGTTTTACCACCTATGTTGGACATGTGATAAGGCTAAAGAAATCTAGAATAAGATTCATAATTGTATTGTTAATGCATTACAAATTAATTTCCCAAAAATCCTGAAATATATTTATTGAATATGTTGGATGAGAAAAATTTTAAAAAGAGTTCTTTGAGAAAAATGATATTTTTATGACAACAGCGGCAAAATTGGTATTTGCAAATTATGGAAATCAAAAGGAAACACCTAAGGTGGAAGATTGGTTATGGAAACTATATGACTTATGGGGGTTAGATAACTCACATCAATTATAAATGATAGACCGAAAAAATTAATTATTGAAGAATGGAACTTGGTAAAAATAAGTGATTTACGAATTTGGACTTGGAAGTAAAAACTTTGTATTGAACTTTGATAGTACAAATAACGTAGTGGTATTTTTTTCATTTGGATAGTATAGTAAGTGTTGGGAATAACAGGTAAAATATAACCATCCTCAAAATATGTAGAGAATAAGGGAAGGGGAGTAAATAGGATAAGGGGTGGGTTTTCTTTTTTTTTGTTTTTTGTTTTCTTTTCCTTCTTTTTTTTTAAAAGGTATATAAGATGGTGGAAAAAATTTATGTATGGTAAAAAATAAAAATGTTTTTTTGTATGTTTGTTTTTACAAAAAAAATAATAAAAAAAATAAGTGAGCTGTTCAAGGTGATGGCCCTTTTTTAGAGACAGAGTTCCAATTTTGGAGATTCTTTTTTAGTTCAATAAAACCCCCGGGTGGATTTTACCAAGCTACTGACATGGAAGCAATCAGATGCCACTGCTGCAACCTATTTGAAAGGTGAAGAGCTGCTCCTGGATCCTTCTAGGAGAGCCAATTTACCCTTTTTATTGTTAAAAAATGCAGTGTACTGGTTTGAGCATGATGGTTTTTGCACCTTACCTTTTTGCAGTGCTGGGGTGCAGGGCTCGCGCGAGCAGCCTCAGGAGAGAGGCTCTCACTTTCCTGCTTCTTCGGCTCCGCGTGAGCTTCCTGCTTGCACGAGAGCCCTGCCTCTTCTTTTCGCAGTGCAGCCTGGGACCTCCCAGGCTGCACTGAGACAGGAAGCCCAACCAGCCCGGCTCCTGAGGCTCCGCATGTAATAAGTGCATGCGGGGCTCCAGAGCGATGTGCGACCATGCAGCATTTTCAGCTTCAAGCTGAAAATGAAAAATGTGTGCGCGGTCCATGTCAGGCCCTGGAGCGTCATGCAAATGTGAGCGCATCGTGTGGACCGCTCCTCACATTTGCGCGACGCTCAAGAGGCCCTTTCGCATCGGAAATGCCGTGTGAAAAGGGCCTGTGACTCTGGAGACCATTTTTTGAATCCCCGCTCAGCCACAGAAACCCACTGGTTGACCTTGGGTGATCACACTCTCTCATCCTCAGAGGAGGGGAAAGGCAAACCCCCTGGACAAATCTTGCCAAGAAAACCCTGCGATAGATTTGCATTACAGTCACTGTAGATCAGAAACAACCTGAAGGCACACAACAGCGATGGCAAAAATAGGTCGTCTGGGAGATCTGGAGGACTCAAGGGCTGCAAAAGAAACATTGGGGACACCACTGTCCTACTCCCATGTTATTTCTTTGTTTCTTACTATTGTTAATACTTTTCACTTCTGCAGAAGTGTATGGGACTCAGAGAACTCAGAATATGGAATTCATTGCCTTCATTTAATGGCAAAACAGATTTCTTGCTCTAGTAGCTGCCAAATACAGGCTTGAAAGCTTTATTTTTTAAGAACAAACAGACAAAAACCTCTAATCTGCTTTTTCCATCGTGACATCTGGCCTGCAAAATATTAAAACAATTTATAATTCCATTCTGTAAAGCTGCAGCTGAAATTACAGCAGAGAATGCTTTCATTTGCCAAAACCCCAGGGCAGACAAAACTGTCTTTATGTGCCAACGAAAGGCCAACAGGCAGGCTGCAAAATGCACTTCCCTGTTGACCATGGGTGGGAGTGATATGACTTGTAGATGGGATGCGATACCCCAGAAGACCCTGTGAATTTGTGGTTGTTGTGTGCCTTCAAGTCATTTCCAATCTATGGCAACCCTAAGGTGAACTTATCATAGGGTTTTCTTTGCAAGATGTGTTCAGAGGAGGTTTGCCACCATTGCCTTCCTCTGAGGCTGAGAGATTGTGACCTGCCCAAGACCACCCAATGGGTTTCCATAGCTCAGAGGGGATTTGAACCCTGTTCTTCATAGTTGTAGTCCAGCACTCAAATCACTACATCATATTGGCTCAGTATATTCTGGGTATACTCTCCAGTGTATATTCTGCAACATTTTTCAGATGAAAACTGGGACATGTGTGACAAAAAACATCGAAGTGTGGTCAAAATAACAAAAGTTATTAATGATGAACAACAGATAAGCTGGGAAGGACTGCAGCAGTTTGTTTTTGCATGAGTCTACAGGGAAGGAGAAGATTCCACCCTCTCCCCACTATCCTGCTGAGTTAATTCAGGGAAAAGCTCCTTTTGTACTTTGGGCTAAGCATTTGAACTCAGTTGGGAACAAAGAAAGAAAGTGAGGGAGGAGAAAGAACCTGGAATACTCTAAAAGATGCTGAAAAAGTGGGAAGACAGAGGATTAATCATGACTTGAATGGAGGTTTGCGTATTCTCCAACATTTCACAGATGAAAACCAAGACATGTAGGGCCAAGCAACATCAGAGTGTGGGCAAGATGGCAAAAGTTATAAACAAGGAAGAACACACAAGCTAGGAGAGGGCCTGCCATTTTCTTTTGCCTGAGTCTGCTGGGAAGGGCAAGACTTTGCTCTCTCCTTTCCCATTCCCCTGCTGACTTTATTGAATGGAAACTACTTTTGCACTTTGGAATCAGTTTGCAGCAGTTGAACTAAGCTGAGAACAAGGAAGGAGAGTGGGAGGAAGAAAGCAAACCTGGGACATTTAAAAAGAAGGTGAAAAAGTGGGAAGGTAGAGGATTAATCAAGATTTGAACCAAGGTTTGCATACCTTCCAACATTGAACAGATGAAAACCCAGAACATGTATGGGCAGGCAACATGAGAGTGTGGATAAGAGGGCAAAAGTTATTAACAAAGGAGAACAAGGAAGTTTGTAGCAAATAAGCTGAAGACAAAGGGGGAAAGTGGGAAAAAGAAAGAGAAACTGGGATATTTTAAAAGCAGGGACTGTCCTTGTCAAATCAGGGACAACTGAAGGCTATTGAATCAGAGAATCATCAAAATGAAAAAGAAAAAAGAACTTAAACTGGGTTATTAATTTCCAAAGGACAGAGTATATGGAGACAGGCCTCTGATGACAATATTTATGAACAAGAGGACTTCAGAGGTGAAAAATGTTGAGTTGCACTAGGTGCCAGTGCAGAACTTTTAATAGTGGAGGGATCAGACAAGAGATCAGTGGAGCTAGCACAAACTCTGGCAGCTAGACTGTTATCAGATGTGTGCTTTAGAGACCATATATCACTAGTCTTGAAAGAATTGCACTAGCTTCCAATTTGCTTACAAAACCAGTTCCAGGATCTGCTTCTGACCTTGTTGTTGTGTTTATTCATATCCCACTTTTTCCCCAGTCCAGGACTCAAAAGTGCCTTACAAAATTTAAAACAACCATAGCTAAAAATTTACTTCCTACAAAAGTTAAAAATGTAATCAAACTATCAATTAAATTAAAAGCTGTTAAAAACATTGCTATTCGATACAATGAATAAACAAAACATTTGTGTGGGCTTTCAAATAGTTTCTGACTTATGGAGACCGAAAGGTGAGCCTACAACAGGGTTTTCTGGTTGAGAGGGTGGGACGTGCCCAAGGACACCCAGTAGGTTTCCATGGCTGAGCAGGGAATTGAATCCAGGTCTCCAGGTTCTGCAGTCTAACTCTCAAGCCACTGCACTACATTGGCTCTCTAAACAAAACATAGCACAGAACAATTCTGCAACGCCCAGTCCCTTTGCGCAGTCAGTCTTCAAAAGCCTGAAACAATCATTTAAAAAATCTTAACCTGCTTGCAGAAGGATGAAAAGGGGAGGGTGTGACCATCTGACCTCTCTTGGGCCATTCCGCACTAGACTGTTATAGCACTATTATTCCACTTTCAACATCCTATGGAATCCTGGGGTTTGCAGTTTAGGGAGGGGCCTCAAAGGGTGTTGAAAGTGGAATAATAGTACTATAACAGTCTAGTGCGGAAATGGCTTAGGAAAGGAGTTCCAGAGCTGGGAGGAGCCACAAAGAAGGCCCTCTCTCATGTTCTCACCAGATGTATCTGTGAAGATCAGTGCCAGTGCCATCATGAGGCCAACAAGTCATCCCCCTTGGACTCAGAACCCAGAGGGATACAGTACTGACCTTTGGGGGACATAAATTTATACAGATTACCCATCACCATAAACTTTATTGTATGTAGCCAAAGGCCTTTACAATAAAAGGAATAAAATATTAAATATAAATTATTAGAAACATTAGGCATAACTTTAAAACCCATTTTTATAGACCCCGTAAAAAGCCAATGAATAAAAACTGCAAAATTAATATTTATACTGTGGTGCTGTTACAATGTTCTGTAATGAAATGAACACGTAGTTTCTTAGCTGCTAACATATTGGGCTGCTGAATACGTGACAAATAGCCACAGATCAGCTAAACACTTCTACCTCTTTCTGAGGTCTGCAGTCGGGGTGTAACTGTGTCATCGGTGAGACAAATCTTTGTCTAGAAGCAGAATAAAGGGGGCAAAAGAATAGGTAATGAGTCACATCCTCAATCTGGTCACAACCAAATCTACATTTCTTTCTGTGACTGGAATACTTCAAAATCTCTCTTCAAGATATGCAGAGGGCACTTGCTGGAATTAGAGTTCTGTGGAAGCTCTTTGGAGCTGAGAAATGGTCAGGGTTTCCAACTTCTATAGCTTTGCATGTTTAACCTGAATCTGTGGGTACCAAATGGAGAATTGTGACCTCAATATGGCTGCTTTGTCTTGGGTAGCATCATGATAAAAAATGCATGTTTAAAGAACTAAGTCTTAGATAGTTCTCTGTGTTAAGCTGCCCAACCTCCAAGCCTCAGTTGCCCCCGCCAACAAAGTTTGCTGATCCTCAGGTCCGTTTAATTTGCACCAGAATCTTAAGACATCTCAATTCTAGCTAGGATTGAAGGAAGACCCAACTCATCCCAAAGAAGGACTACTGAAACCCCTGGCAGAAGTCCCAAAATCTGTCACTTGAATTTATTTTGCAAAATTTCCAAATAAGTCCATGTACCTTCTTCTCAGATTTCTGCCTCATACAGCATTTCAGCAATAATTTCAGCTGAGAAAATCTTTAGGGCAGGATTTATTAACTGCCTTCCTCCACTGTAGAAATTTTTTTTAAGTTGCCCAGCAAATCTGGCTCTTGAGATTTTGGTGGCTTCTAAACGTCACTTCAAGGAAAGTTTCTTACCAAAGTACAGTCCCAGAGGTTATACAGATGTTTTTTTTAACCCTTGGTAAAATGCAGCAGAAAACTGATACTTTTTATTCTAAGAAAAATGCCACAACAGTCCTATGGAATATAATCTAATATACAAAAGTCAAAGTTTGTGAGTTTGTCTGTGTCAGGCAGGCGAAGACCTCATACTATTGTCTGTGTCAGATGAAGACCTCATGTGACTGGATGCCTAAGAAGATTCTTTGGAATCCTGAGGTTGGCAGTTTAGGGATGAGTCTTTAGAATTCTTAGCCAGAGAGCTCTTGGGCCTGAGTCAACTGTGTCTGTCTTGAATAGTCCAGTTGCTATGGAGATGAGGCCTAGCAGCAAGGAAGAGGGCAATGTATTCCCTCAGGGAACCAACATCTGTATGTTAATAACTCTGAATACAGATTGGGATTGGGGAATATGGAGAAAAGTTACTGGTACTGGACAAGACAGTTTGGGGAATTAGAGACACGCGGCCCCTCCCGAAACTGCAAACCCCAGGATTCCACAGGATGTTGAAAGTGGAAGCATGGCGCTATAACAGTCTAGTGCAGAAATGGCTCTGTTCATCAACAGCCTTGCTCAGATCTTGCAAACTCAGGGCTAGGAATTCCTCTAAAGGCCTAAATGGCCTGGGGCCAGGATATCTGAAAGACTGTCTTCTCCCATGTGAGCCTACCCAAAGTTTAAGTTCTTCAATAACAGTCCTGTTTCACGTCCCATCACCCTGCAAGGTCAGTTTGGTGGGTACCTGCGAGAGGGATTTTTTCTGTAGCAACATTGTGACTGTGGAACTCCCTCCCAAGAGAGAGGAGGCTGTCTCTTCCCTTTGGAGGAGGCAGCTAAAACTGTGGTCTCTTTCACACTGTCCTACTTGTCCTACTTTGATGCCATGTCCTACTTTGTCCTACTTTGATGCCATGGCTGCATCCTTATAGAATCCTGGAAACGACAGTCTGTTGAGGTGCTAGAGCACTGTGGCAAAGAATTGTAAATGCAATCAGCCCTCCACATTTGCAGGTCTCATGTTTGCAGATTTGATTATTCACAGATTATTTGCTGTCACTTCTGCTGCCTCCCTATGCCATTTTCAATAGGGACTGCAAGCCTGGTGAGACTGGAGAAACTGCGGACGAGGCTTGTAAGTCCCTCTTAAAAATGGTGTGGGGCAACAGCGGAGGTGGCACTAAGCCCCACCGGCCACCCACTTCTGCCTTGGGAAGGAACCCTGATGCCTCAAAGGAATCCACGGTGGGTTGAATAGGGTGATCATACTTTTTTGCACGTTAAATATGGTTTGGGAGGGCCTATTCATGGTTTTCCCACTTTCATGGGGGTCCTGTGCCCCTAACCCTAGTGAATGTAGAGGGATGATTGTAACTCGCAAAACTACAAATCCCAAGATTCCACAGGGACAGAACCATGACAGTTAGAGTGGGACTGGAGTGCTGTAATAATGCAGTGTGAAAGGGGTCAGTGTGGTTTTGCTTCAGCTTTAGTCCTTAAAAGTAGGAGAGGCTGTTCAGGTTGTTTTACCTCCATGTGGCTTTAAAGCCATTTTTTAAAGAAGAGTTTTAGGGTCTTTTACATGTTTCTATTTTTGTATTTAAGGTTTTAAATATTTGTGTCCATTGTACATCGCTGCTGCAGGGGCCCTGATGGTTTGAGAAGCAATAAACAAATGCATTAGTTACTTTTTTTAAAAAAAAAAAAAGGTGTGTGGTGATTAATCGAGGCCATTTCCACACTACAATTGTTAATGTGCTATTATTCCACTTTCAACATCCTTTAGTTTAGGGAGGGGCATTTAGAATTGTCACTCAGAGAGCTCTTTGGCTTCAATAAACTACAAACTCCAGAATTCCACAGGATGCAGAAAGTGGAGTAATAGTACTACACAGTGTGGTGCAGAAATGGTCCTAGTTAATAACCCAGCCTCTACATTGAGATAAAATGGGGTGGGATCTCAGAACTCACTGGAGTAACCCGACAAGGTTTAATAGCAGCCAAACGGCAGACTTTTCGTACTTTACCTAGATTCTTGTCCTGCTCATGGCATGCAAATTCTGAATGTTGTGCTCTCATTTAATTTACAGTGCATATCTACTTAATTTGTCCAATTTCTACAGAACCCAGTTTTTTTCCTTCAAAGTAATTTTTCATAGCAATTTATACATGGTTTGGCCTATTGCACAAGGATTTGTTTTTGAAAAAAAGGATTGTTTAGATTTTGTAATGCATTGACTATGAGAAAATGGTCTCTCTGAACATTTTCTTTTAATGTTTCATCTCCATAGTGCCTCTTTCTGCACCTGGTTCCCTCCGAGTTTCCGAAATCACCCACAACAGTATAAGATTGACTTGGGAGCCAGCAGATGGTGCTACTCAGTATCTTGTGCTTTGTTCCTCAGCACCCACTGGAGCAGAGGATGACACTAAAGAGGTAAAGAATGTTGTTTCAGTCATTTTCTCAATTGTCCTTGTTTCTTTTTCTCCCCCCCCCCCAATGCTCAAAGGTAAGATGCACAAACATGCCAAGGAAAAGGTAACTTTGAGGCAAGAGTGATTTTAAAGGAGTGATTTCCCTCACATCAGCTCAGGCATGGTACAGTCAGTCTCAAGGAAGGACTGTACCACATGAATGCCTTTATGTTATTGCTGTGTCTTCCTTTGGCTGCTGGCATGAGGAGTGGCGAAAAAACAAAGCAAGCTTAGATTCAACCAACAACGCAGGGGTCACCATTGCAAGCAACGAAAAGGCTCCTTTGATCCTTGCCTTTCGTGGCTGATCAAAAAGGAAAAAAAAAATCAAGGAACAGTAGTGTGCTCAGGTGAATGAAGAACAGCAGTCACCAAAATGCATTTTTATCTGAGGAGCTGGTACCCAGTATTTCCCCAATTAATGGAACTCAAGGCAGCTTTCAAAATATTAAATCAAATATGATTGAAAATGCAGACAAAAAGATCAGTATCTCTATCTGTCTCCCTCCCTCCCTCCCTCCCTCCCTCCCTCCCTGTCTGTCTGTCTGTCTGTCTGTCTGTCTGTCTGTCTGTCTGTCTGTCTATCTATCTATCTATCTATCTATCTATCTATCTATCTATCTATCTATCTATCTATCTATCTATCATCTGTCTGGCAATCTGTGTATGTGCATTATTTTAAAATGCAGTTAAGCAATCTATAGATTTGAATCCATTTAAAAATACATTAAAAACAGAAGATAGAAATATTAGATGAAATTCAGGCACATGTGGCCAAGCCACATCAGAGTGTGGTCAATATGGAAAAATATTAATAAGGAAAAATATACACACTAGAGGCTGCAGCAGTTTGCTTTTGCCTGAGCAAACAAAGAAGGGCAAGAATCTACCTCCTGTTGTCTTCTTCCTCCCTCTGAATTAACTGGATGCATACTACTTTTGCACATTGAACTCAGTTTGCATCAATTGAAGGATGCAAAGGATGAAGAGGGAAGGTGGGAGGAGGAGAAAGAAACTGAGATATTTTGAAGACAGCTGTAAAAGTGGAAAGACAGAGGATTAACTGGGGTTATGCCTGTCAAACTGGGACAGTTGCAGGGTGTAGAAGAGATGTCACATCACCTCCTCCCCAAAGAAGCCCAGTATCTACACTGGCCTCTTAATAACAGGCTTTTGGGATAAAAGAAAGCTTGGAAAAATTCCTTTTCAGACTAGGCTTTTCCAAATCCTCCAGAGAGCATGCAAGAGAGGGGGAAATAAAGTCCCTTTTTGGGATACAGCTCCCAAATTCCCCAGGAAGCAATTCTGGTGGCCATGCTAGCTTGAGGATTCTGGGAGCTATAGTCCAAAAGAAGAAATTTTCCAAACTCTGGGGCAGCATAAAACAGTTGACTACATGCTCTGTAATCAACACACTCTCAGCACTCCATGGAAATGATGAGCACAAGTTTGAAGAATTCAGACCACAGAGAACATGGTAGGCAATGTGGCATTCTCAGCTTCTGAAATAGGATTATCAATCATCATCAGCAGCAGCAACAACAGTACTCTCCCCAATCGTCCAAACCCATTGAGAATCCATTGGCATAAATCATGGTTGCCATTCAGGCAGTTCTGTCCATTGGGCAGAAGGTGGCAGCAGATTAGGCATAATGAACAAAGAGTTTGCAGAACAGTTAAAATATAAATGGAAAATAAAGCTTTCCTGCACAAAGCTTTCCTGGTCACAAGGCAAATGCATTCCGGTTGGTGAATGGGGATCCTGCAACCTTTGTTCAAGGGTTCAGATTTATTAAGGCTACCAAATCTCTCTCAAATCCTCTCCCTTTTGATCCTTGTAGGGTAAACCGTTTGACATCACATAAAGCCATGGAAAGGAGTGATTTTGCTGGGTGGCTGTTGTCTCTTGCTTTAAATCTTTGTTCTTTAGTGAATATTCTACTGGGGCCTTGTTAGCTTGAGGCAGGGAACCTTTCCTGCTCTAAAAATGATCCTTATGGGAGAGGTTGTCTGTGCTTTGCACTTATCTTTGGTGTTTTAGAGGGTTCTCCCCTGCCTGGTTGTAGTAAAGACAAACACCGGCAAAAATAACAAAATTCAAAATCCACAAAAGAGCAATACCTTTATTGGGCCACCTAAAGTGCACAAAATAAATCATGCAAGATTTTAAGACTTCACTGGCTTCTTCACCAGGCAAAAGATGTTAAAAAATTTACAAAGGAGAAGAAAAGTGACAGTGTTAGAGTCATGGGTCTACATTATGTAAATATGACAAATATGTGGTTGGTGCTTGTTGAGGTCCATAATATTTTGAAATGATGGAAGGAAATATTACTATGAAGAATCACTATATGAATGATGATTAGTAGCAGATTCCATCCAAATCTGTGCATGTGGATGGTTACTATTGTTTCAGATTGTTTTAATTGGCTTTAATTTGTCATCTTTTAACTTATCTTCTTGTTTAACATGCCTTTTGTCTGTTTATATGTTTTGTATATTAAGTAGGGTAAAGCTGCTCTGAGATCCCATGATGTAGAGCAAACTATAGTCTGAACTTTAAAGGATCTATCTGAGGGGCTAAACTCTATCTCCCCACACAAATTCAGTGCTTTGGATAGTACCTTTAGGCTAGAACTCAGTATGGATTCCAATGATATCAGCACTACCAGGTGCCCTGTCTGGGTTAGATGGCCCTTGGCACATGAGTTGCTTGTTCTTAGATCTCTTCTCTCTCTCTCTCTCTCTCTCTCTCTCTCTCTAGAACCAGACCTCTCCTATCCTTGCCAGAAAAGTGCTTCAAGAGTAAGTAGGGACAGCAAAGCTCACAGGTGCAGGGAGACATCTATTATCAACTTTTGTGGCAGTCCTAATGAGTTTCAATGGGGATAAATGCTTATCACGCCTGGAATCTCCAGCTTACTATTCTAAACTGGAGCTGGGTGCAGTTCCAAGTCTCCCCAAGCCTTTGTTTGGTGCTGAGAAGCTGACACACACTACTGTTGTGAGATTAGCTTTGTTGGCGGGTAAATTGGATGGTCTACAGCAGAGTCCTGTAGCTGATGGCGTCCAGCATCCCCTTGCAGCCTGTGGTAGAAAAGGGTCTCAAACAATGAATTCTACCTAGAACAGTGGTTCTCAACCTGTGGGTCCCCAGATGTTTGTGGACTTCAGCTCCCAGAAGCCCCAGCCACTATGGTCAATGCTCAGGGCTTCTGGGAGCTGAAGTCCAAAAACATCTGGGGACCCACAGGTTGAGAACCACTGACCTAGAATATCCCATGGCTGACATTCCAGTTCCCTGTGGCTGGATAAATGGGGTTATCTCATTCCCCCAGGCTGCACCCCATCTCCAGCCTGAGGCCCCTGAAAAATGGTTTTTAAAGCCCAGAGGCAAAGGACATCAAAGTGCGCAGGTGTGACCCATCTCTCATCCCAATAGCTATGAGAACTGATCAAGAAGAGAGCTAATGGAAAAGTTTGCTCCCTGTTCAGGCCCTAGTTTTCAGATTGTTTCTTAGCCTTGAACTATCAGCCCAAGGAGGAACTGTGTAGTAGGGACTGTGGAATACAAATCCACTCTTTCTGTGCCACTGGACAGCTGTTAATGTTTGGCTATGATTCTGTCAAGGACTTTAAAACCCATCTGCTTGGGAGCAGAGGCCATGCTCACATGCTCTTTCTTTTATTTTCAGGTGAAAGTAGAACAGCCTGAAGTTCTGCTCGAGGGTTTATACCCCAGCACTGAGTATTCACTAGCAGTCTATGCAATGTATGGAGAAGATGCCAGCGATCCAGCAAGTGTCCAGGAAACTACATGTAAGTCATTCTGTTTGACCAAATGATTGATTAGTTTTAACTGTAGTCCTCATTCCACCTTATAGTCCAAGTGGTGGTGGTGATGGTGGCCATTTCCACACTAGCCTGTTGTAGCGCTATTATTCCACTTTCAACATCCTATGGAATTGTGGGGTTTGCAGTTTAGGGAGCGGCCTTACTGCGAACCACACAATTCCATAGGACGTTGAAAGTGGAATAATAGCGCTATAAAAGGCTAGTGTGGAAATGGCCGGTATTATGTACCTATCCATAAAACAGTATGTAGCACCTTGCAGAAATATTCACCTGCCCCATTGACTTTTCCTCATCTTGTTACATTACAACCTGGAACTGAAATGCATTTATTGTTGTCATTTGATATACGCAAGATGCTCAATATTGTGAAGGTGCAAAACAGTTTTATTGTGGCACAAACAATTAATTGAATACTGGCATTTGTTGGAAAAGTTTATTTAGGATCTTGTTTCACCCTTCGCTTAAGGAAACATCATTAAACTGGTTTTAAGGTAGATTAACTATAATAGCTTTCCCTGGAGAAATAATGGGAATTTTAGACATGTTGTACTTTTTCCTTGGGCTTCCAAGAACTGTCTAGTGCAGTTAAACTAAAAGTCATAATAATTCTGTCTTCCAGTGGCCCTGAGCCCTCCAAAACATCTGCTTTTCTCCAACATCAGCCATGCTTCTGTCAAAGTGAATTGGGAGGTGGCGTTCCGTGCTGTGAAAGCACACCGTATAACTTACGTGTCCAGCAGGGGGAGCAACACTGGAGAGGTGAGTAGCCCCAAAGCCCTTTTTGCACGGCATTGGCCATGCGAAAGGGCCCCTCGAGCGTCGCACAACTGCGAGGAGTGGTCCACATGACGCACTCACAATAGGGCAACACTCCAGGGTCTGGCAGGTGCCAATCACGCTCTTTTTCATTTTCGGCTGTAAGCCAAAAATGGTGTGCAACTGCGCATCACTCCAAGGCTCCACGCACACTTGCCGCGCGTGCGGAGATCAGGAGCCATGGCGCTTGTGCTTCCTGCCCCAGTGCAGCTTGGGAAAGTCCCAGGCTGCACTGCAGAAGGAAGAGGAGGGGCTCTTGCACGAGCAGGCAGCAGCTGTGGAGCTGAAGGAACCGGGACACGAGAGCCTCTCACTAGAGGCTGCTCGCGCAATCGCCGTACCCCAGCTCTGTGAAAAGGTATGTAGCGGAAAGGGCCCAAGACTGTAAAAAGTCCACAGTCCAATGTTTTGTTTCCAAAAATAGTAATTAGCCCAATATATCTGAAATCTCTCCAACAGAGCACAAAAGCAATAGGGTTTTCTTGTGATTCACTCCAGCATTTGGGATCCAAAGGTACACTTCATTTAGCCACATGTAGCAGCTGTTGCGAGATCTGCCCCACATGATCAGCCCAGTTTTGAAGCCATCTGAGAACTAGCAATGTGCATCATGCTGTTTTATGGGATGGTATTCCACATGGGAATTTCTTTTAGTTGAACAAAAATGGCTACCCCACATTTTGGATTTTAGTGCCAGGTGGTGAAATTTGGAAAAGCGCATTTTGCTAAATATTATCTTAGGGACAGTGAAATCCCCCAATGTTGTGAATGGAGGTGAGAAAAAAAAGTCTTTCTAGAAATGTGGACTCATTTGCTGCTAAGAGAAGCCTGAATTCAGAGTTGGAATGGACCACAAGAGTCACCTTATCTGAAATCCACCCAGTGTGGAAATCCACAGCTCAGGCACCCCTGACACATAGCTGTCTAACATCTGTTTAGGTATACACAACAAAGGTGAGCCCATCACCTTTCTAGAGAGTACTTTCCACTGTTTGAACACCTCTTACTATCAGGAAATTCTTCTTCATGTTTAGTTGGTAATTTCTTTTCCACAATTTGAATTCTTTGGATGGAGTCATCCCCTCTGAAGCATCACAGAAGAAGCTGGCTTCATCTTCCACATGACATCTCTTTAGATATTTATAGATAGCTGTCACTTCACCTCTGAACCTTCCCTTCACTTGGCTAAACACACAGAACTCCCTCAGCTGTTCCTCATAAGCTTTGGTTTGTGTACCTGGCTGGATGAAATCCTACTGTTAGTTCATGGGGGCAGAGGAAAGAAGAAATAGGTTAAGGGAAAAGGCCTAGAAAAAGTAAGGGACAGGTCCATTGGTTCCTTCAACATTATTAAAACAATAGCGAACAATTTGTTTGTTGCTGTTATCAGCTGTCAAGTTGAGTCTGACTTATGGTGACCCTATGAATAAGAAACGTGCAAGTCACCCTATTCTCAGTTGCCCTGCTCAGGTCTTGCGGATTCATGGATGTGTCTTCCTTGATTGAGTCTATCTATATATCATGCTGTCTTCCTCTTTTCCTACTGCCTGCAACTTTACCAAGCATTATTGTCCTTTCCAGTGAGTCATGTCTTCTCATGATACGGCCAAAGTGCAACAGCCTCACCTTATAGGCCTTTTCCGCACGTTACCTTATCGCAGAGGTGGGGGGTGCCGTTTGCACAAGCAGGTTCTTGCGCAAGGCGCTCTCTTCGCTGCTCCTTCGTCCCGCAGCTGACTTCCTGGTCGTGCGACCACCCCTTCCTTCCTTCCTTCCTTCCGCAGTGCAGCCTGTGAGCTGTAGGCTGCGCTGGGGGAGGAAGCGTGAGTGGTGCGCCTGGGACGACATACCGCGGCGCAGGTAAGTGCGCATGGGCCCCAGGAGCCTTCGCGACTGCGCACCATTTTTGGCTTGAAGTTCGCATTAGGCTTGTGAGCGCCGCGTAAATGGGAGTGCGTCGTACAGACTGCCGCTCCCATTTACGCGACGCTCAGGGGCCCTCTTGCAAAAGGAACTGCGTGCAAAAAGGCCCATAGTTATAGTGCTATTGTTCCACTTTCAACATTCTCTGGAACCCTGGGGTTTGCAGTTTAGGGAGGGGCCTTTAGCATTCTAAGCCAGGGAGCTCTTTGGCCTCAGTAAACTACAGACCCCAGAATTCCACAGGATGTTGAAAGTGGAATAATAGCACTATAACAGAGAAGGGCAGAAAGGCCTTTCATCATCTTGGCTTTAAGGGAGAGTTAAGGCTTCATTTGCTCTAGGGCCCATTCATATGTCATTTTAGCAGCCCAGGGTAGCCGTAGAATTCTTCTTCAGCATCACATGTCAAATTGAGCAAACAATACTGAAATGGAGTCCGCAACTGGACCTGAAATTTTCAACTTAATACTTATTCCATTTCAGGTGGAAGTTCCTGGCAATGCATCATTTGCTGTGCTGAAGCCTCTTTCATCACTGACGCAGTATTTTGTCAGTGTGATCTCCGTTTATGATGAAGGTGACTCCTTTCCAGTAACAGGCAATGTTACTACATGTAAGTAAGAGGAGAGGTTCATCAGCTCACTAAGCTTTTAATGACACAGCCTTTACTAAAATCCAGATGGCCAAAGAAACTACTGCAATTTGAAGTTGGTGTCTTTTATAAGACAGAGGTGTGGATATTTAAGTCCTGAGTGTTTTTTGGAACTCGGACAACTGGAACACCATCAGTGTGGTGTTGTTCTTCCAGCTTCCTGTCAGGATGAAAATTATTGCTTCTGCCTTGCTCAGTAAAAGGGATTTGTCCCCTAATATTAACCATAATTTGACCCAAACTGACGGTAAGATTCTACATTTGAAAATGCACAAATTGCCACTATTATTTCTGAGCCTTTCAGGCAGACTTCCAGTGACCTGGTGCCTTTTCCAACCTTGTAACTCTCCATGTGTTTTACACAATAATGCCCATCATCCCTGACAATTGGTCCTGCTCGCTGAGGCTGTTGGCAAATGTATCCCCAAACACCAAGAGAGTGGTAGCCAGCAGAAAGCTTTATCTGCTGTGGCACCCTGGCTATGAAAGGCTTTTCCCTTAGAGGCCTGTCTAGTACCAGCACCATACTCTCCAATGCCCCGATTTGGAATAGATGGCCCCGATTAATCATCTGTCATCTGACATGGTCAGCTGCTTTTAAAATATCCCCATTGTTTCTCTTTCCTCTTCCCACTTTCCCTCTTTATTGTTGGTTTACTTAAGTTGCTGCAAACAGAGTTCAAAGTGCAAAGGTAGTTTGTACTCATTTGACTCAGCAGGAAGGAGAGCAGAAGGAGTGGAATCTTGCTCTTCCCGGTATGTTCAGGGAAAAGCAAACTGCTGCATCTTCTCCTAGGCCCTTTTCGCACGCAGTTTCTATAGCGCGAGGGCCCCTTGAGCGTTGCATAAATGGGAGCGCCGGTCCATACGACGCACTCCCATTCACACAAGGCTCACGAGCTTAAAACGGGACGCGCGCGCATTTTCTTATTTTTGGCTCTAAGCGGAAAATACTGCACGGTCCCGCAATGCTCACGGGGCCCTCGCGCACTTACCTGCGTGCGGTGCGTTGAACGAGCCGGACCGGTGGTGCTTCCTCCCCCAGCGCAGCCTACAGCTCCCAGACTGCGCTGCGGAAGGAAGGGGCGGGGCGCTCACGAGACCAGCAAACAGCTGCGGGAGGCAGAAGGGCTGCCGTAAGCGGCTTGCACAAACGACTGCTCGCGTGAGTGCCGCCCCCCACTGCCACGACGAAGGTAAAGTGTGAAAAGGGCCTAGTTTGTATGTTCATTCATAACTTCTGGCACCTGGACTACACAATGGCAGAGCTTGGAGTGCATGGAAGGGGCGGGCGGAGGGGCAGGGGTGTGGCTACAGCAGGTGGGGGCAGGGCTACAGCACACAGGGGCAGGGCTACTGTGTGTGGGGCGGGGCTATGGTGCACAGGGGCAGGGCTACGACACATGGGGAGGACAAGCAAGGAGCCACAGCGCCCCCAAAAACTTGCTGCTGGAGTTGCATTGCCCCCATTGCCCCCCTGTGTCCCTATACGACTGGGACCACACTCTGATGTTGCTCGGCCACATATGCCCTGTTTTTCATCTGCAAAAGGTTGGAGGCTATGCAATGCTGCCTTCATTTTGGTACTGTGTTGGCTGTTCACCAAACCTTTGGAGATCTAGAGATCATGCACTGACTAGGTTAAAGTACTGCGTACACTGTATGCAGTCTTGCAAACAGTTTTAGAATACTTTACTTTTTACATTGTTTTAAATTGTTCTTTACTATCTGTACCTCATTCAGGGTGGTACAGAAAATATTCAGATAAATAAAAAATCCTTAAATGAATCCAAACCAAGAAAGAACAAGTGCCAGTAGATATTATCGCTGCACAGGGTGGGACCTGACCTAAATAGGAAGCCTTCAGTTCAGACCTGGGGAAACTTTACTGATGTGGGGCCCAAAATGCCTGTAGACAAGGATATTGGGAGTTATCTGCCAAAAATGCATGAGGCCACAGCCCAGAGTAGACAGGCTCACCTCCAGCAGGTGGTCCTGTTATATTTATCTGGAGCCAGTTCATGCACATGTGCACTTATAGCCCCATTCACTTACACATGGGGTAGTCAGCATAAAGCCTCACCAGATCCCGTCTGATCTCTGAAGCTAAGTAGGTTCTGATCTAGTTTATACATGACCTGTATCACCTCACCCAGCCCTTTGAAAATTTAAGACAAGGGATATGATTTGCATTTTTCTTATATTCTATCCCACTCCCACAACTGTATACATATATTTTCTATCTGAGGCCTTTACCACTCAGTACTGCATCCAAAGAAGTGCACTTATATCCAAAAAAGCTCATACTATAACAATACCCAGTTAGTCTTAAAGGTGTTGCCACATTCCATTTTCACCATGTTTCACAGAAGCTCCTTCAACAAGCTCCTCTGAGGAGAGGCATCTCAAGGCAGTGCCTGAACATGCAGAGAGCCTCCCTCTGTCCCTTTCCTTGTTGTCCGAAGGTGAGTGGTAAGTGAAGCCCTCTCAGATGCTGCCCCCTTGGACTGTCTACTTGAGGTCCAAGTTGAGTCTTGATCTTGGTTGGTTTATCCTTTGCCTGTCTCAATCAAGCAACCAAGCCAATGAAACTAGAAACTGAGGAAGGCTCCTTGAGGTCACAGCTCAAGTCTGAGGAGATGGGGCTTTGCGACAGGGGAGGGACTTGGTCTTAGGCTCTGGTACTCCTTATAGAAAGACCTAGTTGGTTTCCCCTGCTTGCTTTCTAGTCCTTCCTGTCAAGGAAAGTCAGTGGCCAACCCTGATGGGCAGATTCACTTGGATATCTGCACCCTAAGTCCAGTTGTAATTCTGACTAGAGAAGACCTATTGAATCCATGGGAACTTTGTAAATCAACACTTATCTAATTTCCTCAGATTCAGTGGATCTCGTCTAGCCAGAACTAAGAATTGGATTTAGACTTGAGCATCTTTAACTGTCTTAAAAGATGTTTCAGTCTGCGGTCTTCTATGGCCAATGGGTAGCTGGAAATGAAGGATGCTGTAGTCTAGCACATCATGGGAGCAGAGGTGGGGGATAGAGTTTGGAAAAGGTTGGCCTAGTTGATGCCTCAGTCAGTAGCCCTGTTCAGTTACCAGGTGGGGCAGATGTAAACAGAACTGGATCTGTCTATTTTCCATTCTAGCTTGACAGTAAATATTTCTACTGTGGGAAATAAAGGTCTTTGATGCCTAGTTAGTGATGTGAAAAGCATATTAGGTGGGCTGTGTGAGTATTACAGCCAGGAGCTGAACTTCAACCTGAGCCTTAGCCAGCTAGAGTACCAAGCTAGCAGCCAATGGATTCATTGTGTACAACTTCCAGATTCTAGTCCTGGTGAAAAAAATCCATTCTGAAGGTGTAATGGACTCCAGTCTTTTCAGCCAATCAGAAGGCCAGGCTGGTAGCCAATCACATCAAAGTCACCAGCAAGAAGCAAGTTGGTATATCACTGAATTGGGTTGCTGACAGACCCTGCTGATAAAATTTAAGGTAACTAAAGGTACCACACTGGGACAAAAGAGTAGGTTTTAAGGGGGGGGGGACAATGCTTGCTTTGGAAATAGTAAAGAAATAGTAATAAGGCCTCTCTGGATCTTTCAGACCGTTCTGTTGGTAAAATTTATGAGTCTCTAATAAATGTGAGTAAGAGAGAGAAAGAGAGAGAAACTGAGAATCTTTTCTCCTTTCCCTTTCTCCTTGAGTGCCCTTGCTGGGGTTTCTTTACAGTTGGAAATGCCAAATGGATTGCATCTTCTCACTCAAATCAAATAATCATGCTGTAATTAATGATTGCAAAATATTACATACCGGCCCTTCAGGATGGGCTTTTGTCATTTGGGGTCTGGAGAAATGAAAGATGTACTGGTTAAGGACAGCTGCCCAGGTGCTGCTTGGCTCCCTTGCCATCTGCTCCAGAGCGTGGCTGCAAGATGGCTTTGGCATCTGGTGGCAGGGACAGAACAATGGAAACCTGGACTTCATTTCTTCCTTTCCTCCTCTGCCTCTCAGTAAAGGTGCCACCCCCAAGCCACTTGAAGGTCACTGAGCTCTCTGGCGGTGAGGTCCGGCTGGAATGGGAGGCTTCGGCGGCTTCGGATGTGGTTGTCTACCAGATCAAATGGAACGTGGTTGGTGAAAAGAAAGCACAGGAGGTATGGCATCATTCTGGGGGATGCTGGTGGTGGTTTTGCTCTGGATTTTGGTGGGCTGCACTGTGTCAGTTTGGCTCCTCAAAGACATTGGAAGGCTGCCCCTTTTTCCTAAAACAGCGTTATAAAGCAGAATCTGCCGACGAATAAAGTGGGAGGGGGATTGCCCCAGTTTAATTCCTTTAAAGATAACTCTGAAAATATTGAGAAATATTTACTTGTCACTTGAACAGAGTAAGTTTGCTCCCACCAGTTGCATTACTTTTGAAATATTATTTGGTTCCAACCTTACTATCAGAAGCAAAAGCAGCTCATTGTGAGTAGCAGTACTATTTGTTATTTTTTTGACTCTGACTCGATAGCCTTTTTTCTGATCTTAGCCTGTGAGAATGTCAAGTTCATACCTACAGCCCCAGTCTTTGGAATCATAGAATCACAGAATTGGAAAAGACCACAAGGGCATTCTGTTCTAACCCCCTGCCATGCTGAAGTGCACAACTAAAACACTCCTGGGAAATAGCTATCCAACCTCAGCTTGAAGACCTCTGAGGAAAAAAGAGTCCACAACTCTCCGAGGCAATTTATTCCACAATTGAAGATCTCTTTGAGTAAAGAAGTTCTTTGTAATGTTTAGGTCAAATCTCTTTCTTTTAATTTAAATCCATTGGTTTATGGTCCAGTCTCTGAAGCAACAGAAAACAAGCTCACTCCATCTTCTACATGATAACCTTTCAGCTATTTAAAGATGGCTATCATGTTATCTCTCACTCTTCTCTTTCCTAAATTAAATAATGGCTTCCAGACCTTTCACCATCTTGGTCATCTTTCCCTGGGCATGTTCCAGCTTGTCCTTGTACTGTGGTGCCTAGAACTGGACATAGTATTCCAGGTATTTGATTAAAAGCCACATTGAAGAAGAAAAATCCATAAAGAATGCTGCACTGTTTGCAAAACTGCTTCCTAGTCTAGGACTGGTCTAGGTCTCACTGGAGCACCTGGAACAGGTACAACGTGGTCCATCAAGCACAGTGCAGATGTCTTCGCCTGAGCCATACCTATCATAGTGCTGCTTGATTTCTTCCTATACTTCTTTCTCTGAAACTCTGTAGAATAGTCCCCATTCTCTGATGCATGCACACACACACTCACACAGATGTTAAGCTGTACCACACTCAGAGATGGCTTGTGTCTTCCATGTCTCTTGGGTTCCAGGTTTTATTCCAGACTTTAAAGAACATCAATAAATTTAGCACCTTGTACTGCTTCTTCCATGCTTAAACTAAAACCTGGAGCAGATTCACTGACCTGCTGACATGGGAGCTGCCATCAGCCTCTGGCAGCTTCCTCCCAGTGCAAACTGCTGGGAGTGGATGCTTTGAAGTACGGCTGTTCCAACACACTTGGCTGCTTAAGACTGAAAGAATAAATGGCATTCCTTCCTCCTCCTCCTCCTCCAAGTCAATGCACGTAGAATGCAAAGTCAACTAAGTTATTCTAGCATATGAAGCAGCAAAGCGGGGGGAGGCATTAACATGATTAGCGAGGTGCCACAGGGTTCTGTCCTGGGCCCGGTGCTGTTCAATATCTTCATTAATGACTTGGATGAAGGAATAGAGGGCACGCTGATCAAATTTGCAGATGACACCAAATTGGGAGGGGTTGCTAATATGCCTGATGACAGGATCAAAATTCAAAAGGACCTGGACAGATTGGAGAGCTGGGCCAAGGCTAACAAAATGAATTTCAACAGAGAGAAATGTAAGGTCCTACACTTAGGCAGAAAAAATGGTATGCAGAAATATAGGATGGGGGATACGTGGCTGGCTAACAGTACGTGTGAAAAGGATCTAGGAGTCTTAATAGACTACAAGCTGAACATGAGTCAGCAGTGTGATGCGGCAGCCAAGAAAGCCAACGCAATTCTTGGTTACATCAATAGGAGTATGGTGTCTAGATCAAGGGAGGTATTGGTACCACTTTATTCTGCACTGGTTAGACCTCATCTTGTATACTGCGTCCAATTCTGGGCACCCCAATTCAAGAAGGATATGGATAAACTGGAGCAGGTCCAGAGGAGGGCAACCAAAATGGTGAGGGGCCTGGAAGCCATGCCCTATGAGGACAGACTTAGAGAGCTGGGTATGTTTAGTCTGCAGAGGAGAAGGTTGAGAGGGGACATGATAGCCATGTTTAAATATTTGAAGGGATGTCACGTCAAGGAGGGAGTGGGCTTGTTTTCTCCTGCTCTTGAGACCAGGACAAGGAGCAATGGATGCAAGCTGCAGGAGGGGAGATTCCCCCTGAACCTCAGGAGGAATTTCCTGACGGTCAGGGCTGTCCGGCAGTGGAATGTGCTGCCATGGAGTGTGGTGGAGTCTCCTTCATTGGAGGTTTTTAAGCGGAGGCTGGATGGCCACTTGTCGGGAGTGCTTTGAGGATTTTCCTGCATGGCAGGGGGTTGGACTGGATGGCCCTTGTGGTCTCTTCCAACTCTACATTTCTATGATTCTATGATTCTTTGACTTTGTCTGGGCTAACTTAGAAATGTGCTTCCATTTCTTACAATTGTACGCCTTGGGACTTTTCTTCCAGAAAAAAAATAAGCTGACGTAGCTATAGATAGGCCGAGCATGTCTTTTCCTCCGTGGCATGCAATGGTTAAGGCCTTCTGATAGCATGGAGTCTGGAGGAAGTCAGTGGGAGGTCAGTTCTGAAGATAAAATCCCACAAGTTACCTGGCAATAAAATAATTTAAATAGCTTAACAATTTGCTGTGCCATTTTACAACATCCTGAGGCAGCTGCCTGAGGTGACCGCCTCACTGTTCCTCATCCCTGCCACGAGGGCACGAATGTTTTGTTGTTTGTTGCTGCTTCATAGGGGACTCACTTGGAAGAATTTTCTTTGCAGTTGGGCCAGCCTTGGGACAAGGGATGATCTTCTTCGCACAATCTCTCCAGTCGTATTCCTTTTTCTGCTTTCCTGGCCTGTATTGCCTTCTATAGACCTCTCACACGGGGCCTTCTCGGTGATTGCCCCAGGCTGTGGAACTGTCTTCCTCAGTAGGCTGGTATGGCCCCCTCCAAGCAGATTTTTTGCCAACAGGTTATGGGGAAGCAATGCTTTTAAAGAAAGGGCTTTAAATAGGGAGGCATCCTGTTTTTTAACTGTACTGTCTTCAGTGATTAATTTTAATGGTATGTTTTTAATTCCCCCCCCCCCAGTGGTTTAGTTCTATTTTAACATTAACTGTTTGTATGTTCTAACTATCCTGTATTTTTTTGGAAGCCACCTTGTGTTATGAGAAGAAGGAAGTCTATAAATGATTAAGATGATGCTAATGGTAATCGTGGTGGTGATAATTATAACACTAACCACCATCAGCCGTATCCCTCTTCATGATAGTTCTCTCCAAAGAGAATGGCCACCGATTCATTTGCTGTTGTGCTGATCTTTGAATATAGGATCAGAATGTATCAAATCCAGCTTTTCTCAGAACAAAACTGGAACTCTTTGAGACAGGGAGGGGGACTGTCAACAGAATGGCGAGAGGGAGGGAGATGGCGGCCATCTGCATTTCGGTCTCCAGGGATTTTACATAGTACCTCAAAGCCAATGGTCATCCTGTCTAGGGGATTCTGGAAATTCTAGTCTAAGTAAGTAATATTTCTGAGTCCTGTGATATCTACCTGTTTTTCAATCTAATCCAGAGCTTTGCAAAATTTGATTCCCCCTCCCACAGCTGTTTTTGTGGCCCCTAACTTCTCCAGATTTCTAGGAGCATCCTTTTTCTGCCCCCTCAATAAAATATTTGGGAGGAGCAATTCACATTTTAGATAAATAGCAGACCCCCCCCCCCCCACACACACACTTAAGAGGAAAAATCACCTTTTTTTTTTCCAAAACCAAAGAGGACTCCCGGCCAGTTTTTTTTTTTTAAAAAAATGGCAGTCTATGTATCTCCTAGAATGACCTAGGGACAGAAAATGACATCCTCGACCTGCCATCTTTGTCCACACCTGGTCCAATCAGTCATTTGTGTGAAAAATTCCAGTTTGGAATGATTAAGTAGCCCTGGAGGATCTTTCCAATCTAAATGGATAATCACTAGATGCTTTTAGTTCCATGGAAGAAAAAGAAACACAGGCATAATAGAGGTAGTGGTATTTCTTCAACTCTCAAGGCAACAATGGTTTCAAGTAGCTGTTTAGATTTAGAAAATGGAATGGATGGAGAGAGTTCAAGATCTCTTTCTAACCAGTGCAGCTCTAATTGAAATCAGGCTGTCCATGCATAGTTTACTTTCTTTTTTTAAACTCAGGAGATCCATTCTTGATATCTGTGGTTGAGCTCTCAGGCACCACTATGGGTTTGGGAGTACTTACCTTTGCTTCCTTACTTTCTCTTTGTAAAAAAAAAAAAATCATCCAATTATGCAGAAGCTTAGAAATTGAGTTGATCCTTTCTCTCTCTCCCATAGTTATCTGTTGCTGGAAATTTGGCGTCTTCTCTTTTGTCTGGTCTGAAGAAGAATACTGAGTACCAGATATCAATTTGGGCATATTACAAAGATGGAGCTCGGAGTGATACTGTCTCTGTTCGACACAGGATCAGTAAGTTGGCAGGGTTGTGACATCTCTAATATGGGGAGCTGGGAATGCTGTGATACTAGATAGCAGAGTGTTAAGCCATGAAATGCAATTAAGGCAGAGACTGTGATAATAATTGGCAGCTAGATGTTGGACAAGAAACGTGGAGGAAGAGAGAAAGAGACAGCCTAACTCATTCACAACCTGCTTACAAGCCCAGGCGCTCTAGTGAAAAAAAATGCCTGATGGGGCTATTGCAATGGCCATGATGGCTAAGAGATTCTGAGGCTTGTAGTCCAAAAAATCAACTTTTCCAGGCTCTAGCCATAACCAAACATGGAAGGGCATAGTCACCCATCCTACTGGAATGGAAACATATGGTAGTTCTCTGCTCAGAATCAAGTCTTCTTGAGTTCCACAGGGGCTTTCTCTGAGGTAAAGAGGGTCACAGCCTAAATTTCCACATAAACTTCTGCAACTCACACAACTGTTTTGTAGGGATGGAAACCTTTGTGTATTTCGCTTTGATATGCAAGAACAAAGAATTGCAAATTGTTGTCTTTGCTGGGCAGGATTATAAGAGTTTTGTGCATTTTCTTTTCTTTTCTTTTAACATTTTGGGACTTCTAAAAAAATTGTGCAGGAAAGCATTTTGTGGAAAACAACATTTTTGCACAATGCATTTTGCACAAGCCCCACTGTTTTCTCTGAAAACTTTTTTTTTTACATAAATGAAATGAAATTTTCACAAACATTCTCAAAGTGTGAAAACATGGGATATCTTGATGTTAGGAGACCTCTTTTCTCATAGAGAATGAGAAAATGTGTGAATATTCTTTACTTCTTTACTGTTTTGATGCTGTTAACAGCTTTTGCTTGGACGTTGTTCTAGCCTCTGATTTTAGGAAACACTATTCTACCTGGAAGTATTTATTCGAGGTCTTATCTCTGCCCTGGTGAATGCCCAGATTCTGATGTATTCGGGACTACTTTTGAAAAGGCTTGTATGAGAAATATATTTCACTTCATTTTTGAACAATTACACCAATGTCTATAGAAAACTAACTAAAATGTAATTGAGAAGACATAGCCCAGTTCTTTGATGTACCTCAATCATTTCACAAATCTTTTCAGACAAAGCTGCCTGGGCCCATAACCTGACAGACAGTGCATCCATGCATGCAGTGGCTAGCTATTATGATTAAAGAATAATAACACCAATGGCTAACTAAACAAACTTAAATTTTATTATAGGAACTCCACCACAGATAGGCAAGCTTTCTAAGGCTGTTAAGTTAATGTAAGCTAAGCAGGAACAGGAGAGACCGGAACTACACTGTTTTCATTTTTGTAGAAGTGAGATAATAAAGAGGAGGTAGAGAGAAGCAGTGGAATGATCTCTAAGAATATTAATCTGTATCTCAGTGAGGTTACAATAAGACATGAGGAGACTTTAAGTCACTGGAACACTATTTAACCCTATCTCTATTGCTTTCTCTAAGACACATTGAACTGTTCAGGTGCTGAGCATTGTTGCATTTCCATCATCTGGAAGCAAATGTGGCTCAGAACATGATTTGCAATCTATAGCCTGTACATTTCTGTGTCTGCAATGTGATTTTTGAAAAACAAACAAAATAAGCAAATCAATGTCTTTGCAAAATGTGTCCACTGGAAATGTGTAGTGCACTTGACAAATGCACACATATTAATGCAGCAAGTTCATTGGTCCATTCATCCCATTAAACTTGTTCGCTTTTAAGCTGCCACAACAACCTCAGCTTTGTCTGAATTAATAGAATAGACATTTAAATATCTAAGTTTGTTGCTCATGACACAGCAGTCTTCTGAGACAGGTAAGCAAGCCTATGAATACATATAAAGTGCTGAGTCACACTTCACAGAGGGGCACTTTTGCAAATGAAAGAGAACCTGTCAGAGAGAGTGTGAATCAAGGTAGAAGTTGATTTTGTTTGGTACAAAAAATGGATATGAGGTTAGAAAGGGTCCTCCTTGAAGGTTCTCTCTTAATTAATAGTTCCTGGCTAATGGCTTTGCTGGCAGTGAGTAGAACACAATTCATTTAAGACCCACCCTCCATTCTTCTCATATAGCCACTTCTTTGAATTTCTGCCATTATTAAGGCTCCAATTACTAGCTGTTCTGGAATCAGCAGCCCTTGTTGTGAATGGTATCGATTTATTGTTCATTTTGCTTTTCAGCTTTGTTTCTCAAAACTTGCAACAGATAAAAATAACAATTTATAAAGGAACTTTTCTTGAAAAGGAGGGAATGAGTGTTATATATTCTCCAGAAAATATCATGGAATGCAGTGCTCAAAGTAGGCATGGGCCACAATGACTTGTTACCCAAAAGGTGGTCTGATGAAGATGGGTCTGTGGTAGAGTTTCCAAATCTGAAGGCTTGAACCTCTTCTCTGGTCCTCAGGGCAAGAGGAAATAATCTCAGGGTGGGAGCAATGCCTTGAAATCTCCTCTTCTCTCTCTCTCGTACATGCATGCATATATACATATATACATATACATATCTGTGCTGCTGCCTGTGCTGCAGGCTGCTTTGGAATGACTTCTGTAGACTATCCAGGAGGTCCATTAGGCCCATTTCTCTCCTCCTCAAACATTACCAGGGACCATTCCTACATCCTAGGACCTGGGCCTGAACTATCAGGGCCTGAGATGCTCCTGACCTGGCAAGCCTAGTCAGTCTAGCTCGCTTAAAAGGCCAAGGCCAAAAAACAATGTTGAACTTCCCTATCCAGTGGTGAAAAATCCATATCCAGCAGCTATGGAATTGAGACTTTCTCTCTCTCTGCCTCCCATTGCAGTTTTTTTTTTTTTTTTTTTTGGTGCTAAGAACTGGAGGAGATTTCTAGGGTGCACGGATGATAGCCTAAAAGGTGGGGGACATTGAGGCCTACCAGCGGTGCCAGAATCTCCGTAGAAGCTGGGGGAAATACAGCTCGAAGGAGGCTTGTGAGAGGGGGGTAATTGCAGGATCTTTTCACCTGTGTATACCAGTACTAACCCTAGTACTCCAGTTGAAGGTTTAAACAGAGTGGTTTTATAGAAATTGATAGACACACACACAAGAAATCAAGTAGTCTCACAAGCCATACAAGGCTAGTGAAAGGAAAGGAGTGAAATGTTGGATAGAGAGAAATTTTAGGTGTATAGGGTGATATTTACTGGTCCTGGAGTGAAAGATTGAAGAGAGGTTACTCAAATACAAGGGTTTGAGGGCAGCATGGGCAAACCTTCTGACCTGTCTATGCTGAGGCCATGGTGACCTATGCCAGAGGTACAGCCAGAGTCTTGCTTGCTGCTTGTTTCCTAGTTATAAGTGCCCAATTTTTATATAATGATATTTCATGCCAATTAACTGATATTTCTTGCCAATCATGCTATGCCACCTGATAGAGGTGTAAGGTGTGGAACACAGATGGGATGTTGGAGAAAGAAGTGTGGGGGATTTCTGATTCTAGAAGAAGCAATGAGATCCAGCAGACACACACTGTTGGACCCTGGACCAAGTCTTTTAGATAGAATTCCGTGGTCAAGAGCGCATCTTCAAGAAAGCTCTGGTAAGAAAGCCCAGTGGAGATTTTGCCTCTGGTAATGCAAACTAGCATGGCATAATTCTTTGAGCATTGGACTATGACTCTGGCAACCAGAGTTCGAATCCCCTCTTGAGCATGGAAACCCACTGGGTGACCATGGGCAAGTCATACTCTCTCAGCCTTGGAGACGGGCAAAGGCAAACTTCCCTCTGAACAAATCTTGCCAAGAAAACCCCATGATAGGGCCATCATAAGTCAGAAATGATTTAAAGGCACACAACAGCAACAAAGGCCATTTCTGCTCTAGGCTGTTATAGTGCTATTATTCCACTTTCAATGTCCTATGTAATCCTGGGTATTCCACAGGATTCTGTAGGATCTTGAAAGTGGAATAATAGCACTATAACAGTCTAGTGGAAATGGCCAAAGAACAGGCACCCACAAACTGTTTTCAACACTTGATCTTAAGACACAGAAAGAGACATGTTCCTCCTCAAATATCTCAGATTCAGCTCCAGGTTCTAAGGGGATTTTAAGGATCGAACCCAAAAAGTGTGTATTGGGTGGGACTTAACATAGGTCCTGCATTGCTAGTAGAAGCCACAAGCCACACTGCCATATTCTGGACCAGCTGAGATTTCTAAATTGTTTGTCAAAAGATGTTGGGGGTTTGGTACATTACTCATACCAACCGTGAAGATGACACTGATAAGTATAAGAAAGCTCACGACAGATCATGGTGTGAAATATGAAAATCTTTAAGCTCCTTGGATTGAAGCTCCAGGCTAATTGTACATTTGAGAATTGTCAATGTCCCAGTTTCGCCTCAGCTGACAATTCTGAGTTTCATCACCATCAGCACAAATAAGTACCCACTCCAAAGCTGGCATTTGTGAAGAGGTCTGTCAATTTATTATTTTACTGCTCTTACAGAATATTTTCCATGTTAACTTCCTTCCCAACTGCTATGGAAAGTGCTTTTTTTCTGAGAAGTAAGGGCTGATTTATTTTATCATAGATGTACAGCTTGCTTTGGCTAAAAGCATTCTCAAGAAACAGAAAAAAAAAGGATGCTTTACTTTTCTGAACTAAGTTCCCCCGCACCAACTCCTGCACCCAAAGATGACATTTCGAAAGCTCAGAACACATGGGATTATTCTATGCATTTCTGTTTACACTGAGTGTTTGATTTACTCTTATTTGACCTGCATACAAAACCTTGATTTAACCTTGTAATTTCTGGCCTATATTATATTGTGCCTCTTTCAAAATGATAGATATTTTTTTAAAAAAGAGCCAGAGAGAAAGACATATATAAGCTTCCATTTGGGAAGCCCTTGAAAATGGGCAAAAAGAATCTTTCAAAAATTGATGAACTTCAAAGGCCATCACTGAAGGATTCCAAGAGTCTCAAACTCAGCAGGAGGGGAACGCAATTTGGTTTCCTGGCCCACTTTGGTATCCCTCAAGAGAAAACATTCTTTTTGAAGTCCGTGAATAAAAGTGAGGCTTGTCCATGGCCTGGCTTTCTGATGTAGAATGCAATGGCTGCACTTCATCTCTGGAAGGAAATGCAGGCTATGGCAGTAGAATGATCCCTTGCAGTGGTTCTCAACCTGTGGGTCCCCAGATGTTTGTGGACTTCAGCTCCCAGAAGCCCCAGCCACTATGGTCAATGCTCAAGGCTTCTGGGAGCTGAAGTCCACAAACATCTGGGGACCCACAGGTTGAGAACCACTGTTAGGGCATACAGTAAGAAGGGACAAAATGCAGTAGTCACAAATTTTCTCATTTTTGATCAGAGAAGGACATGTCATAGAATCATAGAGTTGGAAGAGACCACAAGGGCCATTGAGTCCAACCCCCTGCCATGCAGGAAGACAAATTAAAGCATTTCTGACAGATGGCCATCAAGCCTCTGTTTAGAAACCTCTGAAGAAGAAGACTCCACCACCCTCCCAGGCAGCACTTTCCACTGTCAAATTGCTCTAACTGTCAGGAGTTCTTAATATTTAGATGGAATCTTTTTGTCCTGAAGTTTGAAACTACTGATCCATGTTCTAATCTCTGAAGCAGCAGAAAACATGCTTGCTCCATTCTCCATATAACATTCCTTCTAATATTTAAACATAGCTATCAAGTCCTCCCTTAACCTTCTCCAGGGTAAACATACCCAGCTCCCTAAGTCTCTGCTCATAGGGCATGGTTTCCAGGCCTTCAATCATTTTGGTCACCATCCTCTGGCCATGTTCTAGCTTTGCAATATCTTTCCTGAACTGTGGAACCCAGAACTGGACACAATATTCCAGGTGGGATCTGACTGAAGCAGAATAGCGTGGTGCCATCGCTTCCCTTGACCTAGACACTATATTCCTATTGATGCAGCCTGGTATTACATTGGTTTTTTTAGCTGCTGCATCAACTGCTGACTCATGTTCAGCTTGTGGTCTACTCAGATTCCTATATCCTTTTCACAATAATGTGGTCAAGCCAGGTGTCACCCATCCTATATCTGTGCATTTGATTTTTTCTGCCCCAGTACCCTACATTTCTCCCCGTTGAAATTAATTTTGTTCATTTTGGCCCAGATCTCTAATCTGTTAAAATCATTTTGAATGCTGATACTATTCCTCTGGGGCGCTAGCCATCTCTCCTAATCTGGTGTCATCAGCAAATTTGATGATAATGCCCTCTATTCCTTTATTCAAATCATTGATAAAGATGTTGAGTACACTGAGTCCCAGACAGAACTCTCTGGCTCTTCAACTAGTCACTTCTCTCCAGGATGAAGAGCAGCCATTGTTGAATACTCTTTGGGTTCAGTCAATCAAGCAGTTAGGATGGTCAATACACCTTGTAAAAAAAACCAAAAACTTAGCTGCTGTGAGTATTATTTATTTTTTCTGCCTCTGCACTAGAGAAAAAACACACCATCTTTCTTGTTCTGGGTTGCATCAAAATATATGTTGTGTTTTCACAAAAGATCGGGGACATTTTTAAAAAATGCATAGAAACCTCTGGTAATTGTGCCCATCAGGGAGCAAATAACCAAAATATTTTGTCCCCCTGTGTAGGAACAAAATAAGGAAAGATTTATGCCTCCAGAATAGGAACTTGAAAAAAGTTCTTTTTTGAGGGGACCAGAACTCCTAGAATCAGGTTGGTTGAGAAGTTCTAGGAACTGTGGTCTAAAGAAGAACCATTTAAAGTTCTGCCGAAGAGATCACCCTGTCTTTGTACACCTCTGACTGATCTCCCAGTTCTAAACCAATTGGGCAACCTTCAGACGCATCAGACTACAATTCCCACTATACTAGCCTGTGGATGATGGGAGTTGTGATCAAAAACATTTGGAGGATGCCAGCTCAGGAGCGGGAACACTAAACCAAGTATGCCACAGTGATTGATTGTGCTCACTTTCCAGTGAAGATGCTCTGCTAGTTCCACAAATGCAGACAGTCACAGAGGAATGGGGGGAGATGAAGGCAGTGTACCCCCAGCAATAATTTTTTGGGGGAAGTGCTGCTCTTTGCTTGCCCACCCCCAAATGTGTAGCCCTGCCCCTGCGTGACATAGCCTCACCCTCCATGATATAGCCCCACCCCATGTGACATAGCCACACCCCACATGATGTAGCCCTGCCCCCCCCCAACACGCTCCAGGCTATGCTGCTGGATGCAGATAATTGTTTCAAATTTCCTTTCTTTCTGATTCAGTGTTATTTATTTTATCTTAGATTGGAGAGAATAATGGCAGCAGAGAAGGCACATACTTTTGGAGAAGCAGCTTTGGCTGTCTTTTTAAGAATGATGATTCTTGTCTAAGTGTGTATCCCAAGTAAATGACGACACCTGCATATGGGTGGGCATCATTGTTATGCCTGCAGTTTCTGAAGGCATGCATATCCAAGATCAGAATTGGAGCTTTGGGGGGCATCCAAGTCCATGGAACGAAAGAGCAGAAAATTCTCTTGTAAAGAATAGGCCAGATTTCATATAAGTCCTACTGTACTATGTTTGGTGAGAACATGTTGTAGTGGTTTGAGTGTTGGATCCAGGGTTCAAATCCCTCCTCGGTCATGGAAACCCACTGGATGACCTTGGGCATGTCACACTCTTCGAGCCTTAGAGAAAGGCAATGACAAACCCCCTCTGAATAAATCTTGCTAAGAAAACCCAATGGTAGATTCACCTTCTGGTCACCTAGGTCAAAAATAGCTCAAAGGCACATAATAACAACAGCAAGGACAACCTCTTTTGATCCAGGAGAACTCTGAAATGATCTCTTCCCTTATAGTAATCCAATGTTGTCCTGCTCTGCAGAACTTCCTTGTCTAGATACCTTCCTTGTCCAGCAGGAGAGAATGGGACCGCCTTTGCTATTAGACACCTCTTCTCCATGAGGCCCCTTTTGGGAAGCAAATGGAGTCTTCCCTGTTCCACCTGACTTTTCACAGAAGTCATTTTATCGCCTCTCTCAGTTACTATTATAAGAATGTGTGAGTTTCAAAAGAACATTATATTGATTTGTTTTCCAGTTTGTTTTTCTTAATGCTGTTGCATTAGACTTTTTAAAAAAGATTTTAGAATTGCAGTCAAACATAGATTTTCTGGGTGGAAAGATGGTATATCAATAAATTAAACCAACAAGGAAGCAAGCAAATTGCAAGAGGTCATATCTTGGCTGCATTCCTTGCTATTCCCATTTATTCACTAACTAGCCAAATGCTTGGAATTATAATGAGCAAAGGGTACATATGTACATATGGAGAGAGAGAGAGAGAGAGAGAGGAGGTTCTATACTGCCAAGCCCTGTATGTGTGATGGCAAAGTATGTAAAAGTTACTTCCTTGGACTACAACTCCCAGAATCCTCCATTGAGCTTGGCCAGAATCCTGAGGGTTGTAATAGAAGGAAGCAACTTTTCTAAATTTAATAAGACTTTTTTAGGATGTGTTATTCACAGTATCCTTTCCAGAAGAAAGCGAGTTATGCCTTATCGTCTTTCCTACTATCAAATTGATCCCACAGAACTGAATGACAGTTTTCTTTGCATGATAGGAAAAACTGTGCTAGAAAAGTATTCTGCATTTTTTTAAAAAATTTCTCATTCAATTTTATTTTTTTAAAAAGAAATTTGTTTTGCAGAATCTAAAGAGAAGGATATTTTAAAATTGAGTTCAAGCAATCTCAAGTAAAGAATATTTTGATACAGTTATCTTGGCTGGGATGTGGAGTTCTGTGTGGGCTTGTCTTGCAAGGTGGTTGATGTTGGAGAATTGAGAGATTTTGGTAACAAGTCTCTCAATCAGCAGAGTATCTAGTAATTGCACAAAAGGGAAGTTGAACAGATTACAAGTCCCGCTTCTGTCGCTCCACCCCAAACACACTTAATCTAGCTCAAAATAAACACAAACAGTTTGGTTAAAAATATAAAAGAGTTTACTCACAAAATCTTGTGCATAGTTTACACAGGTTCAATGCTTGAAGAAATGTAAGAAATTAAGCACTCACATGCTTGCTGAAAGTAATCCCTATTAGGAGATCTCAGAGCATGTTTTCAGGACAAAAGGCGAAGACAAAAGAGAGAGGTGTATATGGCAAGAGAACCTTTTTAAGAACAAAGAATGTATACATGCTGGAGGAAGAGGTGTTGACCAAAACAAACAGGAAGTTTTCTCTAAGCTCTCTCTCTATGCCTACAATAAACATGCAAACTAACTAGCCAGTAAATTAAGCATGCAAAGGTTGCCACTCCCAACAGTTGAGGATGTCTATAATCATCTAATCTGAGGACTGCAGCCTCCTGAGCTTTTCATGCTTTAATTAACAGCTGGGGGAGGACAATATCAGTTCCTTCCTCCCATAGGATATTGTGAGATCAGGAAGTGAGGGCAACCAGGGTAACTGCTGGCCAATGGACCAAATTTGCAAAAGGTGAGAGGATGACACAGTACTTCTGGCCACCTCGCAGCCAGAAGATGAGCTCACAAAACACATCTGGAAGAAATTCAGAAGCAACTTGAGAATAAACCAATAAGATGGAAGCCTCTTTCTTAGCAGAAGAACACTTTTGTGAAACTGGCAGGAAAATGTTGGTTCAGCACTAGCAGCTGATAAAGGGAGTGAGCTGAGGAACCTTCTCAAGGTGGCACCAGGGGGAAGCTGAGGGTGCCAGTGTCTATGGAACAGTGAATGCACTCCAGGATTTAGCTTGAACTTAAAAGAACCTATCCAAGTTTCTCAACCTATTTAGGGAAAAGATTCAGCATCCGGGATAGCTCTGTCAGCTGAATCTCTTGATACAGTTTCTTATTGTTTTTTTGGGGGGGGTGATTGTGGGGCTTGGGAAGTTAGGCCAGGAAATGGTACTTAGTTACACATTCATAACTTAGTAACCGATGTAGAATCTTTTATCAGCTCTGATCAGGTCCTGAAAGCTTAGGGCTTTTGCTTTGATAGTTGAGTCTATCGACCTGTAATGAGGTCTCCCTCCTTTCCTACTACCTTCTACTTTACCAAGCATTATAGTCTTTCCTCATGAATCATGTCATATGTCCAAAGCATGACAGCTTCAGTTTAATCATTTTGACTTTTAGGGAGATTTCAGCTTTGATTTGCTCTGGGACCCCTTTGTTTGTCTTTTCAGCAGTGCATGATGCCTGTAGAGCTCTCCTTCAGAACTAAATTTTGCATGAATTTATTTTCTTCCCGTCAGTTTTCTTCACTATCCACCTTTTAGAACCATACGTAGAAACTGGCTCGGGTTCTGTCATATTCCTGAAATAGGTCTAGCATCTTAGATAGCAGCTTTAAAATGAAGTCTAAACCCTAAACCAGATGCCTTGCCCAACTGCTGTGGCAGCTATCACTGGGTGGGACTAACTCTGGTTCTCGTACACCCAATGTCTGAACTGGGGAAAAGGATTTTTTCTCTTTCTTGGTGTCACAGTTTACTAGTCCTCTTTATTTTCCCCTTCAACATTCAAAGGCAACCGCTAAGCAAGCCTTGAATCTTTGAGAGGATGTAAATCACTAGTTTTTGTGTACAGCATGGGTGATCAATTATGCTGAGGGACATTTTTCCCCCTCCACACCATGGTGGACTGCACTCGGCCACCGTGACAAAACTGGAAGTGAGGTGGGGGAATTAGGAAGCATGGGTGAGCAGTTTTGAAGCAGTTTGATTCCCCTTTTGATAATTTTGGGACAAATAAGAGTCATTGTAGTGTAATGGTTTGAGAGCTGGACTCCAACCTTGGAGACCAGGGTTTGATTCCCCACTCAACGATGGAAAACCAATGTGTGACCTAGGAAGTCCCACACTCTCAGTCCCAGAAAACCCATGATAGGGTTGCCGTAAGTTAGAAACGACTTGAAGACACACAACAACAGCAGCAGCAGCAGCAGCAGCAGCAACAACAACTCCCCAGAAAGAATCTTTCTGGGCTGAATGGGGATTGGGGGCTTGTCATAAGGGCACTAAAGGCTGAAAAAGGGGGTCCCATCTGGCCCAAGGACTGGACCTTCCCTACCCTGATGCAGAGAAAAAAAGAAGAAGGATGAATTAACTGTTAAGCATGGCCAGTTGAGACCAATTTTTGCTGAGCCTGAATTCTTTCCCCGCCCGCTTTTCATTCCAAATTGGCATTGGCATTTACATTAATTGTACATAATGAAGCACTCTGGAGCTGCCTGACTCCTTTGCACTGAGCCTGCAGACAGTATCTTGAAACATACTCATATAGTTCTCTCCCACAGTCTGTTCCCATATGTCTGAGATTCTTAGTATCATTTCCCCACTGGATTTTGCCATTCTTAAATAAATCATATCTATTGATCATTGATCATTATGACTTGGTCCATGGGGCTGGGGGAAAGGCAGAGATAGGGCAAATAGGAGGCGGTGGGCTGAAATAATTCCAGGTCAGAACTAGAATGGAATATATCTGGTCTGAGTGGTGTGTGGAAGGAACTCAATCAATTGTGATGGGATGGAACAGGTACAATCGGAGATAGAAGAGTGTTGATAGACATTTTGTTTCTTCATTCATAGAATCATAGAGTTGGAAAAGACCACAGGAGCTATCCAGTCCAACCCCCTGCCATGTAGGAACCCACATCAGAGCATTCCCAACAGATGGCCATCCAGCCTCTGCTTAAAAACTTGCAAAGAAGAAGACTCCACCACAGTCCAAGACAGCATATTCCACTGCTGGACAGCTCTGATGTCAGGAAGTTCTTCCTGAGGTCTAAGTGGAATCTCTTGTCTTCCCTGTAGGTTACCATATAGTGGATCAAATGCCTAGAAACATGAAATGTTGAGTAGAAAGGTACCCTTATGGTCATCTCGTCCTCTCTCCCATAGCAGCTAGTGGCTTTTATGTGAGTGGAGTGGTTTATCCACTCTGGGGCTATTCCCACCCTACACTGTTACAGTGCTATTATTCCACTTTCAACATCCTGTGGAATTCTGGGGTTTGTAGTTTACTGAGGCCAAGGACCTCTCTGTCTGAGAATTCTAAATACCCCACCCTAAACCACAAACCCCAGGATTCCATAGGATGTTGAAAGTGGAATAATAGCACTATAACACTCTAGTGCAGAAATGGCCCGGGTTTTAGTCTGGACTTTTACAGAGTTACCCAAGCTACTCAACCTATTTTGAAGGCAAGGTTCAGGACCGTGACAGCTGACACTGGATTGCCCCACCACCAGCCAGTAGCTACCCCACTCAATGCATGTTCTATAAACATTAAAAATAAAAGAAGAAATGTGAGATCAAAAGGGAGCGCAAAAGATGATGCAGATATGCATAACATTTGCTTATGCTAATTTATAATGATTGCTGTGCACTTGTAAATAATTTCTGTAATTATTTACTATACATTATTATTATTTACTGTGCACTATACTGTTGCATAACAGAGAAGACTGTGACCAGCTGATGTGTGTGCCTCTGACTAGTGTCCAGATGCTAAGTGTTGATGGGTGGCTTCAAAGTCCCTTCCTTGCTCTCCATTTTTCAAACCAGACTTGGGCTAGCCAACCCTTTCGATTAGGGATGGGCAACTGTAGAGAGAGGATAAAGCATTTCGCCCCCCGCCACCTGCTTGTTGGGCTGCTCCAGAAGAGAACTACCTTCATCTCCAGTCACCATTTTGACCAATTTTCGTCTTTTTTTTTTAGAGTATTTTTTGGGGGAACTCTGGGGAGGTTGGAACAAGAAAACTGCTACATTTGTACGTGGTGTTGGTGGGGCTCTTGGCTGGTTTTTAGGTGAAAAATTATCTGGAAGTCAGTCTCCTAAAATAATATTTTTTGGGGGACTGGGAGATTCTGAGGCCACACTTAGGGGCCTCAAAGGCTGCATGTGATGCATGGACCACACTTTGCCCACCTCTGCTTTACTGAGAGCCTTTCCACATTACATATTGCACTCTAACTGCCATGGTTCTGTTCTGCAGAATCATGGGATTTGCAGTTTAGAGAGGGATATTTAGAATTCTCAGGCAGACAGCTCCAGTATCTCCCAAGACTACAGACTCTAGGATTCCATAGGAGGCAGCCATGGTAATTAAAGTGGAATCATAGGCAATAGTTACATAGTGTGGAAAGGCCCATAGACTTTATGTCACAGTCTGGATGCCTTTAAACAAAGAAGTGACCTCTGTGAAAAGCAGGAGACATTTCCACCCTTTTAGAAATTCAGGATGCAACTACAGATTAATCCGCAGTCTGATGGCTGTAGAAAGATAAGAATGGGAGTGACATTTCTTCTCTCCATATCATTTGCTTCTGGCTTGGTTAACCTCTTGTTGTAGAATGCTGCATTTTTTTAGATGGCAGGTTAAAATGTTCCTTCTTTGACCAGATGCTTTAAACTTGGTTCAGTTAAGTTTATAGACAGTTATTCCATTGTGCTTTTATTGCATTGTATGGGTAATGTTATCCTTTCAAGCATATTCTTTTGCCCACTTTGGTAAATGTGAGATGTTCTAGGAATTCATAAACTAAATAAAAAGGGAGGAGATTTAAAAGACTGATGATCACAGTCCTGTTGTTTTTTGAAGCCTGGAGGTTGTGTGTTCTCAATGCGGGAGGTAGCAAGTTACTACTGACACCTTGTCAAGAATAGCTAGGAGACAGGATGTGTGTTTCATAGATCTTAGAGCTGATCTAGTCCAACCTCGTGCCGTGCAGGAATACACAACTAAAGCATTCCTGAAAGATGCCCTGCCACACTCTGTTTAAAGACGTCCAAAGAAGGAGAGTCTACCATCTGCTGGAGCTGTCTATTCCAGTATCAAATAGAAAACAAGTTCTTCCCAATGTTTAGGTGCAATCTCTTTTCGTGTAAATCCATTGCTTCTTGTTCTAGTTTCTGGAACAGCAGAGAACAAGCACACTCAGTTTTCTACATGACATCTAAAGAGAGCTATCATGTCACCTCTCAGTCTTCTCTTCTTGCTAAACATACAGAATTCCTTAAGTTGTTCCTGATAAGGCTTGATTAGCTTTCTGGTTTTTTATTCAAGATTCCGAACAAAAGGCCTGGAATAGTCTTATTCAGTAATTGTCCCCTTCTCTCTTTGACTAAGGAATTCCTTCTTCCTCCCACACTTTCTGGTCCTATATGGGCAGATCCAATATGCCCAAGTATACTCATTCCAGAAAAACCTGGATTCTACAAATGGCTGACTCAATTATTGGGTAGATTGAAGTAACTGCCTCTGATAGCAGATGCTGAGGAATAGTAGTGACCATCTTTCATGAACTTTCAAGCTGTTGCCCTTGATTGTAGAACAGATCTGTGAACACCTCCAGCTACTGCTTCACCCCCTGAATTGCCTTGCTGTCTTCTGATGTAGTAAAAGTGTCTACCCCACTGCCAGTGATGAAGTAAAATTCAATCGAGTCCACTTCTGGGCATGGAATGGAGAAAGGATGCCATTTTGGCCTTCATCTTGGGAAAATGGCTTTACCTGCTTTGATTTCACTTGCTTTTCAATCTCAAATACCAGGTATTGCGGGGTAGGGGAGCTGGTTGTACTACTAGCTGGACCAGTCAAAATACAGCTAGACTTGAGCTTGGCTGTCTTGTTTGGTGTTTCATAATATACTGTCTTTATTTGGGATATTTGAGAAAGTACAGTTTTGTGTATGGACTTCCAAAAGGATACTTGAGACAAACATCATCACTATGCCATAGGGTAGTGGTACTCAAAGTGGTGGTCCATAGACCAGTGTTAGTCCACAAGCCATCAGCTTTTGGTCCACAGACAGTTTCCAGGAAAGAAAAAAAATAGCTGTAGCCAAAGGGCACAAATATGGTACTGGCACATTAGAATGAAAAATTCTAATTCCTCGCATTAGATCATCTAAGAGGCACTGCCACAGTGTGCTGGTCTAATCCCTGAATGTGGATGCAACATTTTGTCAGTTTGTCCAAGGGAATAACTCTTTCTCTCTCTTCTGTGTGGCAGAGGAATGCATGTGTGTGTGTGCTGTAGCAGATTCAAGACTGCTGGCCCAGATGGCACCTCTTGCGTCAGGGAACATTTGTTCCCTCCTGGGCAGCCTCAAACCCTCTGACCTTTCTTCCACCTGTCAAAATCATGTCGTCAAGATTCTTCCAGGCCTGTGGGAACTTTCTGAGCAAATCCCTCCTTCAGGAGCTTCATTTACTTTCCTGCAGCTTGTTAGTTTTTTCCTGGGATACTTATGTCTTAAGGCTGCTATAGGGCTTAAGCTCATCTGATGTCAGCTGCTGCTGGCAAGCCATCAGTGCGTTCATGGACTTGAGCTCATTCACACAAGGAAGCTGAGCTGTGATCAGTATTTCTCCATGCTGTCTCTCCATGATCCTCCAAAGAACACAATGGTAATTTTTTAAAAAAATTAGGCTAACTAAAAAGTTCAAAATTTATCAGGCTAGGTTCTTCATAAGGCAAAGATAGTTAAAAAAAAATCATTGGGGAGAAGAAAAGTGGTGCTGTTGTTATGGGGAGGCCTGATCCACACAAGTATTGAACAAACCAAACTCAAAAATCCATTGAAGTAAAATAATGCCACTGATTATGGAGATGTAGCATTATTGATTCCAAACAGAAAGAAAAAGGATGCCGTAGAAAAACAAATGTGGGTGTGAGAACAAATCAAGTCTGAACTCTCCCTAGAAGTCAAAAATGGCTAAATGAAGATTTTTGTACTTTATACATACGACAAAACATGACTCACTGGAAGGACAAGCCAGTATGGTTATATTGGTTTGAGTGTTGGACTATGACTCTGGAGACTAGAGTTCAAATCTCTGCTCACCCACGGAAACACACTGAGTTACTTTGGACAAGTCACACTCTCCCAGCCTCAGAGGAAGGCAAAAGCAAACCCCCTCTGAACAAATCTTGCCAAGAAAACCCCATAAGAGGCTCACTTTAGGGTTGCCATAAGTTGGAAACATCGTAAAGGAACACAACAGCAACAACAAACATTCATTGGAATGGTGAAATACCAGACTCACCATGGCACCACTTTTCCACGGTGGTAGGATTGTGTGCTCCTATGAAGCAAGTGGCTGTGCTAGTGGCAGCAGCACTGCTGGTGAGGTCTTCCATGTCAGACAAACTTTTGCTGACAAGCCAGACCAAATGTGCCAAACAGCAGCAGTAATGAGGAGGTGGCATTGGTGGAGGATCTCTCAAAGACAATGGCAGCGGCATCTTTGGTAACACTTGTTGGTACTGCACAGAAGGAGGCATGGTGAACCCTTTTGAGTGTCTTTTACAATGAAAGCCCTATGATGAGACAATCCAAAGTGAAACAAGAGGTAGTGTCAAAAGATGAAACTCCCAGGTCAGAAGGCACTCAACAAGAGCAGAGGACAAGTATGAATAGCATTGTGGCTAATGATGCAGCTGGACTCAAACCGAAAGCATGCTCCGCTGTTGACGCGCTGAGGGGTGAAAGGAAAGTCCGAAGCCGTGCAACACATATTATAGCACATGGAATGTGAGAGTCCTTATGAATGCTTGGCCTTAAATTTTGTATGTATTAAAAATGCATTTCTTTAGAAATATTCAGAACTCAACAGGTTCAAGTTGAACCATAGTGCTGGTCTAATCCCCTTGGCCTACCTACTACATATCCATAACAATATATAGGTCAACTTTTCATCTTGACGGAGCTCTTCAGCTTCTCCTTGGTGGCTTGGAGAGCAGCCGTAGCCTACAGCAAAATATAGTCAATAATCCTTTGGTTTGGCTTCAGCGAAACGGAGGCTGCACAAACAAAACAAGTGGAATCAATGAGGCTCCACGTGAGCTGTGCATGGCTCCAATAGAACACTCCAAGGTTACCCCAGGCCCTGCTAGAAGCAAAAAAGAATTGCTTTTTTTCTTATTTAGGTAGAAGTTGAACAATGGAAATGTTGCACTTGGGAATGACTATGCCCTTGTCTGTCCTCCAAGTCTTACAGACTTTTCAATCGTGGATCTCCAAAACTTTTGCTTTACTGTGGAGATAGACGCAGCTGATCTCCTAACATGCAGTGGTACATTTACATAACTTTAGATTCTTGACTTCATGGGCCTCTGCCACGTTAGCCATGACTAGTTTAGCTATATGTAACCATTTTGCTGTATTTCCTTCAATGCTATGTGCCCTTCAATGTTTGGATGATGGGAGATGGAGCCTTGCAGGAGCCTGGGAACCATGGTCATTATAATGAACTGTTACAAGCTGTTGTATGAGAATGGAATGTAAACTGGAAAGAGTTTGGAGGGGCAAGAGGATTCTAAAAAACAAAACCTGTATTAGATCCTCAGTTCTGGTGAGAATATTGTCTGTGTGCTGAACCTAATCTTAAAAGCCTTCATTGATGAAGGCTGCTTATTGAGTTAGGATAAGACCAGACATTACAACAGAGGGCAGCTGTTACATTACTTTGTAGCAGAGGCAGCAAAGTTAGCAATGCGCAATGGGACTGGTGCACAATGGGACCAATGCTTGTGATGTGCATCACATTGGTTCCAATGCACATTGAAGTGGTGCCAATGCACATCAGGCACTCCTGTCCTCTTGCACATCCTTGCAGTTCACTAGCAGGATTTCTTAGCATCTCCACTTCCTTGTTAAGTATATGTGAAGTTATTTAACATACATGTTGATACAGGATTTTGAGTCATGTTTATATTTTAAATGTCAGACCGTGAAAATGTAACTTTTTTTGAATGACAGCTCCCAATGTCCTCTAGCCAGCATGGACAACCCTCTACTCTACAGGGGACTGAGGGTGTTGCTGCCCAAAACTTAATTTTCCAAGAACTAAGAAAGTGTCTATGTGTAGCTAAAAGCACTCAACGTAAAGGAAGCACTCAGTGTAAAAGATACTACCTTTCTGTTCATAGAATCCACAAGGTGGCTTATTATGAGCAGCAGTCATTGTTCATTTTTGGATGAATTGCACAGAGGAGGCCTCACGTTTCCATTCCTGGTTGCAGGTGATCCATTGAGGTGTCTCACTGGACAAAGTCACGCTGAGGCCTGAAGGTACCCTCTTAAGAAGCTGACATATGTAGTGCCGTGGTTTGCCATGTGGAGTAGTTCTATGCAGATCCAGTAATTTTTGATGAAGAAGTAAAATTTCCAAGATCGTCATCATTAGGAAAAACTTATTTACTGTAAGAACTTTCATTCTTCGAATATTGCCTGAGCAGGGGACGGGAGAGTAGATTCTCCTTCTATGGAGGTCTTTAAACAGAAGTTGGATGGACATCTTTCAGGAGAGCTGTAGTTGTGTATTCCTGCATTGCAGGGGTTTGGACTAGATGGCCCCTGCAGCACCTTTCAGCCCTAAAATTTCTATCATACTAGGAAAGTGCTCGTTTCCTCTAGTCTGTTCTCTTCGTGATCCTCTGATTTCCTCTGCTTTGTGTTTCTCTACTCTTTTTGAATTCAACTGGGAAAATGCTTAAAATTAATTCTGCATTTGGAACATGTGCAGTTTGCTACAGAGGTCAGTTTCTTCAGGACATTTGCTGCCCCCTCTTAACTCAGGCGTAGTGATACACACTGCAAAAAAGCACACATGATTTGATTTCATTTTCTCATTTTTGTGCTATTGTGCACACACTCTCCTGTGCATTGCTTTGACACCATGCCAAAAAAAAGACAAAAAAAAAAAGACTGTTCTCTGTACAGCCATGCCAAGATTGCTTTTTTGTATGTAATTTTGTCAACACGAAAACCTGTGTTATTAGTATAAGAGTTGCTGTTGCCACGTCAGTAAGGGGATGTAGCTTAATGGTAAAGACAAGGTTTTGCAATTGCATGCAGAAGCTTGAATCCCTGGTGTCTCCAGCTATGGCTGGAAAAACTTTTGCCTGAAACCATGGAGATATGTTGCCAGTTGGTGGTGATAAAAATATATTCTGTGGAAAGAACCCCATTCAGAGGCTTAGAGTGAAGTTTAAGGGAGCTATCCAAGGTACTGAACCCCGGATATTTTCTTGAAAGTTTGAACTAAAACCTAGAATGGATTCGCCACCCCACTGATTCACCACCAACCCACTGTTACCATGCCATACACTCTCAATTAGTGATACAGTATATTGTTTAATGGGTATAAATCACATACATTTATGGCTGAAAAGCCACGCTGACAAGAATACTGGCTGTACGTGTGTAGAATCAGATCAGAGGTGACCTCAGGTATGGCCAGGACATAAGCCTACTGAGGATTTGTCAGGAAACTCAACTTAATGGATTTACAATGATCCTCTTAAATGCCCAAACCTAGAAGCCAATAGCCACCAAAACTCCCAGACAAAGCCACAATGACCAACGTCCTCTAACCTCCTCCTGCTGCATTTCCCCTTTTGTCTCTTCACCTGCCCAGACATTAAGGGATTATTATGACCTCCATCAGCTCTTTGTCATTTAATGCTAAGACCACTAGCCCATTCTGGACCCCTGTATCTGCTCTGCCAGAGACCAATTAATACATTCTCCTTCAGGGCAGAAAAAGAGTATTTAATTCCTGGCTCAGACTCTGTTTCATTGCTAGCACTTTGGGCATCACACTGCACTCTATACTCTCATTTCTCCATGATACCTGCAAACTTTTGTATTTGAGCCATCTCTCTTCAATCCTCCACTTCAGGAGTAGTAATTCATCCCATCCACTTCATCCCAAAATCTCCCGCTATCCAACCTTTCCATCCTTTCCTTCTGCTAGCCTTATATGATTCATGAGATTGCTTGATTTCTTGCGTGTGTTTGTGATTTCCCCCAATAAAACATTTTTTGACTCTCAACTGGTGTCCTACGGCTAGTACTGTTATACATGGGTGAAATGGTGCTGTATTTTCTCCCTCTCTTGCATGCCTACTTTGAACTATATTTCCTCATCCCTCTAAGGAAACACTGGCATGCTGGAGGACCTCCAGGTCCCCCACCTTTCAGGGTAACACCACCACTGAATGTCTTGCATCAGAGCTTGGAAGTGTTAATTTTTGGATTCCTCTATAGCTATACTATTTCTGGAATTCTGGGAATTGCAGTCCCAAAAAAAATTAACATTTCCTAGCCGTGGGCTAAGTGAAGCAATGGTCTAAATCAGTATAATGCAGCTTGCTATGTTCCTATGACTGGAGAATAGCCTTTCTATTGGGACATGAACTCTAGCATTTCTTTGTCTCAAAATGCAGATCTACGACCTTTTTAAAAGACTCATAAAGAAGCTGTGCAAAGCAAGGCCCAGTATTGTTTACGACGTTCCTCTCCTTTGTCTTTGATCAAATATACATGCTGCCTCAGGATACACTCTGAACTGTTTTGTTTTCATCTTTTGGGACTGCTGTCTCATCTTAGCAGTTCCTTTTCAGGTTCAGAGAGGCTCTGCTGAAACATCTCTTCATTCACCTAAGCAATTGCCGCTTCTCAAAGATCTGTTTTCTCCTGCGCTCTGGGCCCTGGAGTAATTCCACCGCCTCACCCTCTCCCGAGTTTTCTCTGCCTTCCCTTCAGCTGAAAGACAAACCACTCTCTATTGAGCTGGCCCCTTTTGGCAGAGTAAATGGGTAGTGAAGCATCCACAGACAGCTTCATCTAACCAGGTCAAAAGTCTCCAGGTTTGCCTAACATAAGAAAAACAAACCACAGACCATAGGCATGTCTGACAGTGCTAAATAATCTTGTGCAGAATCCAAAGGGGAAGTGTAAGAAATAATAGGTTTGAGAGGGCTGTGTTTATTGCTGCTGCTCTTGAGATTTGTTACATTTCCATCCCATCTTCCTATGAAAAAATAACACTCAAGGTCTGAGATCGTATCTGTGCAGGTAGCTTCACAAATGTAGTTTTATGTCTTTTCACTGCCAGGCAGCTGTCAACACCCAAGTAGGACCCTACTTCCGTTGCATACTGGTGGGGAGGGAAGGCCTTTCAGGCAATGGAGAAGTGGTGGGTTTCAGGTTGATTGGACGGAGGAAGAGGAATGAGGGTGGAAGAGAAATGAGGGTGCCTTTCCTTCCCTCGGGAGTTCAGAGCAGCTGGATCTTCATGGTCTCAATAGCTTCCCTCCTTCTTTCCCTCTCCACCAGTGCACAGCAGCAGAAGGGGACTAATGGGCCATTTCTGGATGGAGTGCAAGGGCAAGTGAATAGCCCTCTGTTCTCTGCTCAAAATGGAAGTGAAGAGTGCATAAGTCATTAACAGGATGTTGTCCATGGTGTCTAGCAACATTAAAAGCAACCTGAACAATACAGCTGTTAAAATCATCATTCCAACAATGTGAGCAATGAAATCATTAAAAAAAAAACTTGAAAATTAGCTGTATTTCCACCCTTACTAAAAGCAGTGAAAGACAGAAGTGATCACAACACACAGAAACTACATGTTGTTACCGAAACTGTCCAACGATTCTTTGTCGAAGTGTCTGATTGCTCATTATCAGAAATGATCAACTGTAGTATGTAGTATGTCCTCTGTGGGTATTACCAGAATTTAACAGAACAGAGCTTGAAAAATTCTCTTTTGGAGATTGCAACTCCCAGAACTCACCAGCCAAGAAGGCCAGCAGCCCAGTAGCTGCAGTAATTTGAGAGTTGCTCTGCAAGAGAGATACTTGTGCACGCTCTGAAAGAGAGTTTGGCTTCTTTAGAAGCTAGCTTGAAGGGGATGAATTTGAATAAAATAAAAATTAAAAACTGAAACAGCAAATATTTTAAAATTGTGGCTCTCTAGCAGTTCCAAAAATCCAAATGTTTCCCCTATTCCCACTGCAGTTGTGTACCTCTGCTGCTGCTGAAATCAGTCGTACAGGTTACTCTGTGGAAATCTGATACAGGGTTAAGAGCTGGGCTTCCTGCTCAAGGCATGTTTCTGAGTTTGCTCATTCATTCATTCATTCATTTATTTATTTATTTAAAGCCTTTACACCTCACCCTTCAGGCAGAAAAGCTCTTAGAGTATCTTGCAAATCGTTATGTCGACAATTTCCTGCACTCAGGCTTGCAATCTAACTAAAACATGAGGGAAGTGGGAGCAAAGGAGGGGATTGAGTCCAGCAGATGCTGGCTGCTCTTCTCTCCCTCAGAGGCCATAGCAGTGCCAGTTGGAATGGAGGGAATGCCTCCCAGCAGCTTTTGGGAAAATACATGATGAAGATGTGCCTGGATGCTCTTCTCTCCCTCAGAGTCCAGAGCAATGGGAAGTTGGAACATGAGGTGGAAGGGATCTCAACCACTGCTGGGCCAAGGAATTATGGAACTGTTCCTTGCTGCTCCTGTCTCTCATACAGTCCAGTAGCTGCTTCCCCATGTTCTAGCTGCTCTGGCCTCAGAGGGCCAAGGATGGAGCTGTGCTTGGCTTCTCTTTTCTCCCCCCAAGGCCAGAGCAGCTAGAACATGGGGAAGCAGCTACTCTACATCCATTGGGCCAAGGCACAATGGCACTTCAGGGCTGAGTTACCACTACAGAGCAGTGGTTTTCCTGAAAAGGGAGATGTCTGAAGATTGTTTCAGAGGGAGAGAAAAAGACATGACAAGCACAGCTGAAATGGAAGAGCAGAATGCAAGGGGCTTTGTAGGCCTCCTCTTGCAGCTGTTTATGATGCACGGAGGAAAGTTCAGTTCCCACTTCTGTGAATCAACTGTTCTTCTCCCTTTTCCCCTCTTTACTTTCTTGCAGCTGCCAAGAACCCACCCACAAACCTCTTTGTTGACTCAGAAACTCCCAGCAGCCTGCAGGTTCACTGGAATCCACCTGAAGGGGGTGTCCAGCACTACAGACTCACCTTCAGTCCAGAAAGTGGGAATAAGCGCCAGGAAATGGTATGATTGCCAAAAGTTCATCTTCACACATCTCTTAGTTGAACTTGGAATTTGCTGCCAAAGGATGTGCCGATAGCTACCAATTTATGGAGGTTGGGGCTATTTATAGTTACTGCTAGTCATAATGGTTATGCACTCTTTTCAGGGTCAAAGATAGTTGACCTCTAAATCAGAGATTAGCAAAGTGCAGCTCATGGGCCACATGTAGCCCAGGGCTGTACATGGCCCAGAGGGCTCCAAACATTTAGAAAAGAGCTCAGAAAAGTTGTTGAAAAGCAACTAAAAGAATTCTAGCATTCCTCCACCAGTATGATCAAAATGTATTCTAGGATTTGCAGTCAGAACAAGTAATTTTTCCAAGCTTTTGTTGTCGTAACCTGTCCTTGTTTTCACACTGCTCTGGCCATTTTAGGCCACAGAAAGTCCTTTTTAAAAAGAGCGTTAAGGCTTCTCCTGGGCCTAAAATGACCCTAAAGGACACAAAAATATAGTGCCCCCCTTATAACTCCTAGGGAGCATTGGGAAGCATTGGGGAGACTTTTTTTTTTCTTTTGCAGTGCAGATATGCTCCCA